>JBBCBC010000003.1:31013683-31359660 GCA_037126765.1 Stenogyne calaminthoides | reverse complement strand
CAAATCTTTTTAACTGCCCAAACTCACCCTCCGGTCGAACTTCCACCTGAGCAGAATAATCATATTTTGAAAAAATGCCAACAAATTTAAATTTCACTTGAGTATAGATAATATTACCAAAAGGAAAATAGTTCTTTTTAGTCCTGTAAGTTAACCCTATTATGGTTTCAGTCCTCTCGACTTTCACAAAATGAAAATAGTCAGGTAACTTTCAATTGTTAGCCATTTTTAATCGGGTAAATCGGCAGTATGAGGTGAAATATCAAGTTGGCGGCTGGTGGGAGAAAGTCTAATTGGTTTATTGCAGATATTTCCTCTACAGCTAATTACTCTAATACAATGTTGAAAAATTGAAAATTACAGTACAGGACTATATTCAATTATCAAAAGTCGGAAGGACTGAAACCGAAATAGTAACGTAGAGGAAATAAACATCTACTTGCCCTTTTTTTTTAAGTACCTATTTTGCCCTATTTGAAAATTGAGAACTGTCAAGATATGCTAATAAACTGAGAGCACATTTATAGTGTGTGATGATTGAATCCCACCATAAGCTTACCCCAACCTGCAACATCAACAAAAAAAACTTCCGCCTGTATCTTTTATGCCTGCCCTTCCACAGGAATAACAGGAGGAAAACTTCCGAAGAATATAGCAAAGAGGCCCCAACAATCCCTATTATCATGGCAGTCTTGATTTACGGACCCACCTGTCATGATAGAAGCAAAGACTTAACAATCTTCTTCCTCCTTAACGTTATCACTAAATACTGACTTAAAGTTTGTTTGAAACTTTTTCTTCTATATATCCAAGAAGACACGCACATACCGACAAAGAACAGTTGAGATGGTATACATGAATATACCTCCGTTTTCAGATTCACACTTATGGACAGAATTGATTCCAGTTCAATTGGTTCCTGTAAAACTGAAATCAGTAATATAAGCTCAATCCAGGAATACATGAGCAAATATATACGTGAACAAGTCAAAAAAAAAAAAAAAAAAGATATGGAGTATACTGGGAATGGGTCCATACTTTTATACGGAAACTGGAATAACTTTTGGTATCTTTCATAGATTGTTTGGAACCTAAACTGTCTCTGCAAAAAATAATCATAAATTTTAAGATTATCATTTATGAAGATGGGTTCACAAATATACAAGAAAAAGTTACTCACAGGTTGACCACATTAGAAAGTCTCTCAAGGATTCAGGAATTGGTCCAAAGGAGATTGTTTTTGACTTAAATCCTGCTCATGCAAACAAGCCCATTTTATTTTGGATGCAAAGATTGACAGAGAATAGATCTGTTAGCTTGCTACAGAAATGTGGGAAAGTTGTTGAGATTTCCCAAGGAAAGTATCTCTCCAGTTAATTTATTATGTTCCAGATCCAACATCGACAAGCTCGTCAAGTTCCAATCTCTTCGGTATTTTTACCAGTTATGCCATTTCGTAACTGGCTGCATTCAGAATATACATCCACATCAAAACAATTTCTCTTGGGCATCTTAGCCAAATAAGATGCGAATAAAAATTAGCAAATCAATCAATTATACAGCAGTAAATTCTCATACATACAAGTGTATTCAGCATCTTCAAAGCCCCTATTGCGGAGGACAATGTTCCAGAAAATCCCATATTGGATAAGGTCCTCTGTTGAAATGTAATCATAGAGACACATCAGCAGTGAGAAGAATGAAATTCACAAACGAAAGCAGTATGATCCAAAACTCTTTTTGCATATTATAATAAATATGTTAAAGAAACACAAATATTCAGATATAACTAGATGCCATAAGATTCTTACACTGTTGTCACATTGTTATTGCTGTCACAGATAATTTTAGACCAGGTGCGCAGGGTTAACTTGATTCTGGTTCCAATCAGAAGCTGATGGATTCGAGAAGCATTAAAGTGAAATCTTCAAAGAGTACAATGCATCTCTGAATAACCCCCAAAATATAAGAGAAGATAAAGTAGTCCTTCTTTCTCACTATATGTCGAATAAAAGAGAACAAAAAGTCAGTTATATTGCTGTGCATATATTATAGTCCGAAGTTTAGGAGGTAAACAATAGAATTAAGTACACCAGGAATATTTTCACGTTAGTTTGACTATAAACTGACAAATACATATCTATCCATAATGAGTGTCAAAATTTGGATGAGACACCAACAAAAGTTTAAGATAGTTAGAAGCCATGCAATTTTTCAATAAATTAAAAGACTAAAAACCCCGACCCATAAAATATGCCAAAAAGAGAACACTCCTATATCTAGTTTATCATGATAATATAATCATTTCATTAAAGATTCAGCTGGCCAGATAAAATTTAATATTATTACTCATTGTAACATATATCAAAATTTACTAGATGCACAATCCAAAAAAGATATATATCAAAACTTGCACAATGACCAAAAAAGATATCAATGTTCCTGAAAATCGAATCGTTCAATACCTTGATAACAAGATAGGTGTACATAATCCATTGATTGAATTACTTAAAAAAAGGGCATAAAGGGGTAGTACCCAGCAGCCAAATCCAGGACACTAAAAGTACATGTCAATCAACTTCAAAACTCAATAAGAAGGTCCATCTCTATAACATCATATCAGCCCGACGAATAGGAAGTGAGAACCTGCACCTGTTCTGCCATTGAAGCATAAAGTGCACCGAATCTATGTCAATGAGCATCCAGAAAATTGGCAACTCGGTTAAAAAGTCCATTCATCAGAAAAAAATTGCAGAAGTAAGATGGTCTTTAAGGCTTAGTTCATACCATAATTCAAGATCGTATGTATCTAATCGATTTTTTCATTCCATATCATCTAATTAATCCTTACAACGGAAATTTGCAGTGAAATTGACCCATGTTTGGCGATTATCCAAACATACAAAAGCGCCCCATTCAAGCATAAAGACATCCGTCCACACTAATATAATGAATTCGAGATATCAATTCAGTATTTGCAACAAGAAAGCTAGTTTCTCAAACACGAATAAGGCGATAAAGCTAATTAAACACAAATAATAAAGAATCAAGATACACACAAACCACCCAGTAATAAATAAACCACATGAACAGAAATTGAATAAACCAGCACTTTTCCCTCCATAGTCATGATTAATAATCCAACTACCCAAGATTTCTCAGTCGTACAAATGGACAAATTTCATTAATTATGTTCTTTATATCTCCACTCTTAACATTCAGCCGCAAATCCAAAATCCAAACTTAAATCTCGCATAAAAGCATAAATCTTTTATGAATTAAAAAGATCATACTTAACAACTTATATTTCGCCCAAATATAATCACAATAAAAAAGAACACTTCAAGTAAGTCCTAGAGAATTTCTAGAGTCAAAATCACATACCTATCGGGTAAATTATTTTAAAAAAATTTCAAAAGAAGCTTCAAATCAAAACCTTGGAAACACCCAGAGTGCAGATTCAGAAACGGAAATTGAACTAAGGAAAATTTTTCTACTTTAGAGAGCAAATCTGAAGCACAAAAAAGGAAGCTGAATATGCTCTTTATTCGTTTATGGCTTTTGACCACGACTCCTGTAAAACGTGTTATGTATGTGTGATATGATTACAGATAAGTACTTTTGTCTCTAAGAATTCCAGAAAATATAAAAGAAACCTCGGTGGTGGCTGTGGGGGGGCCTGCTTTTTACAATTTTCTTGTGGAATTTGGGATTTATCTTCACAAAATAAAAGAAATAAAAAAATGAAAAGAAATGAAAAGCGAGCTTTTTGTAACAAGAATGGTGGAAAATAAACCAAAAGTCAAAAGAGGCACATGTAATGATGCAGCGTTCAATTCTTGTCTTCACTCTTTCCCAAAAGACAACTTGGAATTGAGATGTTGTCGGTTTCTTTCTTGATTAGGCTCCTTTGGCCTTTTGTTTCCTAAACCTTTCCATATATCTCCATTTATTTGCTTTAATCTCCAATTGTCTGAAAATACCATTTGTCAATTAAAAGTATGCTTAACATGGCATTTGCATCAGTTTATGAAAATGTAGATTAAATATATTTATGGGCATAATTTTTTTAGCTTTATTGTTCTAATCATTTAATTACTTTTCAAGTTATCATTATCTTTCTTTTATTAATTATATTATTCATAAATAAATTTAATCTACGTTTTTTTGTTTTTGTTTTTTTGTTTTCTTATAGATTTAATCTACGTTTTCGTATAATATGTTTAAACCCTCTGAACACACTTTTCGTGGACGGAGGGACTATATATGTATGGAATAATGGGAGTACTATTTTTCATTGAAATTGAAAATAATATGAAATGACTAGTAACTAATAAGATGCTTTAATTTTCTTTTTTTAATTGTTCCAAATTATGATCCTCTTTTCTATTAAAAAGTGTGAATATGTATTTAAAATACTTTTGTTTAATATATATTGATTTTTAAACATTAATGTTATTTTTATTCAATAAACAAATTTTTATAGTTAAATTCATAATTCAAACATAATAAAGTAACATTTTGATCTATGTAGAAAATGAAAGAGGAACATCAGATTGAGGAGGAGTAATTTTTTATCGGTGAACGTCACGTATATATACGTTATCATACTATATACTAATACATGCTCACGGTAATTAATATCTGTGATACATCATATATTATACAATGTCGAATTAAAATAAAAGTAATTGAATCTGATTTATGAAATATATATATATATATACGTGAAATTTAATTGTTTATTCGAAATAATGAGGGAGAAGGAAGTCATGTTCGTGTAAAATGGTCAAGATATTTATGTTTATAGTGCACTCGAGGCAAAAGTGTTCATATTATGCATGTATGTAGGAATTATTAGACAATTCAATTTGAACTTTGGAGTAGTTAGTACGGTTACTATTATTAATTATACTTGCTAAATTTTTGGTGTATATAAAATTTTGTTTGAAATTTTTGAACAAATATCAATATATAATAACATTTCATGCCAAAAAATGATGGTATATTCTTTCTCCCGTCCCATTTGGTACCTTCACATTTCGATAGGAACATATTTTTAAAAAAAAAGTTTTGTTGTTTTTCAAAGGGATGTAATGAAAATTGTGTAGTGGAGATTGTAAGTTTTTTTTATATTTGGAGTATCTTAATTTAAATGGGCGAATCGAAATGAAAAGTGTCTTCAAAACTAAATCTTAAGAGTATTTATATAATAATTTATATACATATTTTAAAATTACACTTAAATTGAGACTCAGTTGTCCAATTTTGAATACCTTTGCTGCCCCCAATCCAATTCACATGTCTTACTCATTCAATTGTTTATCAAATTATCAAATACTTAATAATAAAAAGGAACAATCAAGTTAATAAGATTTAATTTAATTGTCGCCTAAAAGATATTGAATGTGATAAATGAGTCAAAAGCAATAAGGATGGTAGGAGTTAGTCTCCATTTTTCCATTATTGGCGGTTAACCAAACCTTTCAGGTAGAATGTCAAGTTAGCTAAGTCTTCTATGCACATCAAGTGCATGTGCATTATCTAATGTATTTTAATATTATGTAATTTATTTTATTAAAATATAAAATTTATTTATATTAATCAATCGTAAAATTATTTATCATATTAATAAAAAAAAAAAACTCATATGTAAGGCTATCTCATCCACTTTTGCCAGTGATAACTTAAAGATAAATCACACTTATCCATCTCAAAATGTTAAAGTCGTCAACGCCTAACTTATCTTTCGGCCTCACGAGACTGCCTCATCAGCCTCACCTCTATTATAAATAATTATTGATGATGGCGCGATTCAACATTAATAATTCTGCGATTGAAGATAAAATATATTTAATATAATAAATTATATGATTCAAATATAATAACGTATTATATAATGCATGATTTATCTAAAATGATACCCATTTATTTATAACTATGAATTATTTGAATTTTATCGTATATTTTTTTTTCATGCATTTATCTCATAAAAAAACCATACCAATTCCCCATGTGTTGAGAAACATTAATTTTACACAAGCAATAAGCTTCACTTAAATGACGTGATTAACACTTTTTATAAATTAATTCATATATTTGTGAATTTTATCAATGTTATGATAAAAATAAATAATGTTTAATTTTTTTTAAACAGTAATAATATTTATACATAATCGTAATATTTTTTTATAACAATGAATAAATTTTTGTATGTAATAGTTATATTAAAATAATAAAATACACCATAAACATGGGTTCACAATAATTTTCGTAAAATGCTTTCGTGGATTAGGCCATAAGTGTAATTGCCTCTTCAATGATGATGTGGCTTAGGCCATAAGCTTATCTGGGCTGGGCCATTGGGCCCAAGTTCATATCATAACTCAAACAAAATTTAACATTTTTAGCGCACTATATATCCATAAATAAGCCATTGATGCCAATGAAATTAGACCCTTTAATCAATGCCAAAATTTCTAATAAAAATATGCGGATTTTTTTACACTAAAATTGTCAATAATAAATTAATAACTGAAGTACTACTAAAATTTATGACGGAAATACTTAAATCTATATCATGTTTTTTTTTTTACTATGAATGATACGTAATATGAACCAACTCATATTTCTCATCGATTTATGTATAATATTGCGCAATCATTATATAAATTTCGATGAAAATACCCGTTCATGCTTTCTAATACGAAATCTAAATTTCTTCATTACATGTCTTGACCCAGAATGCTTGAGTTTTTATTTTAAAAAATAACATAAATCATATTCTAGAGTTATATATATATATATGCACGCAAATAATATGTTTCACACTCATGATCCATGAACCTATTTTGTTGAACCACCATGTTTTTTTTAGAACTGAAGCACCATGTTTGGATAAAACAAAAAGTATTGAAAAACCTGGACGATTATTGACTATATTACCCTATGGGGGGCACCGGTCCCAAAACCATGGTCCCATATTAAAATGTGTCAAACTATTGATGATTAAGGCAAAATCAAACCATCAATAATAATGTCAGCTATTTGGTTACTAGTACTACCCATCAAACTTTATCTCCAAATATTTTAATATTTATAAAAAAGCATAACAAAATATTTTCAACCTTTAAATATTCCTCTCACATTAATAGATATTAAGAGAGAGAGGGAGATAAATTGTTCCACCATAAGTCTCACATTTTCAAATATTAATAATTGAAAACTAAATAAAAATTATTTGATCATTTTATAACACTTCTTAATTTATGTGAAATATTTCAAAACATCAAATAAATTGGATGGAAGTAGTATTAATAACTTCAATTAGTCTTTGTTACAAATTATAATTAGATTTCATTTTACAAATATTTTGTGCAAACCTTATGAATATGATATCTAGGCACAGACATTAGGACAAATGATGCAAAGCCTAAAAGCCAGACATAAATCAACGTGTAGATAATCGAATAGCAACTACAAATACAAGAATTAACATGGAAATATAAATATTTAACTTGCCCCATCCAAATTTATTTATGATGGTTAGAAGTATATTCTGGCCTGTATCACAAATTAAAAATTATGAATGTCGAGGCAGTTTGAGAAGGCCTATCAATATTTTCAATTCACTTAGATAGTGTCCAAATATTCATGAATGAATCTATTTATTTTTTTGACAGAAAATATAAATAGTATTAAACATTCTAAAATTGACTTTTCACTTGTTACAACAATATGATCCAAAATATGGATCGAGAATAAATCATTAACAAAATAAAAATATAAAAACAAGTAAAAGAGCCACATAGTTCCACTCTCCTAATCCAAAAAAAGTCACTCTATCAAAAAAATAATTAATTTTCTATTTAATAGTAGATTTTTTCACCGCATGCGAATTTTAATTTAATAGCATCATAACATTAATTGAATAATACTTATAAATTAATACCACACACATTTTAATATATCTATGACATTAATTTATAAAATTAGTAATATTCTTTGAATTAGTGTAATAATATTATTTACTATAAATTTTTTTCATAAAAAAAGCCTCATTTTATTTTTTTTTCCAAATAAATGTTAGATTTCTAATCTCCATCCTCATTCCCAAAAGATTTAACACACTTTCTTTTATGGTCATTTTATAAGATTTATTACCTTACAATACATATTTATTAATTCCTATACACTTTCGCTTCCCTCATAAAAATAATTTTTCTTAATTTCTTATTTAAAAAATCCGAATTTAAGTGTTTTAATTTCGGAGGAGTAGTATATAATGTAAACTTTAATAGAAGATAAAATATTGTATTTGTATGTATTAAGTGCACCTTAAAAATTCATACAGTTGGAAGTATTTATTTGAATAACTTTATCATGGACGAATAATTGACTCTTAACTGGACATTGTATGATTGATGGGAGAATTAGGCAATGGCCCCCCCACAAAAGAAGCAGCTGTCCCGACCGCAATTAATCCGCGCATTTATAATTTCTCACACCATCTTTTCCTATTTCAAGAATCAATTCCCACCCTTTTCCCATACTGAAGATTTTTCCAATGATTTTGTCCCTTCCAAAATTAACCCATTGAAAAAAAAAAAAAACCTCAAAACCTCAACAACAATGGCGGACAAGTGTTTCAGCTTCACAGCATCACGCGACTGGTGCTACCGTTGCTCCTTCTCCACTTCGGGCCTCAAGTCCACCATCACCGACCTTAACGACGGCACCGTAATCCACTGCTGGGGCCCAAATCCCCCAGGCCCAATAGGCCCAATCTCCTCCTCATCCACGGAATTGGCGCCAACGCAATGTGGCAGTGGAACGACATTGTTTTCCCCCTTCCCCCAAATTCAACGTCTACGTCCCCGATTTGCTCTTTTACGGAATTCCACACACGACCCGACCTGGAGAGGTCCGAATCGTTCCAGGCGCAGTGCGTGATGCGGGCGATGGAGGCGATGGGCGTGCGGAGGATGAGCGTCGTGGGGCTGAGCTACGGCGGCTTCGTCGCCTACAGCATAGCGGCGCAGTTTCCCGGCGCGGTGGAGCGGGTGGTGATCGGCTGCGCCGGCGTGTGCTTGAGGATAGGGATATGGAGGAGGGATGTTTAGAGTGAAGAGCGTGGATGAGGCGATTGAGCTTTTGCTGGCTCAAACGCCCCAGAAGTTGAGGAATTGATGAGGATTTTCGTTTTATAAACCGGTGAAGAATGTGCCGTCTTGCTTTTTATCCGATTTCATTGATGTGAGTTTGGTTAATTTGATGAAAACTCGAATTGCATATGTTGCTCAAACTCGCCCAAGTTGATACGACAGTGTTAAAATGTGTCTCGTCCCAACCTCATTAGCAAACGTGACGTAGGTGTGTGGGTTTTTCCATGAGACGTGGGGTTTGATCCCATCCTTTTTATATAAGGCATGCAAATTGCTGAATAGTAACACGAGTTAGATATAAGTTGTGTTCGGTATCTTTTGCTAATTAATCTTAACATTTCACAAAACTTAGTTTGACTAGCTAAGTTGCATTGCATTACCATGATTTGTCCAATGTAGTTTCTGTGAAGTTTTATGCTTTTTCTGCCGAATTTGATCCTGTCTTGGATGTTTATGACGTGTAGGTAATGTGCACAGAAAACCTTCAAGAACGAAAAGAGTTGATATACGCATTACACAAGGATAGAAAAGCTTTCCGATCTGCCTAAAATTACTCAGGTTTCTTTCTTTCATAGTCGTGACATTTTCCTGTCTTTCTAATTTCCAACGTTTCTCATAACTGTTTCACTAAAGAGTATGTGTCTCTTTATTGTAGCCTACATTGATAATTTGGGGAGAACATGACCAAGTTTTTTCCTATCGAATTGGCTCATAGATTAGTAAGGTAAAAGTTCTTGCCATATTCTGCACATTTTCATGCTCAATTTCGTGAAAATATCATTTAGACATATTGGCGTACGTCTAATGGAGACCTTTTTCGTTGCAGACATTTGGAACGCAATGCACAGCTCGTTGTCTTAAAGAAGGCAGGCCATGCGATAAATATGGAGAAGCCAAAGGAATTTTACAAATATGTGAAGTCATTCCTTATCGTTCCTACTAATCCGAAGCTTGAGAGCAATGGCAACGGCAATGACAACGGCTGCAAGATTGATTAAAGGGCAGAGCAAAAATTTTTCCTAGTCATTGATAAGCTTGGCTTACAGGTGGCTTGAATTAATTTATTAAGATGACTTAGGTTATGTTTTTTGGATTGAAGGATCTGAGAGTGGATTTGGAATCCGTAGTTGTAGATCCATTGGTGGTTGTTTGGATTGGTATGAATTTTAGATTCTTCACCATCATATATGGAAGTAACTTTTAGTTTGGTTGTAGTTAAAATCCACTCTAGTCCTTCTGTTTGTAATCTCTTAATCCAAACACAACCTTAAGTTCATTTGTATGGCACTTGGATATATATATATGTAGGACTAGTATATGCTGTGAAATGTGCTCCTATTATGAATCACTTCAAATCTAATATTTAGGTGTTCTAAAAAAAATAAAAGTGATGCTTTCAAAGAAAAGTGTCACTACTCACACCCCAAAAATTCTTTGTTACACACCCCATTAAAATTAAAAATTAGTATACATTACTAAACAAACCCCATTTTATTCTATTATATCATTCCTCCATCAAAATAGAAAAAAAATAATTTTTCCTACCTTTTCTTTCTTCTAATTAATATTCACTCTCCAAAAAATATAAAAAATTGTTTTTTTATTCACAATTCTTTTTTCAAAAATCTAAAAACTCTTCAAATTTTTTATATAAAAAATCTGAAATTATTATAAAAAATCAAATAAATCTTCAAACATATATAAATTCAAAGATTCTTAGCAAAATAGAAATCTTCAAAAAAAAAAAAAACTAAATAAAATCTGTAAAAATATTAAAAAAAAATCAACTAAATCTTAAAAATAATTAAATTTAAATAATAGAATTCAAAGAATCAATTAAACGTAAATAAGATCTAAAAAATCAAATTTTAATTTAATTAGTTTTGAAGATTTTTTTATATTTTTCTGATTTTATTTAGTTTTAAGTGATTTTTATATTTTTTTTATTTACTTACTTTTAAAATATAGTTAATTTTTAATAATAATTTTCAGAGTTTATTTAATTATTTCAATTTTTTTCTGATTTTTTAATTGATTTTTAAAATGTAATTATTTCTAATATTTAGTTATGTTTTTAATTATTTTTAGATTTTAATTAATTTTTTTCAAAATTTCAATTATTTTTTCATGTTTAAATATTTGAAAAAAATTGAGAAAAACTAAACGACTAATTTCAAAGTGTAAGAGACTTAGAGGATTAAAATTAAAGTCAACAAAACTTAATGGAAAAATAATGATTAAATATAAAAATTTAGTCATTTTATGTATATCTATTTTTATGTCTTTAAAATTATTAATGGGAAAGTATAATCTTCATAAAAATAAAGAAAAGGTTTAAATAAGTGATTGAGCTTTTCAATTTAAATCCCTTATAAAAGACTTCACACTTTTTTTTTTGTTCCCATAAAGAATATACACTTATTACCCTTATAATCACACTTATTACCACCCATACACACTTACTACCCCCATAAAACAACTTTTCTTAATCTTCTACAAAAAAGTTAGGAAATCTTCCCAATTTGAGAAAAATATTTTTTTATCGAATTTATTATTAGAATTTGAGTGCTTTACCTAATTCTAACTTTCCACTTATAATATACCCTATCCATTTTTTTTTTTTTTATTTTTTTTTATCAAACACTCTACATATACATCTTATAAATTTTGAGACCACTTATCATACTATTAAGCAATTTTTTTAATAACGATCATTAAATTAATCACTTCCATCATAGTAATGATAGTTATTTTCATTATCCATCAAACATCTTATAAAATAATGATTCGACCTCATAGTCTTATGGAATAAGTATTCCATTTCGTTTCAAACAAAGCAATAACCATATTCTTTATCATTCTTCATTACTATAGTTACCTTTTTTTATATTCCCATTTTTTACAACACATCAAACAACCCCTTAATCTTAATTCCACCTAGAATGTATACTTATACAATGATTTAACTCTTACTTGTACAATCGGCAAATGAAACAATGACGTTTTTGGATCTGATAGGGCTGAAACTACCTGGAGTCCCGATTACAATTGAAATTTCAAAGTTGCATTTTTTTTTTCTTTTTGTAATTATTCAAAGATAAGGTTAAATTGCAATGAAGTCAAAAATCATAACTTTTTATGCAATTAAGCTTATTTAGAATAAAAATAATAAAAAGCGAGCTTAAGAGATTGGTGAGCATAATATTACTAAGCTCAAAAATCTAGCTCAAAAAAATAGCTCGATAGCCTTTAACTCGAGTTTTACTCAATTTAATTTGAGTTCATTTCAATTTTATTTTTTAAATCAAGACTGACAGCTCGTGAGGCATCGGACCAAACTTATATCCTAAAACGACAATAATGTGATAAAAATGTTATAACAAAGGCAATAATGTGATAAGTTTGAAAACAAATAGAAGTACCTTTTAGCTCGGTAGCTCGAACTCGAATTTTACTCAATTTAATTCTGAAGTTCATTTCAATTTTATTTTTCAAATCAAGCATTTAATAGCTCGTTAAGTCGACCGACTCACTTATATCCTAAATCGACAATAATGTGATAACTTGGAAAACAAATAGAAGTACATTTTTTAAAACTCGAGTATGTTCTAACAAAGGCAATAATGTGATAACTTTGAAAAACAAATAGAATTACCTTTTTAAAACTCTAGCTCGAGTAGCTCTAACTCGAGTACAATTTTATTTTTCAAATCAAGATAAATAGCTTCGTGAGCCGATCGATGGACTCACTTATATCTTAAACGATAATAATGTGATAACTTTGAAAATAAACCTTTTTTACATGAATTGCTTATGAAAATATGTGATAAAAAACATATTGGGGTGAGAGAGGCTCAATTCTCGACCTCGTGATTACTCAAAAAGCTATGAGACCTCGACTAGCCAACTGCCACCACCCCACTTCTAATTGAAACATTCCACTATAAACTTTTCATATAATTATAACACACATGATTTGTAGCATATTTATAAAGACTATTGTCAATATTAAAAGGAGATATTGAAACGTCTTTATTAGAAATGCAATTTTCTACTACATACCACATTAAAATTCATAAACCATGATCACAATCCGTTGATAATCTAATTCCCCTGCAAATTTTTTAGAGTCTCGTTCACAAATCTATCAAAGTCATTATAAGATGACCCTCCAATCCTAATTGCTTCTTGTGCTTTCCCCTTCCATTCCAATGCCTTTGGCTTTCATTTCCTTCCCCTTTTGCCCTTCCATCACGTTCTTCACGAGTGCTTCAATCTCGTCTCTCTTAACATCATGATCTACCTCCAATCCCATCTCCCATTCCACACAAGCATACCGACAATTCGTTTGTTGCTCTGCAAAGAAAGGCCAACACAACATCGGCACACCAAATTCCAATACTTTTGAGTCGAGTTCCATCCACAATGGCTTAAGAAAACTCTCTCTGCATTTGATGAGAGAGCACTTCCTCTTAGGGGCACCAATGGGTGATCAAACACCGGTCTTTAGTCTCCTCGACGAAATCTTAGGCAACATTGCCGATTCCCCATGGCAATATCGTCATGCAACAATCCATAGAAAGGGATGCTTGCTGACGCTAAGCCCCACGCTAATTCCTTGAGATGATCCTCCGATATCAAGGTTATACTCCATAATTCACAAACACCACCGAAGTTTTCTTCTTGTTTGTCCAGCCATTGTAGGCACGCCTCGCCATCCTTCCATAGACTTGGCCTAAACGCTGCTTCCTTGGCTTCCTAAAAATGCCCTTGGAGTGCAAATTAAGAGGGCCTATATTAAATATTGGAGGAGATATGGATTTGATTGCATCTAGGACTTCATGTTCAAGATCATCAAAAGTATTAATTATCAAATAAGAAGCATTCAGACAGTTTTGACACTCATCTGCCAAGTAATTGAACATAACATCATTTATGTCAGTTGTCTAACAAAACTTGGAATGTCCTTCAACCGCATGTTTCTCATGCCGGGAATCCAGTCCAATCGAGTCTCCAACGAGCCATCTTTCATAAAATTTTCATCTGACCCAAAAAATAGAACAATTTAATATCTAGTTCTGCTATCAATTTAAACAGACAAAACCAGTCTAATTCTCTAACAAAGCCATTATTCATAAAATCTCCATCTGATGAAGTCTCTAACATGCCATCGTTTCATAAAATTCTCATCCCGTCACTAAAACACAATTTATAATATCTAGTTCTGTTACCATTTTAAACAATCCAGCAGTACACACGTACCTTGAAACGGGAAAATTCCTCTGTTCACGAGTTCAGGATACTGAAGGTACCCCATAAAACCACAAGCAGAGGCTGTCCAAAGCAGGGCAACATGAATGCCAAACTCTGCAACAGCCTTAACAGCAAAGCTCATAACCCCATCACCAACTATGCATGAAACTTTCGGCAACTCGACATTCGAGACGAGCTTAGCCAACAAGTCACGGAAGACGGGCAAACAAGTCCTACTGATCGACTCACATAACTCGGGCGGACTCTGAGTTGCATCGCGATCAGACGGTGGTAGGCCATCCGGGATCGTCTCGAACTGGAAATCTTTTGAAGCTCTGCATCCATTGTAGGCCTTTGAGCGGAGTAAGCGCCTGTGGTTGAACTCGGTGTTGACGAAGGTGATGAAGAAGCCACGTGTCTGAAGAAGTGAGGCCAATTGCATCATTGGAATCACATGGCCTTGTGCGGAAATGGCATGAGAACCGCATGGGGCTGTGAAGGAGATGGTGGTGTTCTTCATATTGAATACAAATGATGAATTAATAATTATTTGAGCAAATGTTGTATTTTTGCTTAATGAGAAATATATTGAACTGCCATTGCCCTTTATACTACTGATCTCAAGGTCTTGAAGTGAACAAGACGTAGGCAGCTGATGGATCTTTGGGGGTATATTTTAAAAAATTTTTATATTTACGCTTTTAAAATCGTAAAATTTTGTTGGGATTTTAAAATTTTTTCATCCTTATTGAATGGAAAATTTTGCCCCCCTTGGGACGAAATCTTGGATTTGTCCCTGCAGCTAGTGCCCCACTCATGCAATTTTAAAATGGATTAATTTTAAATAAATAAATGACTTTTAACCAAGGTTAATTCAATTAAGACCTTTAAACTTATAGGGAAAAAATTAAACTTTTGATATTGTTGCAAAACGATATATATATTTTTTTTTTTCACCGATGATAGATGACTTAGCTTGTCTTACATGCCACGAAAATTATACGGTTTAATTTTTTTTTTTCGCTACATTACGTAAAACTCAATAACGAAGCGTGAGTTTTTGTAATAATAATATATTATAAAATGAAAATGAAAAAATTTAAACCGGTAATTTTATATATAGTCTCGCCGAACCACGCCACCAAAAAGGAGAAAAAACGCAGATTGATATGCAAATAATATTGAAGATTTGACTTTTAAATTTTTTAAAAGTCGTGATTAAATTGAACCCAATTTAAAAATTGTGTATTTATTTAAAATTAACTATTTTCAAATATAGGTTAGTGTATAAATATGGAAACACATGTGTACCTTTCTATCACCTTCAGAGTTACTATCAACATTTTATGATGGATGTTAACTAATGATCGCCATGCTACCTGTCTTCTTTATGGCCTAAATCTTTCAAACATATTGATACTTTGATCCCATTCATATATATGAGAAGGTTTCATGTGAGACAGGTCTCTTGTGTAATTATGTCATGAAATGATGCTCTATTTAGACTATTTTAATATTTATATTTTATTATGCTTTGCATGATTTCGGTAGTGTCATAAATACATGAAACATAAAATATACATATAATTGGAATGTGTGTCATTTATAAAATCGCTACATATAAATTTTTGTCATTACATATACATCAAAATCAACATAATATATATATATATATATATGGTCTAATACAAGAATATTTTAATGTAAAAAACTTTTTAGTATCATCAATCTCATTTATGGGATTGAATCCAAAATTGTCTATAACTTTGCACATTTTTTAATTTAATCACATAATTGGTTTTTAGAATAATTTAGTCTCATAACTATTTAAATTGTTCAATTTTCGCCCCAAGTCATCACAAATTACTCAAAACGACATTGTTTCTCCCGTGTGCAAGTCACATGCTATTTTTAAATTGAGAATTCCGGCTAGGCCTGTGTTGTAGATGCTGAGTTAGCACAATCTTATTTCTTTAAGTATTTTTTTATTATATAATAATATATATTTGATTTAATTGTCAAATGATTAGGTTGTGTCAACTCAATGTCTACAACACAAGATTCGCTAGAATTTATAATTTAAAAATGACATGTGACTAACATGCGGACAAAACAACATCATTTTGAGTGTTTTTTAGTAATATAAAACGTAAATTATGCAATTCAAATAATTATAAAATTAAAATATTTTAAAAGATAATTATGAAATTAAATAAGAAAAATGCAATGTTATGGAACTGAATTCAATCCCCTTTAACCCATTCCCCTATGTGGACCAATTTTAACCGACCAAGGATGTGATCCTACGGGCATACCCCAATTTTAAGGGAAGTTGTTGCGGCCCACTGAAAGTGAAGAAAAAATGAGGCCTAATGAATAGATTGGGTCAGCTGCTTAATACAGTAAAAAATCCCAGGTTTACTTTGTACCACCCGGAGGTCATATAGATCGAACTGAGAGCGATAAGAACGAAAGTCCTACCCACAGCTACAACTATTGACACTTCAAAACAAAAAGACTTTATTGTGGATCGGGTTTTACCCATTGTCGAAGATTCCCAACTACTACCTCCGTAGAGTCTGCGGGCCGTGTCTCGAGTCCCAAAGATGGTTGATCGTCTCAAAAACTTCCAGCTGACAAGAGTAGTGCAGACCTTGCTTAGACATGGAGGCATGTCTTGCGGATCTAGGGCTGGGCCGACCGGCCTGCCCACCCCAACTCGTCTCCAAATTCTTTATATTATATATATCATATGTAATTAATTGAATTATTAAGTTCTTAACCTAGTCTATGAACTCAATTTGCTTCTAATTCAATTAAATTATTTTTTCTTAAAAATAAAAATACCCAAAAATTGTATATTTCAAATAAGAATAAATCAGATGATTTTAAAGACACCATGAAATCGACGATCTAATGGACACAAGATTTAACCTTATCAAAATTGTTTTTTCTAGCCCATCCCTTCATCAATTTTTGGATCCGCCCCTGGGTTCACGCTCCTTCACTTGTCTTTTCGCGTGTAGTTGACTTGCAGAATTTTTTTTTGGTTTAAGGGCTGCTCACCCTACCGAAGTACCAAAGGCTTATAGGATGAATACTTTATATAGAAATAAACTCACTATAGTAATAAAAAAATCACGATCCCAACTTAAGACCAATTATATTTAAGGATAAACTCTACATTATAATAAAACATATTTTTTTTTCGGTCCTTTTAAAGATTTATGACTTCATATAAGAATAAATTACATCATATATAACAATATATATATTATATGGCCTAAAATATTTATCTATGGTTGATACATGTATTTTATATACTTTGAAAGTGTACATAATTATTTTAGCCAACTTCATATTAATTAGATATATCAATTTGTTCATAAATTTACATACATGTAGTATAGTATGTATTATTGTATTATATTGAATGTATTATTTTTTTTCAAAAAATATCATTTTTCTACACAAAACTCTATTTAAGAATAATCTCCCTATAAGAATATTTTTTCTAATCCCCAACCATACGATGTATGAAATTTTTACTGTAGCTATAAAATGTATTAAAAAATAAAAAAATAATATATGTGAAATATAATCTTACCTTGGGGACATAATTTCAATTTCTTTACATTTAAAATTTTTTCGACAAGATATGACTTTGTCTTTTTAGATGCATGAGTCAAATTTTATATTTTACCACATTTTATTTAGTTTAATTTGTGAGGGAGCCTTTCCAGGGGAAGACTGTCTCACATACAACATTTTATTTTAGACAAACGTCAGATAAATATGCACTCTACGCATTTGATTTTGCAGACAACTTAACACAAATTATATTCATCTTTCTTAAAGTCATGTTAAAAGAGTCAATAACGCCTATATTCCGCCTCATCGCGGTGAGGCGATGCCTCATACAAATTTATCTCTTTATTTTATGAGATAGTGTTCTAATTAATTAGCAATTGACCCATGAATATGAAAACGCTCGTTTTTTAGGTAAAAGTTTCATACTAAAATAGATTTTTGTCAATCACTGTATTAATGGAAAGTTAAAAAGTGATAATATTTTAAGTGACAATGTTTTAAATAGAAAGTGATCATTTTATACAAAATTTTACGCTGAAAAATATAATTAAGAAAAGTGATATATATATATATATAAAGTGAAGTTATGTTTTCAACGTGTAATACACAACAATGACATATTTAATACGAAATTTTATAATATTTAAATGAAAAGGTAATTGTTTTCTAGTTCAATATTATATGTTCAAAATGTGTAATATATAAAATTACTATTTAAAAAAAAGGTAATAATGTTTTAAGTGTAAAGTAACAATTTTTTAATTTAATATAAGTTTTAAAATGTGAATACATAAAATGTCATATATAAAATTGCTAAAAAAGGATCAAAAAAGAATGTGAAACTAAAAATTTTGACGAAAAATTCACATGAGACAAAAAGTATAATTTACCCTTATATTTAATAATCATTGAATTTTATTTTTTGCCCTTATTTAATATTTTTTTTTTCAAATCAATATTCAAGTATTATAATAAGCGCAAAATAAAAAAACAAGGAAAAAAAATATTATTTTAACTATTATAACTTTCATTTCTTAATCTATATGAAAATAACTATAAATTTTTTGTATGGGATGGTCATATATGAAAATAACTATAAATTTTTTGTATGGGACGATCACATGTTTTTAACTTTTAACCAACACCATAACAATAACATGATACATATTGGAGCATCTACGTAACTACACTAATGACCCTTGGTTTCCGAGTGTCATAATATCATTCACAAACCTATCAAAGTCAATATAGGATGAACCTCCAATCCTAATTGTTTCTTCTGCTTTTTTCTTCCATTCCAAAGCCCTGGCCTTCATCTCCTTCCCTTTTTGCTCTTCTATTGCACTCCTCAAGTGTGCTTCAATCTCGTCTCTTTTAACATCATGATCCACCTCCAGTCCCATCTCCCATTCCACACAAGCATACCGACAATTGCTTGTTGCTCAGCAAAGAAAGGCCAACACAACATCGGCACACCAGCACTAATACTTTCCCAGAGTCGAGTTCCATCCACAACGACTTAAAAACGCCCCACGGACGGATGAGCAAGCACTTCCTCTTAGGGGCACCAACTTGTGATCAAACTCCGATCTTTAGTCTCTTCGATGAAATCTTCAGACAACATTGCCGACTCCCCCATGGCAATATCAGGGCGAGTGATCCATAGAAACGGATGCTTGCTATTCGCAAAGCCCCACGCGAATTCCTCGAGGTGTTCCTTTAGATATCAAAGTCACACTTCCATAATTCACATACACCACCGAGTTTTTCTTCGTTCATCAAGCCATTCTAAGCACTTTCTATCTTCGTGCCATAAGTTTGGCCGAATTGAGCTCATTTGATTTTTTGGAGATTGCGTTAGATAGCAAAGAAAGAGGGCCTACATTATATATTGGAGGAGATTTGGGTGTTAGTGCTTCTAATACCTGATGTTCAAGATCATAAAAGTGTTGATGATCATTCCTGAAGCTTTCAAACAGTTTTGTGCTTCGTCTCCTAAATAATTGAGCATAATATCATTTATGTCCGTCGTTCGGACGAAACTCGGCATGTCCTTCAACCGCATGCTTGTCACTCCCGGAATCCATTCTACCCGTGTTTCTAGCAAGCCTTTCTCCACAAAGTTCGCATCTGACACATGAAAATGTGTTTTTACAGTTTATTCTACTTCTGATATTGATTTAAATAAATCAACAACACAGATATATACGCATCCTTAGGGGTGTCCAACAATCGGTTTATTACTCAACCGATCCGAATTATAAAAACTGAACAAATCGAAACTTTATAAAATTTAAGCTGCAATCGAACAGAATCGTACCAAAATTGAATTAATGGGTTTTTTATATTAAAAAAATTGAAATCAAACGGAAATTTTAATATATATTTTTAAATCAATAACCAAATTAGAACTAAACTAATAATAACCAAACCAAATATATAAGAGTTAGTATGTTGTGAAACTTTTTTTTTTACGCATATACATCTTTTTTTAGAATATAAGTCACACTCTTCATTTATCACTACGATACTATTTTCTATAATATAAATTTCACACCCTTCACTTTTTATGAATAATAACATTTTATAGTAAAAATCACACCCTTTATAGTAAAAAAAAAGTCACACCCTTAAGAATATAAAAGTCACACTCAATTATCCGGGCCACCGTAAACATTGACACTATACTTTCTTAGAATATATAAACTCGATTCGATTTAGTCGTGTTGTGTTTCTATCGATTTTATCCGAATTATGCACACCTGCACGTACCTTTGAACAGGATAACACCTTTGTTTATGAGTTGATAATACTTGAGATATCCCATAAGCCCACAAGCCGAAGCTGTCCAGAACTGGATCACAGGAATCCCAAACTCTGCTCCAACCTTAATCGCAAAGCTCATAATTCCATCAAATATGATGCATGAAACTCTCGGCAATTCATCATTCGACACGACTTTAGCCAACAATTCACGAAACGCGGGCGAACAGTTTTTCCTGATGGAGTCACACAACTGGACCGGGTCCTGCGTCGCGTCGCGATCGGACGGCGGCAGGCCTTCCGTGATCGTCTCGAACCGGAAATCCTTAAAGCTGTGCATCCATTCCCGGCCTTTGAGCGGAGTAAGCGCCTGTGGTTGTACTCGGTGTTGACAAAGGTGATGAAGAAGCCACGTGTCTGAAGAAGAGAGGCTAACTGCATAGTTGGAATCAGGTGGCCTTGTGCTGGAAACGGCAAAAAGAACCGCGTGAGGCTGTGAACAAGTGTTGCTGCTCATTATTGATTTTAAATGTTTGAAATTAGTTTTGATGTTAATTATATAGTGCAGGTGATCATCTTTAGACTTTAGTTAAGGAAGTGTTCAAATTTGGTACGATTTTTGTTTTCAAGTTCCACAACGGCACTTGTGTAAACCACTTACCTCCATTTTTGACTATTCAGGTCTATCTGTTCCAGCATTTGACACAAGAGATACGTGTCACTCTCTCTCTATTTTCTTTTCTTATTTTTATTTATCCTCTCCTTTTCTCTGTAAAAATTCTAGGTTCTGCCCAAATGCTGAAGCTCTGCCTTCTCCTCTTTCAAGTGAGATGATATTTGTCGTTGTCTTGGATTACAAATTGAGAGACCAAACTACTATCCATCCGAAAAAAATTGTTACTCAATTTTAATTGGAGTTTGATTCATCCACTTAAAAAATTGAAATATAATATATACAAAATAACCGTATTAATTTGAAGGTTGAACCATATTAGTACTCTATGGAGTAATATACAACTCATACTTTTTAAAAAAAAAAATATAGTTGATACTTATCATCACATGAACCAGTATTTTTCAATCATTTCTCTTCTAAGAATCGTATAAAAATATTAAAAAATATGTATTGATTGAAATATTTTAGTCAAAGCATAAGTGTTACGTACTCTAGAAAAAAAGGAATGTTGTGTATATTTCGATATAGATTTTGTGAAAAGATCATCGCATATTCCTTCGATTTCATATAAAAAGTATTTAATCCTTTAGAATTGAAGTTAAGGTTTTTATACTCGTTGTATTCTTTACATTCAACATTAGAGGAAAGGGACACACCTTCTCATATTTTAATTTTCCTTAAAAAAAAAAATCAATTCAACACTCAAATGATAAAATCCAAACTTCAGAGAAACTTACATGCAACACATAAATAGACATCAATATGAATATATCAAATAACACAATCAACCATCAAAATGAAGGCCCTCTTTGATGGACCTATCAAAATCACCATATGAGCTTCCTCCAACGTCACAAGCTTCCTCTGCTATCCTCTGCCATTCTTTAGCCTTCGCCCTCATTTTTCTTCCCTTCTCTCCTTCCATCATCTCCTTAACCACCTCCGCAACCTCGTCTCTCTTCACATCACCATCGATCTCCATCCTGATCCCCCACTCCCCGCATGAATAGTAACGATTCGTCTGCTGGTCCGCAAAAATGGCCAACAAATCACGGGCACGCCACACGACACGCTCTCAGTCATAGAATTCCACCCACAGTGTGTCAAAGCGCCAACAGACTTGTGCGCCAGGACCTGATCCTGGGCGCACCAACTCACTAACAAACCCCTATCCTTAACCTCCTCGTAAAAATCCTCGCCCAACGCCCCTGATTCGTCGCCCTTCACGACATCGGGCATCACGATCCACAAAAACGGCTGGTTGCTTTTCGCGAGGCCCCATGCGAATTCATGAAAGTGGTCCCTCGTCATCGTTGTCACGCTCCCGTAGTTCACGTACACGACTGACGCGGGGGGCCCTTCGTCCAACCACGAAAAACACTCCTGAATCGGACCTCCATAGGCTCGAATTGAAGGAGTTTGCTTCACTTTTGGGAATGTGTTTGGCAAGAAGGGGGAGAGGGCCTATTGTGTAGATATTTGAGTAGTTGAATGTGGATTTTAGAGATTCCAGGGCTTCTTTTTCGAATTCTTGGAAGGTGTTGATGATTATGGAAGAGGCTTTGAGACAACTCTGAGCTTCTTCGCCCACGAACTCGAACATGATGTCGTTGGGATCGGTTGTCTGGATGAAGCTTGGGAGGTCCTTCAGGCGTACATCGGTTCCCATGCCTGAGATCCAATCAACACGAGTGTTGAGTGTTCCATCCGTGAGATAATCATCATCTGCAACAAGATTTGGGAAAAACATGATTAGTTATTACATCCGATGAAATTTAATGTTGTTCATGTGTAGTCTACAGGTTTATATTTGTCCCCAAAAGTTGAAATATCTAATACACTTTAACAATTTTTTTTTTCTCTCTAAAAAACAGAAAACGAACTTTTTTAATCTTATTAAATAGTTTTGAATCTCCTTCCTAATTAAAATTCAATTTTGTCCCACAATTTTAAACATATATGCAAAAGATTACAAAATTTTTCGAGATTTTTAATTTAATCTCATAACTTATCAACTGGTCCTATTTTCATCGGAATACGACATCGTATGGTGCATAAAAAGTGAGATCATATGACGTAATTTCTGATTTTCAATCAAAAATGGGGTCGAAATCGAACTAATTGGTGAGTCATGTGACAATTTATATCACGAAAAATCCAAAATTATTTGACGAAATTAAAATTTAACTCCCACCTATAATCTAAAAGTCAACTTACTCTGAAGCCCTACACGAGACCGTTGGTGAATTATGCTCGCAGGCTCGTTAAGGAATCAATTTGTGAATTATTTGGAATTATTTTGAGAGGGTATAAAAGAGTTTTTTACTATTAAAAAAAAAAAAAGTTTAAAAAGACTCATTTCCTCTCATAAAAAGACTCTATATAGTAGAAATAAAACAAGACAAGATGGTTAATTTTGAGACAAGGATAAATCATCGAAAAAGTGAACTCACTCTTGAATGGAGAAATGCCTCTCCTAAGGACTTCGCGGTAGTGCAAGTATCCTATCATGGAACAAGCCGAAGCAGTCCAAAAGCGAACATCAGGGATCCCCATTTCCTGCGCACCTTTCATCCCGAAACTCATCACCCCTTCTGAAACAACACACGACACCCGCGGAACACCCGCCGTCGAATTAAGCCTGCAAAGCAGTTTCTTGAAAGGCTCCAGGCACGTTTTTCGTGTGTAGTGGCACAGCATTGGCACATCCTGCGTCGCGTCCTCATCGCCGTCCGATGGGGGCAGCCCGTCCGGGATCGTTTCGAACCGGAAATCGGGCAGCCCGGATACGGACTCGGGGCCCTTGGATTTGATGAGACGGCGGTGGTTGAATTCGGTGTTGACCAAGGACACGTGGAAGCCTCGGGAGTGGAGGAGTTTCCCCAGGCGCATCATGGGGGTCACGTGGCCTTGCGATGGGTATGGGACCAACACTGCGTGGGGTTTCACTGAATTAACCATCTTGGAAATTAAGGAAATAATTATGTTGGAAGGAATTAATGAGTCTTGAAGAGGAATGGTGGAGATTCTATTTATAGAAACGAAAAGTCCACTTGGTTGAGTGGGTCTTCCGCATCTTTATCTGGTCAAGATCACAAGATTTCATAAATAAGCATTTTAAAAATCTGTAGTTGTTATCTTGAAAGATGCAATTTGTTTATATTGAACCGCAAGTGTTTTATTTTTTTTATATAGTTGCACGGTTCAACGTATGTTTTGATCTTTCAAGATAACAAATCACATTTATTCTAAAATACATTATGAATAGATTTTGCCCGATACATACAAGACTTTGTCACTTGAATTACATTATGGATATAAACCCGATTTCACTTGAATTTTCTTTTTTCAAGTAAACTGTGTATATGTTTATCATTGTTATGTCTCGATATGATTATTATTGTTGTGCGACAAAAGTTTCTTGTTTAAAAAACAATGACATGACAATGTATATGTATAAACGGTGATAGTGTGTGTAATATTTCCACAATTTTTTAGATCTCGATATTCTGTTAAGGCCGAGTTTTTCTACCTTATATCTTGCTCTAGCTATTTTAGGCACATCATATGCATTGAAGAGACAGGCAAGTTTCGTCCGGTTCTGTGGGTATTATTGGTAAAACTGTACTTAATTAAGTCCAAGATAGGAAAATAATAAAACTTGGTGATCTATATATATGCTGCCACCTAATTAATTTAAAATAGTTCAATTTCATGAATAAATAGCCTGCTGTGATTGTGAAATCCTCTCAAGAAAAAAAAAAAAATTAATGGTAGTTTAAAGCCTCATCAAGATCCATGACAAGAAATAAAAGAACAAATGAAATTAAAAAACAACATCGTATATTTGTGATCTGTCTCAACTCATTTACAATAGATTCTCATTTGGAGTTTGTTGACACCAGGGTGGTGGAACTCCTAAATTATTAATTTGGAGTACTTGGGGGCTAATTCTTGACGGCACTTCATTCATTGACTTGTCTTAAAAATATATCATACATCACGAACTAATTAACTAGCATTTTATTATATAATTAATTGTGTTGAAATATAAATTTATTATAATGTCGTATAACCTGTGTTTTAAAATAATTTGTATGTTTAATATAACAAAGCTGATATGTTTCTATTAATAAATTATATTTTATATATTACATGTATTTATGCAACTAATACACAAGATCTAGCCATATATTTTGTATTAAAAATTAATTAACTCGCATTTTTTTTATTTCCATCACTGAAGGCACCTATGTGTGACTTGGTTTATTAATGAAGTTAATGATTAAAAGTATTGATTGTCAACTCCCATAAAAGAATCTTCGAGGGGTTATACCGTTATACTTATAATGTCATCAATTAAGAATTAATTGAGATGATTATTAGGCGAAGAGCCTAAGAATGAATATGAAACTAGAAAACTTGATAATATTGATATTAGGATAATAGAGATCTGCAACCACTATTAGTGCACAAACTACATAGTCAAAAATATATAAACAGGAAAAACGACAATTAGTATACAGTACTCCATCTATGCCGTAATCATTTGCACAATTTTATTTTATTTTTTTGGACATTCCACGACAACTTGTCTACCCCCAAAATTAGAAAATCCCAAGTAAACTTCATCATCATAACAGTACAAGAAAATAGTGCATTACCTACAAAAAATTTCAACATTTTCTCATCAAGCCTACAAAATTTTCAACGAAAATAATTTCGTCTTTAAATAGTAAAATTTACCTACAAAATTTTCTAATTGTATATACTATTTTTAAACTACAAATATAATTAATTAGGGAAATATAAATTGCCTAGGAAATTATTTATGTAGATAAGTTTGCCTACGAAAATTATAAATATGTAGGTAGATTGCTCGTAGGTAATTTTTTTGCCTAGGAAATTGTTAGAGTAGATTTTTTTTTAAAAGATTATTCTAAAAATTGATGGACAAATCGTAGGCAATCCTCACTTTTTAAGGACCAAATTATTTTTATAGAAAAATTTCGTAATCATTTAAAAAAAATTCGTAGGCAATTCTTCATTTTCTTGTAGTGTAATATTCATAACTTTACACAAAATGATATTATTTTTAGACACAATTCAACTAATTTATTTACTGTATACATAAAATTATCCTTCAAAATACTACTCATTACTATTAAAAAATATTTCATAGCTTTAATAAATACGACAATTTGTATACTATTTTTTTTATAACAAAATAATACTAGTATTATTTTGAATAGGAGAGTTGGAGTGAGCATATTTCACGTGAGTCATCTCTTCTTTTTATATGTTAAAAATCTAATAGAGTGGAACACTAATGGAATACAAAAAGTGAAATAAGAAAACCGAATTGATATTATTATACATTGGTGACGATATGTTCTTTACTAATTTTATATAAAATTCAGCATAATTTTGCAAAAACGGTGTATTTATAAGTAGCATCACTACTCAAATTCAAAATACAAGCAACACATATATTAACATCGATATCATTCAAATAACACAATCAACCATTAAAATGAAGGCCCTCTTTGATGGACCTATCAAAATCACCATATGAGATTCCTCCAACGTCACAAGCTTCCTCTGCTATCCTCTGCCATTATTTAGCCTTCGCCCTCACCATCTCCTTAAACCACCTCCATAACCTCGTCTCTCTTCACATCACCATCGATCTCCATCCCGATCCCCCATTCCCCACACGAATAGTAACAATTCGCTTGCTAGTCCACTAAAAAAAATGCCAACAAATCACGGGCACGCCACACCCACACGCCTCGGTCATAGAATTCCACCCACAAATAAGTCGAGCACCAACAAACTCGCGGCGCCACGAAGACGATCCCGGGCGCACTAACTCACTAATAAGCCTCTACCCTTAACCTCCTCGTAAAAATCCTCGCCCAACGCCCCCGATTCGTCCCCTTTCACAGCATCTGGCCTGATGATCCACAAAAATGTTTGGTTGCTATTAGCAAGCCCCCATGCAAATTCTTGGAACAGTTCACCTGTCATTGTTGTTATGCTGCCGTAGTTTACATACACGACCGATCCGGGGGCCTTTCCATCTCAACCATTCAACACTTTCGAATCCAAGCTTCCATAAGCTTGAATTGAAGGAGTTTGCTTCACTTTTTAGGTATGTGTTTAGCAAGAAGGGGAAGAGGGCCAACTGTGTAGATGCTTGTGTAATTGAATGTTGATGCCAAAGTGTGTAAGGCTTCTTTTTCAAACTCTTGGAAGGTGTTGATGATTATGGAGGAGGCTTTGAGGCAACTCTCGAGCTTTTCTCCCGAGGAACTCGAACATAATGTCGCCTGGATCGGTTGTCCCGATGAAGCTTGGGATTATAGAATATGTGAAAGGATATTTTATTTACATCTTAACACAATATTAAATACAATTACAAAGAGATCAAGGAGTTATGTGTACACGATGTGGGATAGGAGAACAAATACAAAGAATATAAATACTATATACAAATATGTATCCCTCATACCCCCAAGATGGTGCACCATTGAGGACACCAATCTTGTTCATAAGAAAGGATAATCGCGTTCTTGACAAAGGCTTGGTTAGAGCATCGACAAGTTGATCCGGGCCGAGGAAACGTGAGTCACACGAAGATGAGAAGCCTTGACCAAGTCCCGAACAAAATGATAATCAATAGCTATGATTTCATTCGAGAGTGAAACACCGGATTCGAACAAAGATAAGGAGCACCAATGTTATCACAATATATCACAGGAGTGGAATCGATCGTACACCAAGCTTCGGTAAGAATTGAATGAGTCCAATCAAGCTCGCCAGAATGAGGCAATGGAGCGATATTCGCCTCGATGGAGAAACGAGCTATTGATTTTGTTTTTCGTGAGCTCCGTGATATTGGGTTGATCCTAAAAAAAACAACATAGGCACTGTGGAGGACCTATCATCAATATCGACCTTGTCGCCGTCGTGGAAGCAATGCGAGAAGCGTAAGATTGGCGGCGAAAAGGTAACACCCATTGTTCGAGTTCCATTCAAGTAACGAAGAAGACGTTTAACCGCCCCACAGTGACACTCTGTAGGGGCATGCATGAATTGAGACAGTTTGTTCACAGCAAACGCAATATCTGGATGAGTTAGTAAGAGATACTGTAAGCTTCCTAGAACTTGACGATAAAAGGTAAGATCGCTAGGTTTTTTACCATCATGCAAAGAAAGTTGTATTCCAGCCAAGAGTGGAGTTTGAATCGGCTTTGCATGCAAAAAGATATTGTGACGAGCAAGTAAGTCAGTAATATACTTACGTTGGGAAATGATACATAACTTAGAGTTTTGAAGTACCTCCACACCCAAGAAATAGGATAAAGGACCAAGATCTTTTACCGAGAACTGAGTAGCTAGAGAGTCAACTACTCGATGAAGAAAGAGACATCCACCATCGTGAGGATCAAATCATCTACGAGACCGTAAAATAAGCAATGACACCATCCTTATTATGTATAAATAGAGATTCATCCGATTTTGTGTGAACAAACCCCATGGAAGAAAGAAAAGTTGTGTAACGATTGTACCACGCCTCTCGGGGCCCGCTTGAGACCGTAGATTGATTTATGAAGTTTACATACATAATTGGGAAACTTAGAATCCCCAAAACCAGGTGGTTGAGCCATGTAAACTTCTTCAGGAAGAATGCCATGAAGAAAGGCATTGTTCACGCCGAATCCGCCGCAAAGCCACCCCTTGATATAGCCAAACTTAGGATAATTGAATAGTAGCGGTTTTACGACCGACCAGTAAGTTTCAAAGAAAATCCACGCCAGTCTATGATGAAAACCTTTAACAAGACTAGCTTTGAATTTATCTATGGAACCATCGACGCTTGTGTTTCACACGAAAAACCCATTTGGCAGCCTACAACATTTTGAGAGAGGGTCCCGAGGAACAAGATCCCAAAGTGCCATTTTTAAAAGTCAGAATTCGGGATGACATGGCTTCCGCCAAATAAACATCCGAAAAGAGCTTGAGAAACAGTTGTTGGTTCAATATCAGAATTCACTGAAGAAGTAAGACCATACCTCGGATGCGGTAGTGGCGGCAGGACACAGATGTGAACCATCAACATAACCGAAGAGATCGTAACCCGTCAATAGAGTTCGAAACCGAAATCGCCAAGCGGTGTAGTTAGTGGCCACAATTTCGATGGTAGTTGCGTTGTAGTATTGAACACGACAAAGCCCGGAAGAGTGTTTGTAGTGTTGGTAGTGTTTGACATGGTGGACAATTGAAGGAGTTGCAACCAACAGAATTATGGTGCGTTAGTGGTTTTGGGGAATATATGATTTCCTATGATTGCTAAGGAAATGAGAATATAATGATTTCCTAATTAACGTGAAATTAGGGAATGGAAATATATGATTTCCTAATCACCAATATAATAGGAAATTGAGGGAATCTAATTGATTACCCAAAAAAAAATGCAGGCGTTAGCCCAAAAAAGGCTCTGGTTACCACATAGAGAATATGTGAAAGGATATTTTATTTACATCTTAACACAATATTAAATACAATTACAAAGAGATCAAGGAGTTATGTGTACACGATGTGGGATAGGAGAACAAATACAAAGAATGTAAATACTATATACAAATACAAATAGGGATGTCCTTCAAACATACATTAGATCCCATGCCTGAGATCCAATCAACACGAGTGTTGAGTGTTCCATCTGTTTGATAATCTTCATCTGCAACAAGATTTGGAAAACATGATATTAACATCAACTCTCATATGCGTCTGGTATACGTCGTCTTTACGATTCAAATATATTTTTCTATACGGTTCAACTGGTGCACATAAATTGGTACGTGTGATATTGTGGGTGCAATAATGACATAAGATATATATATATAAATTATTGAAAATGTTCGGAATGAGGCAATTAGAAAGGGTAGGAGGATATAAAAAAATTAATAAAAGACGATTTTTTTTTGGTTGGGTCATATGCACACCAAAGGTGCTGCCGTCTTTTCCATATTGTATTTTAAAAATATACAATTTATTGCAATGAAAAACATACAACTTGTTATACTTTAAACATTCAATTTATTTAGCAAACACAGATTGTTGCGTTTTTGAAGATAAAATTATATATCTCATTGCACCAAATTATATATTTTTAAAATACAATGTACAATATTTCGTGCAGTGCACAGAAGACCCACCCTATTATTTTATAAATGGAATATCAATTCAAGGACAGAGGAGAGGAGTGTGAGACTAAGAGGGTGTTTTGAAACACATCTCAACAGTAAATAAGCACTTATTTTAAAGTTAGTATTACCCAACTTTTGACTTAAAAAATATTTTTTTAAGCTCCACTTTTGGTTGAAAACACACACTAAATGGGTAGGTACTAGGGTTGTTGGATGTGTTTTTAAAAAAAATTAATGAAAAGGGTTGTTAGGTATGCTTTACATAGAAATGAATATGTGAAATTAATTTATTTATAATAATTTCTAACACCTCTTTTTCATAGGCTGCCGTTCTTTGTTTTACTTTTTACATGGAGAGGAAACCTATTCAATGAATAATTTAAATACAAGCAGAAATTGCTTTCTGCAGAATTTGAATCAGTTGTTATATCATGAAAATTTTCATTTCATTTAAAAGGTTGAAGTTGCATATCCATATGGATTTTGCTCAATATTTATAATAATATATATCCTATAAAAAAGACTTCATTAATTCCCTCTTATATTACTACAAACAAGATGGTTATAAGTTTTGAGACAAGAATTAATTATCTGAAATTAAGTGTAGTTACTCTTGAAGGAGAAATGCCTCTCCTAAGGATTTGGCGGTAGTGTAAGTATCCTATCATGGAACAAGCCGAAGCAGTCCAAAACCGCACATCCGGAATTCCCATTTCCTGAGCAGCTTTCATTCCAAAACTCATCACTCCATCCCGCGGAACACCCGGCGTCGAATTAAGCCTGCAAAGCAGTTTCTTGAAAGGCTCCAGGCAGGTTTTCCTGGTGTAGTGGCACAGCATTGGCACATCCTGCGTCGCATCCTCATCACCGTCCGATGGGGCATCCCGTCCGGGATAGTGAGTCGGCGGTGGTTGACGAAGGACACGTGGAAGCCTCGGGAGTGGAGGAGTTTCCCAAGGGGGTGACGTGGCCTTGTGCTGGATATGGAACTAACACTAGGTGTGGTTTGAGTGAGTTAATTATGTTGGAGGGAGTTTTGAGAAGGTAAGGCAAATTTTAGTTTGAAGAAATTAAATTGGGATGTGTTTTTTAGTATTTGCAGATCGAAATTTAGTACTGGTGGTGGTTGAGACGAATGGAGGAGATTCTATTTATAGGAACAAAACGAGTTAGAATATCATATACTCCACTAACTACCTATTTTAGCCTCGTGTTTTATTTTTTCGTATGCACATCATGTGCTTTGAAAGGACGCCCTAATTTCGTCCGATTCTCTTACGAGTGTATTTTTATAAATGTGCAATTTATTTTTTATATTAAAATATTCAACTTATTTATATCAAGTTTTCAATTTGTTCAATATCGTTATAGATAAAAGAAAAAAAATACATAGTAAACTTGGTGCACAGAAGACCCGTTCCATATATTATTGATAAACTTGTAATCCCGATTAATTTTTATATAATATTTTAGTATTTGTAAATTATTGTAAACACCAACTGCACCTTACAATTGATATAATTTTTTAATAGTATTAATTATTTTTATTGAATAATATTTGTTATTTTTAATAAAAAATACTAATGATTTTCATATCAATAGTATTAATTATTTTTATTAAATTATTAATTATGTATTAATTTCACGATGCACACAAATGTTTAGAGATGGTCTTATGTACCTAATCCTGGAGCACATGCCCCAATAAAGTTGTATTTTTTTTTTATCTTCAAAGACCGAAAATATCATTGGGGATTGTGAGGTCAAATAAATAAGATATATATGGAGATGCATGATTTTTTTATAATCAAAATAAGTGGGAATAATTAACATACCGAAGATTTTAAAAAATATATCGTATTGATTGTTATTATAATTTTTTAATGGTCGAATATAAAAAATATCAAACCGATTTTTAATTAATAAATTTTCATAAACATTTAAATAAAATGTCCTAAACACTTTGATTTTGGTGCCCAATTTTTTAAATTTTTGAAATTAAATCATACTGCATTTCTAAAAAATTTGAAATTTTCTTTTTCTTTCCCCATTAAAGTTTCTTTTTAATGGCCCATATATAATTATTTTGTTATTCCTTTAATTTTCCATTCACTTGAACTTTTTAATCATAATAATGGCCGAGTTTTATCAAGTTTAAACAATCGTACCCAAATTGAAAAATAAAATGTAAACCCTAAATTATTTTTATTAGCCCTAAACATCATCCATCCTAATAAAATATATCAAAATACGCAAAAAATCACTATTCCTGCATAAAAAAAAACACGCAAAAAATTCCAACATAAAATCATTATGATTAAAAAAGTTTAGGTGGTATTTCAAAATTAAAATAAAAAATAAAATAATTAAATAGATGGTTGTTCACGCGATGGTGATCTCTTTATAGCGAATTGAAATAACCAATTTAAAAAATTTTAAAAATTTACAGGATCAAAATCAAAAAGTCAAAACATTCGGGATCAATTTCAAAACGATTCAAAGTTACGAGACTATAAAAAACTTAATCCCAAAAGAAAATAGGAAAAGTGGTAGATATGATTGAATGACAGTTGCAACTTTTTTCCTTTTTCTTTTTATTATATTTCTATTTTTGTTTTATTAGTTTCTTTCTTGCTTTTACATTTTTATTTTTATTTTCAATTTTTACCGATAATACCCAACGTCTACTGTTCATGTTTTTTTTCGTTTATTAAATATAAGTTTTATAATTTTAGTGAATGTTTAAATTATTAAATTAATTTGCTAACTTAAATAAAATCATAAATATAAAATAATTTCATTTAATTTATATAAAAAAAAAGATTATTACTTAAAAGAAGAAAATAAAAATTGGGGTTATTTGATACTGAAATCCGAAAAAATGATATTCGTAGGTATATTGTTGAAGGCAAAAATCATTGGAGATGGGTTAACATTTAATTTTAAAAAAAGGATAAATTGACATGTGAAATGATTCAGATGGTCGAATATAAAAAAGAAGGAATTAAATATTTTCATTAAGTCCCTGTTCTATTGTTTACTACTAATATATAGAAACTTTTATTTACTGAAAGGACGACTAAATTTTCCAAATTCTGTCTAGTAAAATTTTTAAAACTGTTTCACTAATTAAGTAAAAAAGATAGGAAAATAATAAATTTTTTTGTTATTCCCTTAATTTTGTTGTCTATATATATGAACTTTTTAATCATAATGAATTTTAGCGAGACTTTTATCAAGTTTTAAAATAATTTGTACATTGAAAGACAAAAGAAATCAAAAGATTTATTTTCAAAACCCACAAAAAAAAATAAAATAAATCAAAATACGCAAAAAAATCACTATTCCTGCATAAAAAAAAACACTAAAAAAATTCCAACATAAAATCATTATGATTAAAAAAAAATATATGGTTTTCAAAATTAAAATAAAAATAAAATCCATTAAATAAATAAAATAACAAATTGGAAAACAACATATAGCAGGAAATAACTAATTTAAAAAATTTTAAAAATTTACAAATCAAAATCAAAAAAAAAACATTCGGGATCAATTTCAAAACGATTTCAAAGCTAATAGAGGTATAAAAACTTAATCCCAAAAGAAAATAGGAAAAGTGGTAGATATGATTGAATGACAGGAAACAACTTTTTTTCCTTTTTTTTTTATTATATTTCTATTTTTGTTTTATTAGTTTCTTTCTTGCTTTTACATTTTTATTTTTATTTTCAATTTTTACCGATAATACCCAACGTCTACTGTTCATGTTTTTTTTCGTTTATTAAATATAAGTTTTATAATTTTAGTGAATGTTTAAATTATTAAATTAATTTGCTAACTTAAATAAAATCATAAATATAAAATAATTTCATTTAATTTATATAAAAAAGATTATTACTTAAAAGAAGTGAATAAAAATTGAGTTATTTGATAGTGAGATCCGAGAAAATGATATTCGTAGGTATATTGTTGAAGGCAAAATCATTGGAGATGTAGTGCCATAATTTAATTAAAGAAAGGATAAATTATTGGAAATGACCTTATAATATTATATTACCGGTAAGTACATATGCATTAAGTCCCCTGTTCTATTGTTTACTACTAATATATAGAAACTCATATTTACTGAAAGGACGACTAATTTCGTCCAGTTCTGTCTAGTGTTATTGATAAAACTGTACTAATTAAGTAAAAGATAGGAAAATAATAAATTTTAGCGTGCGGTTAATTAGTTGTCTATATATATGCTGCCAACTATTTAATTTGAATTTGTACGAGACTATTTAAGACCAAAAGGATTATTATAAACAAAGCAATCATTGATTTTGCAAAGATTTATTTTCAAAATTTTTTTTTGACCTAAAAAATAAATACTTATAAAGTCTATTTTAAATTTTTTAAAACACATACCTAAGATATATATAATATTTATTAGATCCTATTCCTCGCAATAAAAAAAATATATGGTTTTCCTAATGACTCGTGAAGATCCATGACAAGAAATAAAATAACAAATTAGAAAAACAACATCGTTTTTTGTGATCTGTCTCAACTCACAAACAGTAGATTCTCATTTGAAAGTTTGCTAGACACTTGGGCGACGGGCCCCTAAATTATTATAAGGCCCAACAGTTGATTTAATGTTCATAGATTTTAGAAATGGGAAAATAGGTTTTTTGTCCGTTAACTTTCTCTAATTGATTTTCGTCCCCTCCATTTTTAAATTTTGAAATTTGTCCTCTAACTTGTATTATTTCAATTTTTTTAGTCCTATGACCTGTTATAATAGGTGACCCAACAAGTAAAATGGAATTTTTCTTTCACTTTTTTTTTTTTTCTTTTTTAACCAGCGTGGTCCCATTTTTTAATTCCAACCTGGACTATTTTAAAATTAAAATAAAAAATCCAAACATACCAATTGCCTAACCTTGGCTGGAACAAACACGCATGATCCCATATAGGATTTACCTGTTGGGCACTTACTGTTGCAGGTGACTAAAAAATCTAAACAATTTAAGGGACGAATCTCAAAATTTGAAAGTCGAGAGGATGAAAATCAAAATTAAAGAAAGTTAAAGGACAAAAAAAAATCTATTTTCCCTTTTAAATCATTGCAACTTATTACATTGATCTATCTTGTAATAATCAACTTATTATAATGAAATATACTGATTTTTTACACTAAACAAAACAATAATTAAACTAAATGTATGAATGCATTTATCGTGATACAAGATTTAGCTTAAATTTTTATTATAACCTCATTTAATTAATATTGCAGTTTTTTAGTGTAAATTAATTCATGAAATTATATTAGTAATTTGTGTCTTTTTTTTTTTTTTCAAACCTTTCAATTTTGTCTTAAAAAAATTAATAACTCGCATTCTTTCATTTCCATCATTGCAGGCACCGATGTGTGACTTGGTTTATTAATTAAGTCAATCATAAAAATATTTATTGTCAACTCCCACAAAAGGAATCCAAGAAGGGTTATGATGTCACCAATTAAGAAATGGTCAAATAATTAAATTTAGTATATATTTTTTATTATTCATTAATTTTAAAGCATATTTTTTTTCTCTTTTTAAATTTAAAGATTATTTTCACTTAATATAAAAATCTTTTGTCATTATTTTCTAAGAAAAGTCCATCCGATTTATCACCTTTTTCACCTATCTTATTGACATGTAAATATTTAAAATATATATATATATCACACAAATTTAAAATTAGAAAAATAAATGACCAAAAAGATATTTTTATATTTCTTTTTAAAAAAAATTTAAGTATTGATATTTTTTTTTTTTAAAATTTTAATGTTTACACGTTAGCTAGACATTTAACCTCCAATTTATCACATTAGACAAACTTTGTTCAAAACGATGATTCATAATATTTTTAAGTATTAAATTAAAGTATGTGTTAAATTTAAAAATGAAAAAAAATATACTAAAATTAATAAAAAATAAAATATACGGGCTAAATTTAATTATTTAAACTTAAGAAATTGAGATGATTATTGGGCAAAGAGCCCAAGAATGAATACTCCATGAAACTAGAAAACTTGATATAATATTGAGATTAGGATTATAGAGATCTGCAACCACTGTTAGTGCACAAATTACATAGTAAAAATATATATAAAACAAGAAAAACGTCTATTACTATACTACACACTATGTTATTATCTCGATAATAACTAGGAGTGCTATCATATTGAAGGATTGTATCACATGCATATCACAAACCATCAGCTCACGTGCTCAGTAGATAAATTATTTATATACTTCATTTTTCAGAATAATTAATAAAATTCAGTACACAATTCTTTCTTGAATTGATTAAATAATTTTAAGGCTTAATAGGTTTTTTATTTGTTAATAAATTATAATTTTTTTGTAATTTTCATTTTAGTGGTCATTTTCAAAATTTATTTTAAATTATAGGATTTTTAATTTATAGATGTTTTGGGGCAATAACTAGATTTATTTATATAATTAGCATGTTTTCCATTAGCAAACTTTTTTCGATAATCACTAAACCAATTAGATTAACAAAATTTTATATCATCGTGGTCTTGATTTGCACTTTTAAAAATATGTAATTTATTTTTAATAAAATGTGTAATTTGTTATCACAAAAACTTTTTACTACGAAAGATTTTAGTGAAAACAACTTGTATTTTCAATAAAAATAAATTAAATATTTTAAATTACACTTCGATTTACCTTTTATTAATGCTATTTTATGCAAAAATAGTTATTCAGTTAAAATATAAGTCCACTCTAACAATTGGTCTCAAATCTACTTATCCATGTCCACCCTGTAACCGTACATAAGTAATTTATTGAACAAGAAACTATGGATTTTACTTCTAATATATATATATATATATATATATATTCTATGATAGACCTTAATCACGTATTTATGGCGAGAAATAAAAAACATACACAGAAGATTGAGTTTGATATTGGACTAATTTTAGTATGAGAAGGTTTCATGTGAATTCGGATTGCACGTGAACTTTTTTTTTAAAGATATTCAAATTATCACATCATGCTTATTATTATCTAAGCAGAAAGAAACAACTTTACATTTTTTACAACTGATATGGGATCTTCAATTTACAGACTTGGATTTATATCTTGACAAACAAAAAATAATAATTGATCCCACGGTATGTACACTTTACTACCAAAGATATTCAAATCATCACATCATACAGGATTCAAGCTATTGATACCTTCTTCTCATTAGAGTTACTAGGCCCAGAATAGCAATCATGCAACGATATCTTAGTTCGTTATGAATCCATCAACCAAGATCTGGTTCAAATGCAAACCATATCCATCACTCCGTATAACGCTGCAAACAATAATTTTAATTTGCAGCAACCGCGCTTTTAAGCAATGCCTCTAAGTCTGCCAATCTGCATGGAGAAAACAAATTTGATGCTGTATATTTGTTTGTGAAATAAGATCGCTATGATCCCATTTAGTAGACGAGTTTTCAAAAGATAAGACATTAAAGAAGCAATAGGTCCAATATCTCGTAAGGGTCCATGAATCGCGATATGTAACTCAATAAATACCCTTCAGATGGATCAACAAGGACATCAGAAGAAAAAAAAATTAGACTAATATTACCTGACATTGCTCAAGTCGGGGAACATTGCTGCTGCTTCTTTAAAATCCTAATTACGAGTAACGGTATATCAGTTAGCCTTATTTTCGTAGGGAGAAACACTCTTGTAATTACTTAACAAGCATAAGCCTCTTACCTGGCTAGCAGTGGATGACGTATAAGAAATCACACACGACATTCCTGCTCCAGTTGCTGCCTGCAACAATTATATTCAAATTGTTTAATTTCATTTGATCAAAAGAGTTTACATGAGACAAAAATCTTTTCCATATTGTTCACCAATTGTAAGAGTATACAAGAATATTAATAAGTTGTAACCTGGAGTCCAATTACGCTGTCTTCTACTACCATGCAATCCTTCTCTGATATGCCCAGTTTCTGTGAAGTGTAAAAGTTGCACGATAAAGCAAAATTAAAGAGGAGAATCATATTTAGCCGTTGATTTCAAAGAAAGAGATTGGTGCAGTAGTAAGCTAATTACCTTGGCGGCTGTCACATAAATCATTGGGTCGGGCTTCTTTTCCTTAACATCATCTCCTGCAGAATCAAGAACATTTCCAAGTGATGATATCCATATCTTTCATGAATGCCAGACAATATCTTGAATAAACTGAAGAAAGAGTGACTCAAGTGATACACTATTTGTGGGTGGGGGAGGGGGGGGGACTTTTTCATAAAATTTAGGTACCTGCAAGGAAGCAATCAAGGCCTTGGAAGCGCTCCTGTAAATATATAAGACGTAGAGAACTAATTATCAAAGCTATGATGCTACTTATGAGTTCCCAAAGGCGGATTAACAAAACGGGAAGTTAAGATAGAGTATTACCAATCCAATTAGATTTTCCAAGCACAGGACAACTGAACTTTTTGGTTGCAGCGAGCAAACTGCTAGCTTTATCCCCTGCAACAGAAAAATTGTAACACAGACAAGAAAATTAGAAATAGTCTCATCAAAGAAACTGGAGATGAAGTCAATTATGAACGATGTTTATATAGCCTTAAAAAAGATGGCCAGGAGCAAATCAAATAGGATTTGATGTTGAGAAGTAGCAGTTTAAGATAAAAATCTCTCTTACAGAAGCTTTTGTCTCATCCATCAATCTCAAGACTCCCGGTCTAGGCTCGACCTGCTCAAAACAGTGACACAGCATGGTTGCACATCAGCAAAATTGGAAAATAAAAAAGGGTACTTTTAACGTAATCCTTATTTAATTGATCAGAACAAAATTGTTAAAAGTGTTCTTACAGTTCCGGATTTAATAATATCTTTGTACCTCTCCGTCTTCCAATCCTGCACCAATATCATTCCTTTAGCTATTCAAACACATAATATATGACTTTTTAGACAAATTCATGTGCACAACAGAAACCCATGTTAACACTAAATAATAGCAACTCAAAGGGATCATGAGATTCACACTCTTCAAAGTTGAATAACTGAATTTCACTTTAGTGATTTCCTAAATATCCCTGAGTTCTCTAGAATTACACTCTTTAATCAGAGGGGTCTTATATGAAATCCGAACTCAAGTTGATTAATCCCTATTCGAATGACCTTTTTCTGAATCGGTCTATCCCAAGGTTGATATACCGACTGATGAAATGTGAATCTCTTTAAGCTTAAGGCAAATATTACCAATTTCAACAAATATAAATTCAACTTCTGAAAGTGAGAAAATAAAATCATGATTAGCTGCTAATGATGTCCAAGACCATTTCAGAGGCATCTTCAAGTTAGATAGGGTAAATGTACTAGTAGCATATACAATGATAGATAGAGTGCATTTAGTTCATACTCCAATTGCTCTAATTTTAAATAATACTAATAAACAAATGAAAGTTAAACCAGAAAGGCTTCAAAATTGACACCTGAAGAATGTCAATCAACTTCGCTCTATCTTCATCACTCTCCGGAGACGAATCGGAGATCGTAGAAGTCGGCCAACCATGCTCCTTAAAATACCTTCAATCGGAACACAAAAACACAATACACCTTTTAAAACAAGGAAAAACGGCAATCCCCATTTCTCAGACCTAAATAAAAAATTGATTAAACGAAACTGAGCATTCCTAATTCGAAAACTGACCATCGCATTTTAGGTTTTCCACCCCCAATCTGATTCTGCAACTCGTCATAAAATTCAGGGCTCCAATTGAGTGGCTCGGAGGAAGGCGAATTTGGGCATCGAACATTGAAATGCGCAAAGGCGTCGTTATAAGCTTGGCGGTGGAGATGCTCGGACTCCAGAATCACACCGTCGCAATCGAATATGAGAGCTTTAAGCGCGCGGGATGAGGCTGAGACTGTAACTGCTAGGGGTCTGCAGGCGGTGGTTTTTGATGAGGCGGCGGCGGAGAAGGTGGAGTGAGTTTTGAAGAGAGAAAAGAGGGGTTTGTGGGAGGAGAGAGAAAGGGGGTTGGAGAGGTTAGGTTGGAGGAAAAGCATGGCGGCAGAAGCCATGGATAGTGTGTGCTCTGTGTGTGGCTGAGCGCGGGTAACAGATGTTAACGACCGTTTCGTTTGTCCTTTTTGGGGGAATTGTTATTCTATTTTGTAACTTTTTCCTTTTATGAATTGTTCTAAAAATACAAATGGAGGTTCTAAAATATTAATAATATGATTTTTGTTGAAATTTAGAGATCATTGTGAAAAGAGATTTTTAAAAGAGTAAATTCTCCTGATTTTTTCATGGTATAATATTTATATTATTATATTTATAAATTAATATCAATATAGTTATACTGATAATATAGTATTAAAACTGCATAGGTAGTAATATTTTAACCGCTTGAGCTATTTCACTTAATCAACGAGTCTATTATTTTGTGGTTCAGTCTGGTCTTATACGGGCTGTTGGGCCAAATGGGTAAAACGACCCTATTTCTTTTATTAATATTTTTGTTAATAACATTTTCAGAGGTATGTTTATATGGATATTTCAATACTTTAAATTCTTTCATATTTATGCCCAATTATGGTTGTATCACATGAGAAATTTACTTTATTGAGACATAATTTTGATAATTGAAGAACATTAGATGTTTGAAGGTGTGGGCTTTGAATAACTGGATGTGTGTGATGTGTGTGTCTATGCTTGAAGGAATGGGCTTTGGATAATTGGAAGTGTGTTGGCCTTGAACAACCTTGAAACTCAGATTATTATTTTTTTAACACCAAACTCAGATGTTGGATAATCGTATTACCACAAAAATCTGCTGGGCCAAAAAACCCCGAAAAGGGTCCGGTTATTAACACCCCATTATTAGGAGATACACCTACTCAAATTAAGAACTCCCTGATATACCCTTATAAACAAAACTCAAAAACTTTAGGAGATACACCACGCATTATTTCCACCACCTCCTTCTTTCAGCCTGTTTCATATTTCCCCTCTTTATTCAACCAATTTTTCCGCCTCCTCCCATATTTTTCCGGTGGGGTATTCCGACTAATTTCTCCCCAAATTTCTGGTTTATATGTTGATGGCTCTCGGATTTGTGCGGATATTCGCAGGGGCAGATGTATTCAGGGGCTGCATTGGGTTTTAGCCCAGTGCAATGTCCTGTGTGTTGGGGAATTAATTATTCGGATCTATTTAGGATGAATATTTAAATACAAATTTAATTCTAACAATTATTACTATCATGAATTAATCCTATATTAATTCAAATAATAATTCAACAACAAATCATGCATACAAGTCCGTCACATAAATCCTACGACGGAAAAGGCTTGGAGTTTACGTTAACTAACTTCTTGGAATGACAACCGTTGAGAAGGTGGATCCCGTTCACACGAACACACCAAAAAGTCTTCCCAAGTATTCCCAAGTACTTGCTCGTCAATCCGGTGGTAGGATACTCGCGAACAATTAACAAAAGGAAAAATAAAAATTATGTTGCACCACCTTTGTGGATTTCTAATTTTTCCAACACATGGAATTGCATTGGGGATGAAAAATTCATCCCCTATTTATAATACAAGGGGGACGAATATTTAGGGTTTAGGGAGATTGAGAAATTTCTCGCTTTTTCAAAAAACAATCTTGAATATATCAAATATATTATATTTCCCAATATATCTTCCAAATAAAATCTTTCCTCCTTATGTTATGGAATTTTCGAAAATTCCTTTATGAATAGTCAAGTGGGAGATATCTTGAATTTAATGAGATAATCTTGTATTCCAAGAATACTTATCTTCATTCCATAACAAAATTCAAAGAAAAATATTTCTCCATCTTTTATCCATAATTTTTTCAAAAAATGGAAAAATAGGCAACAATAATTTATTTTATTTTTAAACACATTTTTTTCGGTTATTGAACTTTATGTTTGACTTGGGGACCTTTTTAGGAGAATTAAGATTGGATCTTCCAATTGACTTTGAATTTTCAATATTGAGCCACAATATTATTCAAGCCCATAAATATTAATTAATCCCACTACATAATTAATATTGACTATCCATCTTGACTCATATTATCAAGTAATATGACTCCGGCTATTATTTCACGTGTTTAAGATTATCCAGTCCATTAATTAATTTAAGCCACTGGAATAACTTTATATTAATTAACATCTTTTTTCTTGGTTAAGGAACGACTCAACATTATTATCCATACCGGAAATTAAGTCCACTTGCAAGATTTGGTATGATAAATCTTATGAGCCTCCCAAGGGGACAAATCAAACAAGACGCACTGCGCACATTTCGCTTTCAATCAGATAAATCTTAAAGAATCGCCTCAGAACCAATATCATTGCCCAAGATACAAGGTATTGAATCTCAATGATCCTTCTTCCGGCCATAAGTCAAAGCAACGGCTATTGATTGCACACGATCCTATTTAAGGGACATAGATTAAGAAATAATGAACGAAAGGGTCTAATTCTTCTATTTTCAAATAGTTGAAGAATTTATCCTCCTCAGAAGTCCCGCTTCAATCATGATCATGACGACCGTGCAATCTTGGTCAAGACAAGTCAATCTGAGTCTTACACCTCAACCTTTCGTGATGGTTTATTCATTTCCATCTAGGTCGTGAATGTGTACTTTTAGTTACAAGAGACTGTTAATTTAATCTTCTGTGATCTGGTATCACTAAATTAACTACAATGTAACACGTACTTCTTATTGAACAGTTATGCAGTAAATATATGTAAAATTCGATGATATTTAAAGTATCAGTGATAAATAATTTATTTCAGTAAATAAAACAGAAACTCAGTGTGATTATACAAAGTAAAAGCATACTTTTCAGTATAATCCCAACATTGTGCGAGCCCATATATTCTCTTACATATATGCTTAAAATATTTTTATTTTAAACTCAGCCCACCCCCAAAGTATTACAAAAGTCAAAGAAGGCAAGATTCCGAATTATTTGAGCCCACTTCGCCGTTCATTTACAAAAGCTTTGGGTCCACCCCCAAATTAAATAATAATCTGGGAAGGCACCTATCGGGTTTCAACATGACTTCTCTCTTCTATCTTCCAAAAATTTAAAGCATAAATATAAAAAAAATCTCCATGTTTAAAGGTTATGATTTTTTAAATTAATTTAAATACTTTTGTTTATTTATTGTTTTCTTTGTTATTATTTTACTTGTTGAAATAAAATTTGTATATTGTGTATTAATTCAGTTACTCAAAAATTAGTCATATGTTACAAATTTAAAATTTTTATTAACTCACTATTTTTTTGGTTAATGAAGAAGTAATTTATTTTATTTTCACTATTCAGAATTTTAAATGAAGAATCAACATTTTATGTGTTTACTCTTCAACAAGAATTTTAGATGAATCATTTGAATTTAGATTCAATTAGAGATAAATTATATACTTAAGTGAATATTGAAATATTTTTAAAATATGAAATTTATTTTTCTAAATATGAAATTTAGTTTTCAAAATTTTTAAATTTCACTACTAAATCCTAGCTCATTTCTAAATATTCGTGGTACGTTGTTTTCTCGTTTAGGTTTGGGCGATTTTACGAGCCGAAAATGGCGTCAGACGCGTCGATCAAGACGAATCCGTGGGCGGGCGGAATCCAGAGTCAAGATTGGTGCCAATGCAATCGATGATGCTTGAACTCTCCGATGGTGAAATTATCCGATTTGGTGGGATATCTGGAGTACCCGCCAGAGAATTGCGTCGTCTGCATTTAATCTGGGACGGGGACGGTGATCCCAGATCCCAAGAATTTATTTAATTGTCGCACATGTTCCACCGGTTTAGAGTTTTGACATTTCAGATTTCGCGATAAGGACGACTAGGGGGTGAAAATTTGGATTTTAAAATTTTGACATTTCAACTTTAAAATGACAAGGATAGTATAGGATTTTCATAGATTTAGTGGGTGTATATCCTAATAATGGGGGTGTTAATAACCGGACCCTCCCGAAAATGATGAGCCAACATTCACCTGTCGAGCGAGTTGGACCGGGCCATAAAAATGGGCCGAAATTGGCCTGCATCATGGGTCGCAATCTGCATGGTCCAAATCCAGCGGTTATTTTGAATATTATGTTATTTTAGTGGGTTATTAGTTAAATTTACTACTATTTTGTTATTATAATTATGTTTTAACATATTTATAAAAAGTATATCTCTTGTGTATTAGTGCACCGTGCAACTCAAGTATATTTTTTTAAAATGCAAGTTGATTCTAAAATGTGCAAGTGTTTTAGTTGCCAAAGCTATGCGACTCTAAAAAGAGAAATTTCAAGGCCCGCTTGGTTGGGGTAATGGAAATGGGTAATGAAAATCACTTCTATTGATATTGTTTGATAGTTTTAATATACAAGTAATGTGAATAGAAATAAACAATTGATTATCCTCACTCGCTTAACTCGTCTCACATGATACTCATTGTTGATGTTCTAACTAAACAATAACAACGCAATCAATAACCCTTAGTGATTGACCCTTCAATAATACCTATTACCATTATCATTCTCTAGTCATACCAAGCGGGCCCTCAATTGAAGCTAAACAAAGGTTTAAAAGAAAAATAGAACAAAAAAATTCATTTTAAGGAGGATGAAGTTATGTTATTTTTTAAAAGATAAAATGATTATTTAAACTCGTGACTTGACATCGTATGTAATAGTGTTTTAATCATTTGAACTATTTTATTTCATCGAGAGTGAAGCTATGTGACTCTGCAAAGCATTCTGGCTGTAAATTTAGACTTTTAGATGAAATAAAATTCTCTGATTGATATTTCTTTGTTCTTTGTCTTAATTTAAATGAAGTTGCAGTATTACTTTAATTTCAAGCTTCACATGGCTCACTTGTTATCTGAGTCAGTGGGTCGCTATAGCCTATAAGTGTGACCGAAATTTACGACGGTGACATCGATTCAAAGCAAATAAATAATAATAAATATTATTTATATTTATCACATGTGAATAGATAATATTGTTTTCAAGTTACTGAAAAATACAAAAAGATATGAATTAATAAACGGGAGAATAAGATAGAGAGGAAAAAGTCTTATTCAGGATCCGGGATTCCTACTCTTAAGGAAAAAAAAACATAGAAAAGAGAAACGGGGTTATTTCTCTTCTGCTCTTCTCACATTCATCACAATATACTAGACCAAAGGCTCTTAAATTGTGAATAATAGAAGAAATTCATGAACTATTCGTGTGGTTGTATTTCGGACTCTGAGGATTCAGTACATACGTAGAATTCAATCGGGTTCGATATTCTTCGCTGTAAATTCTGGAATAGAGGTTGGTGATTTTTAACCCCGTATTCCAACAATGATATCAGAGCCATTGTGTTGGATTCTCGTATGCGTTTTCGATTCTCGCACGTTTATATGCCCTGTATGTGTGATATGACATGTTTTCGCAATTCAATTGCACAAGTTCGGATTTTTTCAAAATTTTTGATTTATTGAAACGGACGTATTTGGGGCTGAAATTTTTATTGTAAATGCGTATTATAGTGTAGATGATATCTGCAAAATTTCAGATTTTTTGGACCCACCGTTTGTGAGATATAAATCAGTCTTTGAAATTTTTCGTGAACTTTGACTGCAAATTTCGAACAGTAATGAATGAATTATGTAATGTTCTTGGTACTGGTATAATATACGTTGGAAGAGGATTCCAGCGGTATATCATTCGTGAATTTTGGCTAAGAAACGAGTGAAATATGAATTTTTGAAGTTTCTCACGTTTCTGGGGCCAAATCGAATATTTTCAGAGAATTGTGGGGTTCTTCTTCGAGAATTAGACATTCTATAAGGACCAAATTGCAAAGTCTGAAAATTTAATTTAATAATCGGTCAAACCGGTTCAAGAGAACCGAACCGACGGTCCAAACCGACGAACCGGTGGGGAAACTGGGCCGAACCAAACCGGAGTGACGTCAGTATGGCGCGTGACCTGTACGCGCCTGGTGTGTGGTGACGTCATCAGTGGCGCGTGGACTACACGCGCCTTGCGTATGATGACATCAGCGTGGCGCGCCTGAGCGCGTGGATGGCGCGTGGTTCTTCTGGAGGCGCGTAAGACAGTTTCTGGTGCGTTTCGGATGTTTTCCAGCGCGTCGGAGCTGTTTTCAGACGTTTTGCGTGCTCATGTAATCTTATTTTGGCTCTTTGGGGTCATTTTAACTTCGATTTTGGTTCCGAAAGTTGCTACGTTCTTTTTTTTAGTGTAGATTCTTAATTTGCAATTTTTTTTTAATATTTGAACTTAGGATGTTCAAGTATTTTTTAATCTATTAATTTGAGAACCACAATTAAATTTATTTCATTTGTGAATTAACTTTTTATGCTTGTGACCGCACTGTCGAGGTGCGATAAATAAAAATTACCCAAATCTACCCTACTAACTTGTAGTAGTGTCAAGTAAGGGATCGATTCACAGGGAACACGAAATTATAATTGTGCTTGTTGTACGAATTTATGAGGACAAACACATAAGGGGGGGGGTTGTATAAGAGTTTTACTAACACTAAATTAAATAACAACCTAACAAGTAAGATTAAATGATCTTACAAAAACAATAATGAAACTTTAGCAAACGAAATCAAGAAGAAACAAGTATCTCATCTCACGGTTCATTCATCCCCGGATTAACACGACGGTTTCAACTTCAACGTTTACTCTATTTGTTTTCAAGATTAATGCCCATCGGGGATCAAAACGCTTCGATTTCCCGGTTCTATCCCTTAAGTATATTTAATTTAAAAGATGTCTCTTCAAGAAAACCTTTCTAACTAAGCAAGAAAGAGAGATGCCCATGATTTAACCCAAAGAGAAGCATTACGAATTAGGATAGAGAGCAAACAAATTCCCGGCTACGCTAGCTCGACCCGAAAGAACCTGACTTAATTTACCCTAGTTAACCCACTAGTTGTTACCAATTGTTACCACACATAACAATTATAGATTACTTGCTTAGAACTAACAAATCATATTAAAACAATTAACCTAGGTGATCATCTAAATTAATTAATTCCAATACGCAAGAATTTAAACCAGATAAATTAAACAATCCAAAACAAATATCATAAACGTCTCGAATTAAAACATCAACATTAAACACGGGTTCAGAAATTTCCAGAGTTGGGATAAAACTACTAACTAAATAAGACTCTCAAAACTGCACGTCCAAACTCCTCTGCCTTCTGTTTCTATTCTTCAATGTTGGCGTGTGATTTTTTGTTTCTCTCCAAAGGTGGTGTGTATTGCTCATAAGGTCTGCCTCCTTTTATAATATGTCATGCACGATCAGAATCTTCCAAAAATATATGTACATATCTTCTTTCCTAAACAATCTTCTAAATCAAATTTCCACCAAGATATGTGCATATCTTTATTTTCCATCTTAATCGTCTAGTATAAAAATTCCATAAGATAAGCATGAAATACTTCCAAAAGATATCCAAATCTCCTTCAATTAAAACTTCACGTGCAAAATCTCGTTCCTTCTAGATAATAGGCCTGTATTGGGTAACTCAGTGTGGGTTTTTTGCAACACAAATTTGGTCCAACAATAATTTACAAAAGTTACCTAAATACACCAAAAAAACACAAGAATCGATCAAGTGCGGAATAATATCAATAAAATATACATACGTAATTAATCATGTCATCTTAATACAAACGAGTCCAATAAATTGCACTCTAATCTATTAAAAACATGCATAATTTACTACTTACCAGATTGAAATTAAATTTTCTTGCATGACGATAAGCTTAAAAATTCACGTGTTATGTATTTAAGCATTGGATGCTTAAATGGTTGCTCAATTTTAATAGGTATAACTCGAATTAATTGACAATTTGTGTTCAACAAATTCGAGATTTTTAAATGCAAATTTTAAAGAATTACATGAAATACTAGCACGCAATTTTGGAACATTAAGTTGCTTGACGGAGATGCATAGTTTAATCGCTCTTATTTATTATCACATAAGTAATTCCAACTTAATAGCTCAATACTTAATAAAAGTTGTAAATTGAGCTGTGACTTTTCCAAGAAAACTTAAAGTAGTTTTCTAGGATTAAATTATGTCAAGATTGGAATTTAATAGTAATGATGATAATTTTAGAGAAAATAATTGGTGGATTGGGTTAAAAAATTCAAGTAGACAAGTTGTTGGGACGACATGTCTATGTATTAAAGACGATTCAATGATTCGATGTTATTACCTTTAGAGGTAAATATAACGCTTGAATACGAATCATCACCTAGATCCATACGCCATATTTTTTCATAATGTCGGGTACTAAATGTAGCACTTCAAGAGACGTGAATGTCAAAGAGGATCGAAACTATTTATGTATATTGCCTGATGGTGATGCTAAAATAAGATTATATATATTAAGAATAACCTTAGTAGTTGATTTTTTGGGCTTATAGTAGCCATTAAATTTTCTTGACTACTTTGAGTTATTTTATTGACTCATAACATGATTGTGCTTTATTACGTTTATAATGATAAATGTTATTAAGCATATAGTTTATTGTTGTTAAGTGGAAGTTTTAGTTGTTTATTGGATTAAAAGCTAGAACTTATTTTGTTCATGTTTTGGAACTGGATCTGATTAATGAGGATACTTAATGAGATTGATGATTAATGATTTTAAGTCATTTTTCGATGTCAAGTTTTGTATTAAATTTTTCAGATGTCTGTTAGCTTAACATTGAACATATTGATACATAAATGTACATTAACTGATTGAATCACTTCAATCAAACAAAACAATAGCTTCAAAAGCTATCAACGCCAATATAATTGAATACATTCAATAACGATAATTATGACATGTGACGTCATAATTAATTAAATGTTCTTGGAGAACAAGATGCATTGAATACTATCTACAATGTTATGGAAGATCATGGGATTATGATGGAGATTCAGATCAAAATGAATCAAAAGACTTACCTTGCTTGGGATATGAAAAATTCCTAGTTCATAACAAACTAGTGGGCTCGGTTGTAGACAACATGATCCTTGAGAATGTGCAACACCTTACAACTTATGATATTTGGTAATATCTGATAGAGAAGTATGGTAACACTTCACTTTCTGAATAACATCAAATTCGGATCTGACATGCTCATTTCCTTACTTGAGGGTTAACACGACCCGTGATGAAAGTATAAAAACTTTCACTTATTCAATTCTTAAGTTTGAGTTGAACAAAGTAGTACTTGAAGTGAACAAGTCTTTATCAAGTGTTCTGATTTCCAAATCAGTTCTAGTAACACTTCAAACTCTAACATTAGACATACTGGAAGGAATGAAGGAAATGACAAGCAATATTAAATTAGAAATACTGCAATTAAACTTCAAATTATTCCTAATGCTAAGAAGAATAAGAAGAAGAGATATGCAAAACTGAAAATTAGATGACCTACAAGCTTGGTCAATTTACTTATGAATATCTTGAGTCCAAGAGGGACAAAGAAGTTCATTATAATTATTTGGTTTTAGCATAATTGTCTATGGTGTTGTATTTATGACTGAATTTTATCCTTGTGGATTATAGATTCAGAAAACGCAGATCATTGACTAACTATGAATTGACATTTTATTTACATCGTCATCATGTTCCAAGTGGGACGAGGTGATTATATGTGAAAACTAATTTCGAGTTGAAGTCTAGGGACTTGCAAACTTGAGATTGACAATGGTCAATGTTTCACACTACATGATGTCTTGTTTTCTCTGGAGATCATTATGGTTCTCACCTCTGCATCTATTCTTCTATGATTGGGATATGATTTGCAATTTACATTAGAGATAGTTGTGATAGTATATGCATTGTGCATTATGGTACCAGACAATTATTCTATGTTTTATATGGTTTTGGACTGTAAGAGAACAATTATTTTAGTAATATGATGACAAATCATGGATTACTAAATATTTGTTCATCTAATTATGCTTGTGTAAATGATGACATTTAACATACTAGATTTGGTCACATTGTGCAAGATTTGAATAAATAATTTTCGAAAGAAGAACTATGGAGTTCATCTTTAAAAGTCAAGTTACCAAAATGTGGATATTATCTTGTTCATAAGTGATTAGAAAACCATTTGATAAAACTGTGATTGTTGGTTTTTCATTGCAATTATTTTATTTTGATAAATGTGATTTTACTAATGTCAAATAGCAAATCATGGAACTTACTGATTTTTCATTACTTAAGTTGATAATTTTTCACGTTTTACATGTCTGAAATTTCTCACAAGTTTGAGGCATGAGTTGCTTCAAACATTACCTAAATGAGGTTGAGAATAAAAAAGACATTTCCTTAAAAGGTTTTAAGAACCAATAGAGAAAGTGAATGTTTATCCATGCAGTTCAAGGAACTGTGTAATGAAAACGATATAATCCAACGATTATCAAAACCTTATACATCATTGTTCAATGGTGTAATTGAAAGAATGAATAGACGTTGTTGGATATGACATGATCCGTGATAGGACAATAAATTTTAACTCTCTCTTTTGGAAAGATGAGTTATTTATGATTGTCTGCATATTGAATAAAGTTATTCATAGTTGATTAAGTCAACTTCATCTGAACTCCAGAAAGTTGAAGACCTGATCTTGTTGGTGATTTTGGTATCTGTAGACCAACAAGGATCTAAAGATTTTAGAAATGTACCTTCTAAGATACTATGCTAAATCCAATGGATACAAATTGATTGGAGATCAACAAGTTCAGAGTAAGAAATGAGATAAAATCACATAATGTCAATTTTTTTGAAAAGATCTCCTAGTAGGGAAAGTATTAGAAATACTATACCATTTTCAGATTGAAATAATCACTCTCTATCAGATCCAAGTGGGAGTGATTTACTTAATGTTGTGATATTTGATAAAAGCTTACACATTAAGATTATATGGATCTTGATGATAGTAATTATTTGTATCACAAAGTTTCAATCTTGAAAAAGCTCTAGGAAACATGTGTCTGAGAGACATCATGCTGTTGAGGAATACACCTTCTTTATATTTTCAAAAATTAGATCAGTCTTTAGTGAATGAGGATGGACCTACAAACGATCAAGAGGTTCTATCTCGTTATGCAAGAGACTAATGAAACAAAGCAATGAAAGATAATATAGAGTCTATTAGGTCGAATCAAGTTTTTTGAAACTTGTAGATCTTTTATTAGGACACATCTTAAAAATGCTCACTTAGTAGAGAAAGAAAGGGGTATTTAGACTTTCTTCATCTGTTGTGAGATTTTCCTCGATTTGTTCATTTTTTTTTTGCTATAATATCATGTATAGATTTAGAATTACATAAAAAATGGACGTTACTGTTTTTCTCAATGGAGAATTCAAAGAAGGGGATAATGTTTGTAAATTGAAGAAGTCGGTTTACAAACTTAAACAATCCTCAAGACAGTGGTACTTGAGACTACATACTATGATTGTCTCATATTAACTTTGTTAGACAAAGACCACTGTGTTTATGTTTAACAGTCCAAAGATAGTTCTGTAATTCTATGATTATATGTTGATACATTGTTAGCTGAAAAGATACAATGAGAATCTTTTGGTGAAAGCTTCATAAAGATCGTTCAAAGAAGTAACTTGGAAAGTCTTAGCAGACTTATGTAGTAAGGCTTCTTAAACGATTTAAATGAATGTATAATAGCTTGTTGATTCTTATGTTATAAAAAGACGAGTCATTGAACTATGATGAATGTCCAAAGACTGAAAGATGAAATGTCAAATGTACCATAAGCAAATTCAATTGAATGTCGAAAGTGTTTCAAGTTGTACGCACATCTAGACATTTGTTAACTTGTAGATTTGATTAACAGATATCAGTTAATTCAAAAAGAGACACTAAAAGATAGTGTGTGGATTTTTGAGATATCTAAAGGATACTGCATATTATTATCTCAAGGAGATAATCTAAATTTATAGAGTATACAGACACTAACTGGAATTATGATTTAAATGCAAGTAAGTCAAATTCTAGTTATACCTTCTTGCTTAAACGCTGAAGCAATCTCGTGGTATAACATGAAATAAGTCTGTATAGCACTGACCACAATTAAATCTGAACTTGTGGCATGTGCATCTGCAGTCAAATAAATATTTTGGTTAAGAATTTTCATGAAATATTTGGAATTAGTAAGCTCCTCAATTGAGATCTTTAACGATTCATGGAGAATTAAACACTCTAATGGAAGTTGTAATGATTCGTTAAGAATTAAACACTCTAGTGGGAGTTGTAACGATTCATTGAGAATTAAACACTCTAGTGGGAGTTGTAACGATTCATTGAGAATTAAACACTCTAGTGGGAGTTGTAACGATTCATTGATGTATATGACATTCCAGTGGGAGTTATATTGATTCACTCTGGAATCAAACACTCCAGTAGGAGTTATATCGATTCACTGTGAAATTAAACACTCCAATGGGAGTTGTAAAGATTGATTGTAAAATCAAACACTCCAGTGGGAGCTGTTATGATTCATCGTAGTAATCAAAGAAGATAAAGCTTACTCTAAAGATTTCAAGTATTATGAAAAGTTTATCTTTGTAAAGACGTTACAAAGAAGAAAGAGTGATTCTTGAATAAATTTCTGCTGACTTGATGTTAGCAGATTTGTTGTCAAACCTAATTACAGAAGATGTGTAAGACATCTTAAGATCTTGGGTTTGTATGGATTTAAATGGACTACATAGTAGTTGTTAATGTTACTAGACATTTATGTATTATGAACTATATGAAATGTTCATATAATAGTATGTCGACAAGTTGACTGGCTCTCTCATACGAGCAATCGCCTCTGACATCGAGATATGTGCAGAGATGAGATTATATTGTAGATAATCGCAATGATTTTTTACCACCTAATCTATTTGACTTGTTACAAAGCTAAATCAATGGATTCCTAGATAATAGGAGAAATCCAAGTTAAGTGTCGATGATACACTTGAACGCGTGATTTACACTGTCAAATAAATGAAATGATATACGCTTCCATCCTGGGAAGTTAAAACATCGTGACATGTGTTTCATACCACATGTGCTAAGATGACCATAAGGAAATGGGAAATATATCCCTATTTTCTCATTGTATAAAGTCTTGAGGTTTTGATAGGCCTCTTAGAAGTACCCTTAAGACTTTCTACTAGATTTCTAAGTCTTGACTTTAGTGTTGCTACTTTAGCATGCTACCAATAGCTACGATTAATGCAAAGAATGCGGACATGTCTACAGGAAAGCGGTATATAATTGGGGAAATCAGAGAGATATTTTGTGTGAAAGGAAGAACATCTTTATTAACAAGTTCTATTGTGTTCATTGATCGTCAATCGATCGAGTTGAGAACTTGATTATGAATACATAGATTTGATAAAGAGTTGAATATGCTCTAATAGTTTTAAGGGATTGAAAGAGATATGTCAATTTGTGTTAACTGAAAGAGTTCTGGGGTATAACGAGTTTTGAATTCTTCATATAAAACTAGTTGAGTTGTTATATATCATTAACACGTTATATAGTATGAAAAACTCATATTCTCGAGGGTCACACGATTTATTTGCCTGTATGAAAAAGGTATTACATGATGGTATAAAGAACTGAAGTAAATGAACTTAGGGTTCAAACTTCATATGTGAATGGGAGATGAAAGCAAATAAATAATAATAAATATTATTTATATTTATCCACATATGAATGGATAATATTGTTTTCAAGTTATGAAAAAAATCAAAAAGATTTGAATTAATAAACGGGAGAATAAGATAAAGGGGAAAAAATCTTATTCAGGATCCTGGGATTCCTACGCTTAAGAAAAGAAAAACACAGAAAAGAGAAACGGGGTTATTTCTCTTTTGCTCTTCTCACACCCATCACAATATACTAGACCAAAGACTCTTAAATTGTGAATAATGGAAGCAATCCGTGATCTATTCGTGTGGTTGTGTTTTGGACTTTGAGAATCCAGTACATACGTAGAATTCAACAGGGTTCGATATTCTTCCGCTGTAAATTCTAGAATAGAGGTTGGTGATTTCTAACCCCCTTATTCCAACAGATTCCAATACTACCTTAAAATGAGCTCTAAACCAAACAAAAAAGACAACCTCATACCCCTTTTATTATTTTAGACATTTTCCCCCAATTAAGTATTTTCTTTTGAGCAGAAATTTGAAGCTCTTAAGAACATATATCCAATATAATCTGCTAGAGTTGGGACCGATATACTTAAATGTAATTTTATGATTCCTGTTTTGTGGCAATGACATATTGAAAATTCATACCCAATATTTTACAAGGAAAAAGGAAAAGTACTCATTCCACTCCATAAGAATTAATAATGAATGTTTTCTATCCAAAAACAAAAATAAAAGAATAAAAATACCCCAGGATTTAAACAGTAGTACGTTATGTGCACAAACAACTACATTTTGCATGCACAATGTTAATAGTTAAAAAGAAAAATTACCTGAACACAAATTCACAGATATCTTTACCTTATTTAATATGGGTATTTTGACTTCAACAATAAGATTACACAAATAGTTTCTCATTAACTAATTAGTAAAATTATAAAATTTAAGAATTTGAAAATTATTTCTAAATCTTTCAGAATATGAGAAAAACATCATTATATTAGTCTGTTTAATTAGTCCAAACTGATAGGATTAATTAGAGCTATATAATATCTGCCCTTCTAAAATAAATTGAATCTTGACATCCCAATTAGAAGTAGGAGTGAGAGGCTTGTATTGTAATTTCACATTGATGCCACTGGCCGAAAATTGACAAGCATATAGGAGACAGAGAGTAGGCCATGAAAATCCCAAGATGATAAGGAACGGACATGATCAATATAATGATGCAGGAATCAATTCAATTGACAAGTATACAAAAATCCAAAATATGAAGTACCACTATTTTAATTTTCCATAATTGCTGAAAAATATTTATTGCATTATCATCAGAAAAATTAATTGAAGCAACAACCAGTATCAGTATATATGACGAGAGAATCAGTAATAACTTCTGTACAATCAGTATTAAATGCCACTAATAATCAACACCTTACATTAAATATGTTTTTGTCTCTTTACATCGATCGGTCCCAATTCTTAGGAGCCTACAATGTCACAATTTTCAATTTAAGAAAAAAAAAAACCTTAATTTAATTATCTTGATCAAGAATTCCAATTTGGGAGTTGGATTTAATTTGGAACTCTTTTTAATTGATTTTCTAAGGGTTGTAAAAATGGCCAGCGCATCTGCATTTCCACCCGAGTGGCTTGTAATTGGAGTACCTGTTACCGGGTGATGGGTTGAAATAGTCGAGCGGCTTCACTCGGGCGGCGGAACTCGGTTCGACTCGGTTGTGACTCGGTAGCGTCGGCACTTGCACCGCCATGCACGGGTGGCATTGGTTGCATTTGTTGTGACAACTCGGCGGTGTTGACCCCAGTCTTGTTTTCTCCGCCACCACCAAACCCTGTCCAACCAAAATTAACACCAATTAAGAATTCGCACCACGTGTACGTGAAAAACACACACATATATAGGGATTAAAATTAAATATGTACCCTGAAAGTGTCTGGGGGCTGTTTATGATTCGAGCAATATGAAGGAGAGAGAAGGAATAAGAGGGATATAACAACAATTGAAATGGAAGATAAAGATAATGAGATAAGAGAAGTCATGGCCATGTTGCATTTTTTTTTACTAACAAAATTAAAAATATATATATATTAGTATAGAAGAAGAAGAAGGAGGCCAATTTGATTAAATCAGAGTTGAAGAAATTGAAAGAAGAATGAATTCTTAAATGCAGTGTAGAAGTGAGTAGAGAGAAGAATATGGAGTAATGGAGATAGGATGTCTGTAAAATGTAAATTGAATTTGAAGGAAAAAATACAATTAGTTAGTGGGGGAAATGGGGGGTTTTGAGGGGGGGAGATTGAAAACAACAGGACGGGGAAATGAGGGGGGGTCCGGTGGCAGAATTACACGCTATGGTGGCTGTGTCGAAAGTGAAAGGTCTTCTTCACAACAGACAGGGATGGTTCTCAGGGGGGTGTGTCCAAAAAATAATTGTGACACTTGATACTAGTCCATTTTATTCAAATTGCATTTAAATTTGTGACACTAATTGATTAATTCCCACCCTGTTTGTGATCAATTAAAGTTGATTAGGGAGAAACTCAAAACAAATTAGTGGATAAATGAGGAGTATTGTTTAATTTGAACACATCACATGTCACCCAACATATACTCCCTCCGTCCCGCATTAATTTTCATACTTTTTTTTTTTGTTTGTCTCATATCAATTTTCACACCCTAAAATGAACATCTTTTACACAATTTTTACTCAAAAAAAAAATACACTTATTTACCTATATGTCATTACTTTATGCAAAAAACACCTCCCAAATCAGTGTGAAAACTCGATATGAGACGGAGGGAGTATATTTTATGTCCTGAAACTAATTGAACATTTAGTATAATTTTTTTTTATTGAGAGTTAAAGGTAAATAATGGCATGTTGTGTAATAAAAGAGATAAAATTATTTTTAGTGTAAAAAAAAAAAATAATACCTCCGTCCCTAAACTCGATTGCCACATTATTGTGTGCTCGGGTTTTAAGAAAAAAAGTGATAAAGTGTTGAGGTAGAAATAGTTGTTTATTAGTATTTTATGTGATAAAGTGATGGATAGTTGGGGTTAAAAATAGTTGTTTATTAATATTTTATGTGATCAAATGATAAAGTAAATATTTTCATTTAATGAAAGTGGTAATCAAGTATGAGACGCCCAAAACGTAAATGTGGCAATCGAGTTTGGAAAAAAAGAGAGTATCATTTAGTGTAATGTTGAAACATTTAAAATGAATAGTTTAAGTTGATTGATTTGTTTTTTTTTTTTTTTATTGTCTTTTTAAAAAATATTTAATTTAATTTGGAATGGACCTTTTCCGATAAATATTCAATTGAATTTAGGAAGGGGAAGTATTATCATAAGTTTAATTAAGAATAGTATGTTTAAGTATACATGCATATAATTGATGTTAGACGTTTTGAGTTTGGTTCCAGGCTTTTACAGCTCTAGCATGGGATAGGGGAGTGGTAAAAAGGGTCATTAAATGAGGCAGATGGCATTGTTACAGTTTGTAGCAGAACCAGAATATGGGTTTTGACTGCTGATTGATTGATGAATAGTCAAACGGAAAAAGGTGAAAGCAAAAAAAATATTTTGATCATAGGCTTCAACAGTGAAAAATGGGTGTTTTTTGGGGATATTTGCTAGGCTTCAACAGTAAATAATTGCATAATTTTGGTAAATTTTAGCTTAAAATAGTTGGGATTGTCAGATTGAATTCCGTATTTGCACCAGCATGGAGCTAGGGGAACTATGAAAATCACTGTGTTTGAATCTTGTTGGTAACTTTTGTTTAGTTTGATAAAGATATTAGAGCAGGTTAAAAATCAAGAATTAGAAGAATTAGGGCAACGTTGGTTGATACTTTCAGCTAAAGCAACACTCATTCGAATTAAGTACGAGTGCATATGACAAAAAGCCTGCCAATTCGACTAAAAAACTTTCATGGTTTTACGTCTATGATTTGAAATTCCAAGGGGGGGACATTTCACCCTAGCTCTGTTGACCTAAAATTTCGAAATTCTACTCACATTTATCTATAAAAAAAAATTAAAACACTATACCATACTGTATTTACTAATGAAAGAGTCTAGTAAGTTCGATTTTGATGTTAAATATTTATGAGTTGGTTTTCATAATCAAGTTTCATACTATAAATTTTGATTATTTGATTCATTAATTTATCAATATTTTCAATTAACTAAACCTGACCTGTATCATAACATGAATAACTTCATGTCTATGAATTAAAAATAAATTTCATAGCTATAAAACTTGTTCATCCTAGAGTTTGCTTTAACTAGATTAGTCCAAACTGACATTACACGTAATATTTGTAAAACTTTATATTGATATATAGTACTCCCTCCGTCTCAATCTTTAATGTTTTCTTTCAATTTTTTTTGTCTCAATCTTTAAGGTTTCTTTCCTAAAATGAACATACTCCATTTAACTAACACCCTTCTCATATCATTTTATTTACACAACTGCCACTCAATTAACCCAACCCAATACTCCCTAAAACTCATTTAATTAGTCCATTAATCGACCCACCTCACCAAAACCTATTCATATATCACTAATTACCTGACTCTCACTCACATCACTCTGCACTCTCTTCTCTCTATTCTCTTGTAACCCTAGCCGCTCTCTACTCTCTATTCTCTCTCTTCACGATTCATCTTCACGATTCATCTTCAATGACTCTCTAATCTTTAGATCTTCATCGTCCATAGTTGCTCTCTGTAATTTGCTCTCTTTTCCACTCTCTCGTCACCACCTGCAAAAACCCCTAAATTTCCATGGCCGATGATTCTTAAAATTCTGAAAATTGGCCATGCACCGAAGATTATAAGGAGTATGAGGCGGATCCAGTGGAGGACTTTTGGTGGGAGGAATCGGGAGCTTTAGATTCTCAAAATCCTTTATATAAAAGGTGGGATGAAGAGAGGAAGAAGGAGATGGAGCCGGTGGCGGTGGATGCGGAGAAATCAAAGGGTTGCGATGCAGATTTGAGCGATGTGGGTCGGGTTTCTCCCGATTATTCATCCATGGTTGTGCAAGACTCTCTCTCACCGGAATTGCCCTCTGATGAACTTGTTTCCGACGAGGTTACTTCAGTAGCCGATCCATTTATGCGTGTAAGTGATCCACGTTGCTGTTTTTTGTTCAAAGTGTGTTCCAAATTTAATTTTTTGTTCAAATCTTATTTTCGACGAGGTTTCTGTTGTTTAATGTTCTGAATATATAAATGTTTTGTTGTTCTTTATGTACGATTACAGTTTTGGAGGGTAGTAACATTTCTGTTGTTTCTAATCCCTCTGTTGTTTGCCAAATCTCAGGTTCCCAATTCTCTATATCTCGATTTAGGCGAGAGAAATGAGTTGGGGTTCGTGTTGTACATGCCCAAGTCCGAAATTATCATCCCTGATAAGTACCCTCTACCTCAATTCAGTGATAAAGTCTATTGGCTTGATGAAAAACGAAAGGGCCATGTTAAGATGCTAGGCATTTTGATTCCTGAGATATTGCCTCTGATTTACAAGTGCACGTACTCTGTTGATGTTTAAACTTGTATATGTGGGTAAATGTGGTCTGATTGTTCTGGTGGTTTTGCATATGTTGATGTATTATAGCAACCAATCACGTGTTTGTGATTTAGGATGCTAATTTACATCATTGGGCTTATCCCAATGATGAAATTGTTCTGAGGGTTGAAATTGTGTTTCAAACTTGCTGTTTCTGTTTGAAAACTGAGAAAATTGACCTGACTCCCTAAAATGATGAATAAAATTGGTGTTTCTGGTTGCATATGTGGTTTATGATCCATTAATGTCACCAATTAGGGGTAATCTTCTAAGTTAGGAGACTTAATGTGATTCTTATGATGAAACTACTCTATGATTATCAAACAATTCAATAGTAATCTGCAACCTCTAGGATGAGTTTCCTAGATCAGGATGCTAAAACCATAACCCAATGATGTGATTATAATCTGAGGGCCTTATGAATTCAATAAACATATTAGATTCAATAAAGCCATTCATTTCATCTTGATTGCCAAAATACAAACCAAAAAGGAACCTTAATGTTTACTGCTTAAACAATGATAGCCCTAGAAGTTTATCTACTTCTATGTTTATGCAATAAACATTCACCAAAATGTACAAAAAGTTTGCCTATTACACCATTGCATTCTACACCCTTAATACCCTAAATCCCTCATAAGTTTGGCCACAGAACTGTTTACTCCCACTCCATTATCAAGCTGCATTAAATATTCTATGCATTCTCTTACCAAACTCTCATCAACCTCAAGATTATCAGGTAGTAATCCTTGATAACTCAGTAAGTCTTTGCCCATGTGTGGTAACTTAAAATTGTTGTCTCCTTTTTCCTTCAGCATCTCTATGCAACAACTCTGCAAACTAAGAAACACTTTGTTAAGAGTAATTACATCTAGTTGTTCAAATGATCTAACTATATTTGCACATAGTTCATGAACTGTTTTGACCTTCTTCTTCTGCTGTAATGCTTGAATTGATGCAAAGTATCCTAAATCATTAATGTTAGAATCTGGAGAGTTGGGTGGTTGGCAAATCAGTTTAATGTTGTAGCCATCAGATTGAGCTATAGCTCAGAAATCTGGATCATTGTCTGAAATGTGTGGTTTGGCATTGTCTTGCTGGATGAAAATTTGTTTGCTTGCATTTTCAGGCCACTTCTCTTTAAGTGCTGGTATAATCTGTTAAAAAAATAGAGTAACCAATATGTATGTTTATGATACTTGTTCTATTTAGAACATTTTAATTGCAAGTAACCAACTATGTTGATGATACTCATTTAGAGACTAAATGATGAAATATAATCTGATAGTCTATGGTGTACCTGATTGATAATCAAATTCCTTCATGATTTGCTTGGTTATGGATTCAATATTCTTTGTCTCCATAGTGCCTTTCACCGTTTCATCGTTTCTCATGGCTTCAACTTCTTCAGTGAATGGAAACATCCCTATCTTTCCATTAAACATAAGTGTACCATCATTTGCATATAGGGGTCTCCCAATAGCACAAATGAACATGACCCCAATAGCACAAATGAACATAACCTTTGTGATAAATCTCTTGCTCTTGCAACTCCTATGTGCAGTAGGTTCTGTTGGCAGTTTGTACCATCCGTGAGTTGTTTTTGTGATATAAAACCACTTTTCATCTATGTGAATGACATTGTGCATGTTGTTAAACTTGATGATGTTGCTTTCTCTGTCTACATAGAGTTGATTAAGGCTGTATTGCATCCTTGCAATCTTATTTTCATCTGTCAGTGATGGCTTGATGGCATTTGTATGTGCTTTGATTTGGCCTTCCTTAATCCATCTTCCAACTGTGCTTTTGCTAACTTCCAAGCCTTCAACAAGGTCTCTAATGGTAGACTTTTCTGTCCAGTGTATGACTTTGATCTTCTCTTCATCCAATACAACTGTTTTGCTTATCTTCTTTCCAGTTCTAGATGAAATAATATGAACTGTCTTACCTTGATCCAATTGTTTTTTTGCAGTGATCCACAGCCTACTGGCAGTTTGTGGAGGAGCCCCAAATAGCTTGCTAGCTTTTACGATCATTCCATACTTAGGTACTCCATTTTTCAAATCCCCAAGTAGATATTGTATTATCTTGTTTTTTTCTTCATAACTTAAATGGATTCTAGTTTGAGCCATGGTCAATAAATCTGCATTTATGTGTTGTGGCGGGTTTGAAGATGGGATGCATTTATGACATATAAAGACTGAGGTGGTTGGAAGATTTGAAGGTGTAGGAGGGGGTATTAATAGGTTAGAAATCTATAATTGGGGGGAAACTTTGGTGTAATAGGAGGGAATTCTGTTTTGGGGGGAAAATTTTCCGAGTTTTTGTGGGAATTCTGTATTTTGGGGGGGAAATTTCAGAATTTGGTGTAATAGGTGGGAAAATTTGGTGTAATAGGGCGGTTTTGTAATCTGCAGGAATTTTTTGAACTTTTTATTGTTCATTGAACAGTAAAATGAGGTTTTTTAATGTATGTTTAATGCTGTCAGATTTTGTGCAGAAATTTGCAGAGTAATTAGCAGTTTTAGAGGGTTTAATTAACCTTATAATAAAATGAATTTTTTCTTTTTCATAAAGTTGATTTATCCATTGTACCCCAAACACTTTATCACTATTCCACTATTCCAATAAATTCTTATGAACAGTCAGAAAACCCTAAAGAACGGGATGGAGGGAGTATATAGTACTTAAATATTTTAAAAGATAAAATTCATATTTTAAATTATTTATTACTAAAAATTTCGTATGAATGTTAATTTTCAATAACTTGTTAAACCAATATTCGCTAAAGAGTAATTATATTTTAGGAAATTAATCAAACTAATAAATTAGTTGATTTTTTTTATAGATGTCACTTTCCATTTTTTCCAAGAAAATACAAAGTATTTCATTAATCAACTACAATGTAACATATAATGGAACGATTATTGGGTGAGTTCGTGAGCTTTATTGGTCAAACTCTATCTTTATCTTTTATTTAAATTTTCGAAAATTAAATTTGTTCAAACTCACTTGTTCTCAAAACAATATTATAACCTTCAAATTTGATACAATTATATAAATAATAATTCGAATTCATAATCTTACTATATAAAATGTGATCTTATAATCACTTGAATTATTCAAATTTAACATAATTTGTCAATAAAAAATGTGGGCGAGTCCCAAGTTTGTTCTTTTTCTGGGGGCTGCATGTTCTAAGTTTGACTACATATATTCAAAACTTCGCGTATTAGGGTAGAATATAAGGATGACAATAAGACCAGTCAGACTTAATTTAAAATTAGGTGTACAACACATATCCCCGGCCTTCCACGAAAAGCAACAAAAGTGTACAAGAAATTAAGAGAGACGGACAAATAGTGAAACTCTAATTTTTGACTTACGTAAAACATGTCTCTGTTATATATGTATTTATTAATTCGTGTGGAAGTTTCTTTCCTTATAATTGTCAGTCTGCCATCTTTTATTTGCTGTTGTTAATAATGAAAAAATATGCTCCTGCCCTGGTCGGTTAGTTTTTAACTGTAATGACGTTCATTTCTACCCCTAGGTCCGAATTAACTTGCACAATTGAGTGGTACAAAAAAAAAAAAGTAATAATGAGTAGGATCGTAAATGATAATTTTGTAAAATAAAGTGATGGATTGAATTGTGTGTATGTGTGAGACTAAAAATAAATGCATTTTATGTTAAATTGTGAATTGTGAATTGTGAAAATGGAGTTTATAGATAGTTGTCTATTTTTTGGGTTGTGTAATTATTTTGGGGTCTGCGAATAAAAAAAAGGTTGTGTAATTTATTAGGAGAAGGTAGATTATTAACTTAAGTTTTGATATTCAAATATTTTATTCATGAAATGCTGCAGGCAAATTAAAAACATGGTAAGCAAATTAAACAACAAATTAATATTGACATCTTGCAGTTCACTTGCATTATTCAGTTGGACCACTAAAGACTGATGTGGGCCTGCCACATGATTCCTTCTTTGAATTTTCCGGCCTTCTGCACAAAATTTAACCTAACCCCACCCACTGTCTATTTTCCCTAAAAAAAAAAATCACTGTGATTTATTTTTCTAAATATTTTTTAGCTGTATTGTAGGCATGCTTTTTAAAATTATTAAATCAAGTTTCTATAATATGGAAAGAGATTTATGTTTCTAGGAAAGAAGACCTAAGAAATATGATATAAAAATAACAAATTTTTGTGTACTATAGATACATAGTGCAATTCAAATATATCTTTAAATGATATTAATCGTTTTTTTATTGAAAAATATTAATATTCATTATTTTTATTAAAAATATTAATTATATATAATTGCACAGTGTAATTGAATATAATAGACTTACTCATACAATATATGAATAGATCTGAAAAATACCAAGAATATAATAAAATTTAGAAAACTATTGATTTGGCATTGCCGGTACAATGAACACTATATCATTCCCGTGTAATTAAATGTAACAAAATCTATAAGACGATAAAAAAATGACGTACATAATTTTATTAGAACAACATATTACGTTGTTCCTTCTCCTATAGAATTTTCTTAATAAAATTTAATCAGATTCATTGTTGGTCGTGCTACCAATTACGGGACTGCAGGATGTCGCGGACTCGGTGGAAGTTGTTTCAAATGTTCGTGATCTTCCACGCAAATGGTAACATATTTATTTTTCTTTTTCTCAACTTCAGCTACATGTTTGATTTGGTTTTTCTTGTTTTAGGAATTAGCACCGGTTGTGATTGACATGTTTTTAACAATGAATGGATCTCATGTGCATCCATGTGCATCGACACTCATAGTACATTTTAGAACTATGCAACTTGTTATATTGAAATATGCAGTTTGTTTATACTTAACCGTGCAACTATTTTTCCATATTAATAGTTGCACGGTTCAGTGTAAACAAGCTGCCTATTTCAATATAATAAGTTGCATAGTTCTAAAATGCATTATGAATGTACGATGCACCTGAATATATACAAGATTTGACCTTTAACAATAGGTACCCTCTTAAAGGACGATGTGTATTGGACTATTGGGAGGCAATTGGGATGAAAGGAACAAAAAATGTGGCCCATGATGAAAGTAAACGAAATAAGATAGTGACGGCCCATAAGAATTGGACCTGGGCTTTGACAGGTAGACTAATTCGTATTTCGTAAAAATGGCATATTTGCATACTCTGAAAGTAGGCCCAGGTAATTCAGAATAGTAAATAATTAATCTATTATTACTCTTATTATTAACTACTACTTATAAGTAAAATAAAGTGTACTTCGAGGATGAAATTTTAGAATTTATATGAAAAGTTGCAACTTCCAAATCATCCTCGACACACTACATAGTGATATCTCAATTAAAAACAGAAGAGAAATAAACATTAAAAATAAAAGCCATGTTCTTTTCTTCGGTAAACTGAATAAATTCATAAGCTTTAGGATCTATCAATTATAATATATATATATATATATATATATATATATATTATTTTTTTTTGCCTCTCTACAATTGTAGATTATTTGATTTAAGTATTGTTATTAAAAACATCTAAGGCTATTAAAAAAAACTTAGATTTCAAAATAATTTAAAATTTTCATTATTTTTTGTAAAAATTCACCCGCATACTCATCTGGTCAAATCAAATGCTATAATTAAAGGGAGCGCAAACACTATTTTTTTAAACAATCAAATTTTAACCTCACGATAGTTTCAGTATCTCAAATTCTCAATATATATATAATAAAATAACTCGAATGCATATAGTTAAAACCTAAAACATATAATGATATAACCAATAAAAATATCACGATAACGTTCACAAAATTGTGTATGGGATAATTTAAATATAATTTATAAAACATAAATATCATTTGTAATAAAGAAGTGTGCAATACATAGTGTATCTGAGCGGATAGCTTTAACAACTTTAGAAGCAAAGGCTATTTTATTTCCAAAAGACTATAACTTTTCTTTCATCATAAAGGTTTCTCTGTTGCCTTTGGAGAAAACTAAACTCTTCTATTTGTGGTTTCTCCATCATTTATTACAAAAGCCAAAATTTGAACTATGGTGGTTGAATTTAAGTCTCATTACTTCATTCCACTTGATGAATATCACCCTAATAGAAAAAGAAATAATACTCTAGTACTTGTTTTCTGGGATTTTACCCAACTTTCAAACACAAATTGTTTAAAATTTCTCAGAAAATATATTAATGAATTCTAAAGTCTACTGGATTTTAACTTTTTTTTTTAAACCTAAATGTTCTAGACATGGCTTAACATTAACCTCATTCATTTATTTATTTTTAAAGAAAATAATTGTTCTCTTTCCTAATGGAGTAGGTTAGGTATAATTAAGTTCAATCAATTAAACCAATTTTATATGAACTCGATGTTAACATGACTTATATGAGTGTTAGCTTTCGCTAAATCAACCCATGGACCCACCTATCTTCCATTTTGCATTTGGGAATCAACATTTTATAATTAATTCCATTAAATTGAAATAAAAAGTTTGAAATGTCAAAACTTATACAAGACGGTAATGCTTATACATAATTAAGGATCAAAACTTATACAAGACGGTAATGCTTATACATAATTAAGGAATGAAAGGTATAGATTCATACCTTAAATTTAGGGCTTGTTTTTTTTTTTTAGGGCTCACCACACTAGGATTACACAGTTGAGTGCTTAAGAGCAAGAGACAAAATATGTCTCGAAATATCGTTTCCTACCCAAGCTTGAGGGAGGAGCAATGTAGTGGCCATTTTAGCCAAATTATGAGCTTCGGTATTATACTTGCGAGGGCAGTAGGACACTCCTTCCACTGAGGAGCTTTGTATGAGTGTTCGGGCCCCAATTATAAGACTCTCTTCGTACCCCTTGAACGGGCTATCCGTGGTTATGGCGTTAATAGCAGTCTTGGAGTCCGATAGGATAGTGATTGGTTTCCTAGAGATGGTCTTCCAAAAGATTAGTCTGTCAATAATGACCGTAATTTCAGCAGCAAGGACTGATCCAGGAGGGTTGATTTTATGGAAACCGGCAGCCCGGGGTTTGCCTTCCTTGTCAAGAATGAAGAAGCCAACTGCAAAGGACCTGGAGGATTCCTTGTAGGCTGCGTCAACCTTCAGAGTGTAACCATTATGAGATGAATCGCGTTGGAATGGAGCTTCGTTATAATGATAACCGAGGTTATCCGAGGAGAGTTTGGACATATCATAGTGGAATTGTTCCAAAAAAGCTTCTGTCCATTTTGCTTGTATCTTCTTTTCAAGGTGACTTCCTCCTTCTGAGTGGACCATGTTACATCGTTCCTTCCATATACCCCACATATTGATACCAACTTGCTCGAGATCTAAGTCCTCCAATGATAGAAACAGATAGCTGGCGAAGCTTTCGGTCGAGATGCCTCTAGCTTTTTTGATTAGGGGCCACCATTTGGTATATTTTCACGCCTATTTCACCCCCTGCCAAAAGAAGAGAACATGGTTAGTATCAGCATTAGGATGATAACAGATTACGCACCTGGGGTTGCATGGAACGTGATGAGCGGCCAAGTTTGCTTCTGCAGCAATCGCATCCTGGAATGTCTTCCAAAGAAAGATTTTGACTTTAGGAGGAAGTTTTAGATTCCAAATTCTGACCAAAGGTTCGAAGTCTTGCTGACATAACCTGTGTCCTTGAGGTTATCACGGAGCGCGTTCCAGTAAGCTGATTTAACTGTGTAGAGGCCTTTATTGGAGTGGCACCAAAAACGGGAATCTGAGTGGCCCTGATGGTCTATCGGGATGTTTTTGATAGCCTCCGCTTCATAAGTGGGGAAAAGGTTACTGAGTTTTGCATGGTCCCACTGATGGGAGTTCGTGATGAGATCGTGAACTCTAATATTATTGTCGTTGGTGGTACAGGAAGTGATTTTTCCTGAGTAAAGATTCAGGATCCATTTATCCTTTCTCACCTGCACTTTTGTTCCATCGTGAATTTTCCAGAATAGACCCCCGGCAATGATTGGTTTGCTCCACATAATTGAGCGCCATACATACGAGGGGTTTGATCCTACAGTGGCATCCATGATATCCGTATGCTTGAAGTATATAGCTTTAAGGACCCTAGCAACCAGAGAATCTGGGTAGAGGATGATTCTCCAGATTTGTTTAGCCAGTAATGCCTTATTGAAAGTGGCCAGGTCCCTAAAGCTCATTCTGTTGGGGAATAAGTTGCACAGATATATTCGGGGTGAATATTTAAATACAAATTTAATTTTTATAATTATTACTAGCATGAATTAATCCTATATTAATTCAAATAATAATCCAACAACAAATCATGCATATAATTAAGTCACGTAAATCCTACGCATCCGGAATTCTACGAGTTTACGTGATTGTACCTCTTGGGATGACAATGACTTGGTTGATTAGACTCACCAAAAGAACTTCCCAAGTATTCCCTTAATCCTTGCTCGACTATCCGGTGGTAGGACGCTTGCGAACAATTAACAAAAGGAAAATAAATTATGTTGCACCACCTTTGTGGATTTGCTAATTTTTCCAGCACATGGAATTGTACTTGGGAATGAAAGAGTCATCCCCTATTTATAGAGCATAGGTGGTCGAAAATTTTGGGCAAAAAATAATGTGAGAAAATATTTTCTTGATCTCCAAGAAATCTTGAATATGTCTCCTATATTCTTTTTCCCATAATTATAATATTCCACAAAATCCCACCTACTCTTTGTTATGGGATATTTTCGAAATTATAGGCAAGAATCCAAGATTTGGATCTTCTTGAATTTATGAGATATTCTTGTATTTCAAGAAATACATATCTTCCATAATATATTTTCAAGAAAATCTTTCTTGCCCTTTATATTTCAAAAATTTCAAAATTTTCTTCATGAATAACCAAGTGGGAGATTTCTTGAATTTAATGAGATAATCTTGTATTCAAAGAATACATATCTTCATTCCATAACAGAATTCAAAGAAAATCTTTCTCCCATTTTTATCCATAAATTTCGAAAATAATGGAAAAAATAAGCAACAATATTTATTTTATTTTAAACACTTTTTTCAGTTATTGGACTATATGTTGGGCTACTTAGGGGGCCTTTAGGAGAATTAAGATTGGACCTTCCAATGGATCTTGAATTATCAATATTGAGCCACAATATTATTCAAGCCCATAAATATTAATTAATCTCACTACATAATTAATATTGCAATATCCATCTTAACCCATATTACAGTCAATATGGCTCCCGGTTATTATTTCTCGTGTTTAAGATTATCTAGCCCATTAATTAATTCAAGCCACTGAAATAGCTTTCCATTAATTAATATCTTTTGTCCTTGGTCAACGAACGGTTCAACATTATTATCCATACCGGAAACTAATTCCACTTGCAAGATTTGGTATGATAAAACTTATGAACCTCCCAAGGGGGCAAATCGAACAAGCGTACTTGCACACGATTCTCCGTATTAAATCTTAGCAATCACATGTGACCAATAATATTGTCCAAGATAAAAAGTATTGAATCTCGTTGATTCTCTACCCATGATAAGTCAAAGCAATAGTTACCAATCACACGTGATCCTATTTAAGGAACGAAGATTAAGAAATAACGAACCACTGAGGTCTAATTCTTCCTTGTTCAGTTCTGAAGAATTTGTCCTCCTGTAGGTCCTATTCAGTGCATCAGTCATGCACTAGTGTAATTTCTTGGTCAAGACAAGTCAATCCGAGCCTTACACTTCAACCTTTCACGATGGATTGCTCATTTCCATCTAGGTCGTGAATGACGTACTTTTAGTTACAAGGGACTGTTAATTTAATCTTCTGTGACCTGGTATCACTAAATTAACTACAATGTAACGCGTACTATTTATTGAACAGTTATGCAGTAAATATATGTAACATTCGATGATATTTACTGCATCAGTGATAAATAATTTATTTCAGTAAATAAGTTCGAAATTCAATTTTGATTATACAAAGTAAAATCATACTTTCTAGTATAATCCCAACACATTCCCCATTCTATCTTAGGTTTGGTGAGTGTTTTCCAATCCCTCCAGCGGATTTTTTTATCATATGGGTTGCCTCCCCACCAAAACCTAGCACATAGTGACTCAATATCTCCACAGAGGGCTTGTTTTCAAACACCTTTTGCACAGTAAATATTATTTATTTTTTTAAGTAAATAAGATTTTAACATTTTTTTTAAAAAAAGTAAGTGTTTCTATATGACTGATATAGATTGCAAATAGACCCTTAATGCTTATACAAGACGTTTATATTTATAATAAAAACTAAATATAATTGAAGCATAACCGTCTTTAGATTTTAATTACAAATTATGATTAGTTTAATAACAAAAACTTATATAAGACGATCATACTTCGAAAATAGCATGACTCAAATATTTAATTGGAGACATGTCTTATGTATGAGTTCATCTTACTCAAAAGTCATTATACATAGGCATCTTAAAAAATGAATGAAAAACTTGAAGTATCCATTCTTTCATTTAAATTCTTTTGTGAAACTTGCTCATATTATAAAATTGATATTATTACACCTACGAAATGATACCACTACTCTTGTAAATTAATATTAATAGCATTTAGTATTATAATCTTGGTTTTTAAGTGTAATAATGTTAATTTATAAGTATAATGATATAAATTTCATACTATGAACAAATTTCACAGGATACTTACTCTTACTTTCAACCTCATAAAAATTTATTTACCTAATCTAAATATAAAAAAAATAATTATAACTGATTTCAATATAAAAATACCATATTATTTTTGTTAATTTTATCCACATAGTGTGATGAGGTATGGGGCCCAATCCAATTTTACACACTCTTTTTCACACTTTGAGGGGTATTTAAATCCCATATTATGAAATGAACACAAGTGATTCCCTTTAATGACAAATAATTGTGTGAATCAAATTCACAATAAACTCAATTTCTTCCGTTATTACAGTTATATATGTTTAATATTTATTTTTTGAATAACGATAGTACATAAACATAATAATGATAATGTGTATGCATAACTTTAGATCTACTCATTTTATATAATTTAAAAATTGAGAATATATTGTGACAGCCTGGTAGGTCAGAAATGAGAAACATGTTATACTTCATACATATCGAGTGATATTCTATTGCTCCAATTTATTCCTCACAATCGTATGTTGATCCAATAATATAAAAGAAAAAGAAGAAGAAAAACTAGAAACACCCTGTATAGGCATACAATAATTGATGTCCTTTGTCATTTCCCTCGAATTTTTATCCCAAAAAATCTAATTCTACTCTGTCAGACAAAAACGTAAAGTTCATTGTACTGCTTTCAATATTGACAGCTCCATCAGCTACCCCCTACTTTTTTCATCTGCAGTTAAAGTGAAATGTCTCTGGTAAATTAAATTAAATAGAAATATCATTGTCAATTTTTTTTTTATCTTGACAATCAAGTTTCTTAATTTTTTTTTTATCGATCAAAGTTAGTTATTAGATATTAGTAGTTAGTATGCCAAGCACCAAAACACTCCATAAATTCACCAAGCCACCTTATAACTCCCATACTCCAATTTGTTACTAAAGATAATCGAACCTGGATCTCCCACTCAATTGAGGAGCCCAGTGACCAGGTGGGCTAAGCCACCTGGTGAATCAGGTTTCTTAATTTAATCAACGCCTGTAATCCGGTGTCTTATATTTCAAGATTTCTGAATTTGGAAGTCGTTGATTTGATGGGATTACTCCTGAAAATGTCAAAAAAAAATATTTGTCTTAAAGAAAAAGTAAGAAAGAGAGGGGGAAGAATCTTTGATATTTATTCATCTGTATTTCAGTAATTACTTTTGCTTCTCTTGTTGTTTTCTTGTGTTTCACTTTTTTCACTCACTCTTTCTCTCTCTCTCTTTGTTTGAAGAAGATGTGAGAGAGAAAGAAAGAGGAATGTGTATTCTCTAGGACCCTTCATTTCAGGCGGATAAACCGGTGTGTTTTCACAGATCCAAGAGTACTAGAAAAGCTAAGGTGATTTTTGCTGCACCCTGCTACCCTTTCTTCTTTTTCCCTTTTGTTTTGGGCCCCTAATCACATGATTTCACTCTAAAGATCACATTTTTATTTCTTATCTGCATTCCCATTTTTCGCTTCTCTTTTGCTGCTTCAAGTTTCTTGTGAAATTAGATACCTTTAATTGGTTTCTTCAACATTGTGGTGCTGGTTTGTGAGTATTATACATCCTTGCCCTGTTTTGTGAATGATAGATAATGTTGTCAAGATTGCTACTTTTCTAACTTTTGTGTCTCTTTTGCTACCTGGGCTATGGCTGATCTGTACATTTCTGGAAATTTTTGGTTGCAAAATTATGTGGGCCCATCTCATTCTTGCTTCTCTTGCTCATGATTTGCTGCAGTTTTGATTTTTTGTTTTGAGATTTTGCCTGGAGATATGCGCCTCTGTTTTTTGTTAGCTTAAACTTGCAATTGTATTTTGGATTTGCTATTTTCTTGTCTTGTCATTTGGAGGTATTTAGTCTTGTGAAATTGAGTTGGGAAATTTTCTGATGAAACTGTTCAAATTCTTGACAAGTAAAGGAAATCATTAACAATTTTATGTGGGACTGGAAATTGAGGCATTCTAATTAATGCCAAAACGTATCCTCATTTTCAAACTTTTTTTTTAAATTACAAAGACTCAATTTCAAATCTTGAATCTATCAAATATTCTTGTTCAAATCCTTATTACTTTTACTCTGCAGTGAACAATTAAGCTTAATGGAGGATAGTGTGGAATTTCCAAAATGGGATGAACTAATACCTGATGCACTTGGCCTAATATTCAAGAATCTGTCACTATCTGAGATCCTAACAGCAGTTCCAAGAGTTTGCAAATCATGGAGAAAAGCAGTTACTGGGCCTTATTGCTGGCAAGAGATCGATATCGAGGAATGGAGCAAGAACACCAACCCTGAAATCGTCGACAAAATGCTTCGTTTATTGATCACACGAAGTTCTGGTTCTCTCAAGAAACTCTCCGTTTCCGGCCTTTCAAACAACGATACCATCTTGTTCATAGCAAATCAGTAAGTGATTGCATATTGTTTATGTGCGCCATTATTAACACCCATTGAATTGCTTGATACACTCCACGTGTACAACATTTTTAGCTACTTGTACAATTGAATATCACTATAAAGTGGATGTATAAAGTAATCTCGTGGGTGTTATTGGCAGGGCCCCTGTTTGTTAGTTAACAGTCTTGTGAGCCAGTTGTAAGATACAATTGTACACAACTAATACGTTTATGTGAGACCAACTAATACTTTTCAGTGAAACAACTAATACCATTTAAAAATACACTTAGTTGCAGGGTGCACTTAGTAGTGCATACAAATTTTTGCCTTGTTTGTTTAATAGATCAGTGTATTCTATCTACTTTTTTCCAGTCTTCTTATTCGGTTTATCTTGGTTGCAAGTGCTCAATCTCTGCGAACATTGCGACTTCCACGAAGTGAAATAGATGAGACGATAATCGGGAAGGCTGCTGTAATGATGTCGACTCTTACGTCTCTCGATTTGAGCTACTGCATCAGTATAGGAGCTCATGCCCTTGAAGCCATAGGGAAGAACTGCAAATCCCTCACTAGTTTGAGGCGTATAATGCATCCACTCGAGGTGATCGACAAGCTTTCACAAGACGATGAAGCCCTTGCTATCGCGTCTACAATGCCACGTCTCAAGAATCTCGAGATCGCCTACTTGCTCGTCAACACGTCTAGCATCGTCGAGATTCTTGAGAACTGCAAACATCTCGAGTTACTCGATGTTCGTGGTTGTTGGAATGTGAATTTGGATGAGAAGTTTGTGAAGAGTTTTACGAAGTTGAGAGTGGTGGGACCGCTCGTTGTCGATTATTATGATATGAATGGATGGGATAATTGCTCCGATTATTCGGGATCATCGGGATACCTAGCTTGGGACTTCGTTGCGGGTGATCTTGATGATGATGATGACGACGAGGATGATGATGATGATGAGGATCGTGAGATACTTGATGATTTCTGGGAAGACGAGCATTCGATTGAGGAGTTCGAGATGTGGTTTTATGATGATCTTAATGCTGTAGATGCTGGTTATGATTGGCCTCAAGATTGAGTTATGAAGGATGTAGTTGTGATTAATTTAGAACAACTGCTATTATTGTGTGTGTGTTTCAGGTTTGGTATAAGTTGTGGGTTTTCCCAGGTATATATATCATATATGTAAGGAATTTGGCTTTGTATGCTTCTAATGTATGGCTTATGAACTATTGTCAACTAATTGAATAATGTGCTCATTTGATGAATTTAGGGGTGAGCATCAGTCGGTTAGAAAATAACCGAATTTTTTACCATACGCGATTAGCTTAATCGAACCGAATTTGTCGGTTTTGTTTCAGTATAAAATCGAAAAATTGAAATTTAATGGGCTTTCAAATTGTGCCATTTGTAAGGATTACATCACAAAAGAACAAGGCACCAGTCCACAAACATCTATATTACTATAATATTAATATAAGACAGTGCTTTTACTTTTCCAAGTCATGCCCTTGGGCTGCAACAAGCTCCCTATCTAGTTAGGGTAGTCTGGCACAAAGAAGACATACATGCTCGTAAAGTAATAACATAAGTAGCCATACCATATTTGCTACATGTCACGGATGTTTGTCTTTTGCAACTATTAAATGAAGCTAAATGCCTACATAAACCAGATTAATTTCTGAAAATTAATAATATTACCCGACAACCATGGCAAAGAAAAGGAAAACAGAGGAGGGAAATGATAATGTATCAGAATAGCAACTGAACTGAAGCGGCAGTGGTGGTTTCAGAAATGGAAATTGGAAAGAAATGAAGATTTAAGATTTACTCCTTCCGTCCCGGAAGACTCTGCGCCAACTTTTCGGCGCAGAGATTAAGAAAAGTTGATTTATGGAGATAGTAAGTGTGTGTGTGTGGGGGTGGGGGGTAATAAGTGTCTATTTTTTGTGTGTGCTAAGTCTTTGGGAACGGAGGGAGTATATAATTATGGCAATAATTATATATATATACTTTACTAATCAGCTTTGTAATCCAACCGAAATACCAGAATTTATAAAATTATAACCGAACCAAATCATGTATTAATGTTCAACACGTTAGTTATTTTGGTTAAATTACCAAATAGTGTTCGCCCTTGCATACCATCAAGAATATGAAATGAATCAAGAATTCTGTGTTTATTATTTCTTTTTCTAATCAAATTTAACAAACAGAACATTAAACACTGGATGCTTACAAACCATCTCAAATGAATTCCTTCACCAAACCACATGTTCCAACCAAACTATTCACTTTTTGAACCAAAAAATAAAACAAAATTCTATAATCGAGACCAGTTATGGAGTTTTGGATGAGAAGGACGATCTGTATCCATCTTCATCTTCAATCACGGGTGGAATATGCCACGTCCCTAGAGATGGGCCGCATGTCTTCCCACCTGAAGAATTTAAGCACCACGAATGCTTCATGTTTCAAGTAAATACGTAAGGGTAAGACAGTTAAAAATCACCGTACCTTCTTTTGTAGCATCTTCGCATCTTTTCTGGTACTTCATTGATAGTTGAGGATCCAATGCTTTAAATAATTGATCGTATTTTTCTTCTGCTTCAGATATGAACTTTGCCTAGGGAAGAAAATTAGAGAAATGAAGTTTTGAGAATCATAGCAATATCTGTATATAAGTTTTGTGGGTGAACAACTCACCATCATGATTGGCGCTGCAGATGCTCCATAGTATTTAACGAACATGCGAAGCACGTTGAAACTGTTCTCAACAATGTCATTCTACCCAAAAACATAAAATCAAATAAAATTTATACAGTATATAATAAAAACAAGAAAATGCGAGCAGATAAAGATAACATAGAGGTAAAGAGAGACTGACCTCATAATCGAACCTGTGCATGAAAAGTAGGTTTTTGTTATTTCCACATGCACAAAGAAATGAAAATCTCACACAGATCTCTCATATGTAGATGAATATCGTCATGATTTAAAATCAATTTCAACTTCTAGAGTCTAGAACACATCAATTGAGAATCTAACTATTTGGACGTATAATTATGCTAATCTACAAATGTGCATATAGACTATAGAAGGTTTTTCAGGAGATCTAAATACTGGTAGTTATAAAAAGGAGTTACTTACAGATCATCAGATACTTCCACAAGCAACTCAGAGATTGATAGAAAGTCCATATGCAAATCATTTACCTTTGAAACAGCTTCAAAGAAAATATTTCAGTGAACTAAAACATAAGTGTGTAGCTTCATTTTAATGTATGATGAATTAATAAGAATAATTTAAACAATGATTGGCATTAGAGCGTAGAGAAAAGACAACGTTAAAAAGAAAGAAGATTTTACATTAAGAAAGTATCTGGTAGCATCTAATACAGTACCTTTTCTCGTCTTAATTGATATAATAGAAGGTTCATCGCCCGATAATCAAAGGATTTCAAATGGATAGCCCTCGTCACATCTTCAATGGATATCTGCACAAAGTCCCTCTAATCAAAACCAGCCAAGTAAACCACAAGTTTCATATTCGTACAAGGAAAAAAATTAAAACACTATAGAGTATGGATATTCTAAGATTCTTAAAAATGAAAGGGAGGGAGTATTAATTATTATGTTGCGGAAAAAGTATTTTGCAGGCAAGAGATATAAAGTAATACCTCATTGTTTCTCACTAGTGCACGACAAAGCTTTCTTTCTAAAGCCCAATACTCTTCTCCATACCTCAACTCTTCTATAATCCTACGGAGCAGACCAAAGAAAACAAGTTTCAGAGAAGTAGAAATAGCATGCAAATAAATAACAAATAAGTTGACGAACCTTTCCGTCGAAAGCCCATGGTGTTCTAGTACGCTGAGGAGTGGTCTGAAGGGATCCTTTTCAAACATTCTTACAGAATTGACATGCAAGCTTGGTTCATCCTCCTATATTTCGGTCAAAATTAACATATTAAGTCAGATACTACTTTGAAACTCAAATTAGTTAGGTAATGACTTACACTACCTCAAAATTTATAGAAGTTGGAACTCCACCACTTGATATCTGCAGTAGGTTCTCGTTTAAACCATCCAACTATATCACAAGAACCATATAAATTAGGACAGGCAATGAATTCAATCTGTATAGTTTATTATTCAACTCTTCAAGAATGCAACATTGCAACGAAACTTAGTTGTTATCTTTTTTCTTACTTAACATAATTTCTTCATTAAATGAGGCAATTTGATTTTTCTCAAAAGTTCAAAGAAAACACTGTGTTTCAGTGCATCTGAAGTCTGAACTGCATTTGATCATACCGATTTCCCTATTTGATAAGATATATGCCTCTAATTTCTCATAAGACTACTTACTTGATAGATATAACTCTCCGTGAATGAAAGCATAGGCAGGTATCTGAAAACTGATTGAGGCTGGTTTTCTTCCATTTCGTGAAACATAAAATAAGACCTGCACTATTGATTTAAATCAACAAAATATCAGTAGGCCACAAGATTATTTCTCTTCACAAAGTTTTCCAAGTTCCAACCACGATAAGATTCATATAATTAATAGTATTTAATAGTGTGTTCAGAAATATAAAGTGCAACAAGCATAACTAATGGGGAATTTACAGTACAATTGTGTCACAAGACTTAATATAGATAACGTATATATCTTATTCAGTCTATTATTTGTTCATTTTTCTGTTATCTCAATAAAACAAGTGAAGAAACTGAAATACTGCACCTAATGACCTACGAACATCAACCAGAGGGTGTCAAACCTCCGTAAAATTACCAATAAAGTACGGAATGTAGAGTAAGATTGTTAAAAAATTGCATCATAACTGGAAGAATTCCCAGAGAACGCTGAAAAAGATGGCTTGCATAATGAGTTTCAATCACCAATATGAATCGACATATTTCTTACAAAATCCTCTAAAGTCGAATTGGAACGGATCATTGCATCTATACCAATCATAGCAGCCTCGTTGTGGAAACTACGCACTGGTTCCAGATTAGGTTCATCATCACAACAAAGTTGTAAAGCATTTTCAATCTGGTTGGAACCTGCAACATTGAGGTTTCATAACAACTGAAATTCATACTTTATGCACTAATACGAACCTGAGAAAAACAGTATTTTATCTACCTTGCTCTTGAAATTGCAACTCATCCGAACTAAATAATCCCGAAATCTATCAAAAAAGAGAGAAAACATCATAACCTCAATCTAGCACCCTTTATTATACAAACTAAAAGAAGAGTGAATCACAACTGGCAAACCTTTGCTATGTTGTTAGTAATGAGTTGGCATTTTAAGGTAACGTCAATCTCGCCACAACATTGCATCTAAGAAGATTGATTTGAAACGAAAGAAGGAAAGAATTACATAAACATAAAGTAAGTGACAAAATTAGGAACATGATGAAAGCGATTGAATAATAGAGAAGCAAGTCCTGAATTGAATAATTAAGTTGAATATTATAGAAGAGGGTTACGAGAAAGAAGGTAAAATCGGCGAGGAAGCGTTCGGCGTGGGGAATGAGATCGGAAACTCCAACGGAGTGCAGCAATTCTATAGTTTTATGCACTCGCTCCAGCTTCTGCAGGCCTTCCATTTTACAATCGACAAATTCAGAAAATTCTGTCAAGTGAACCCTTTCTGTTCTTCATACTCGCTTCATTGATGTATTACTTGATTCTTGTTGAAGTTATAACTTGAGTTATATTTATTCAAATTATATGATATTGATATTGTCGGACATCCAGAATAATGTACTAAAACTATAAATTATCATATTGGTTCAATCTTGCAAGTTTGAGGTCCAATTATACTCAAAAAGTCGAGACTACATTGCTGTCCAGATTTTGAATGAGTTTTAATCCAAAACACATTTTCGTATTTTGATAATATCTTGAGCTACACTAATCCAATTGACGAAATTCTAGTTGCATTAGATCATTAACCCATTGGGGCTACAAGTTATCTTCAGGTCAAAAACGCTAAGAACATCGGCTTCAAAGGTGAAAAGGAGAATCAATGTAAATGCTCCAGATTTCAAACCGCACGGAACACAATCTGAAAGTTTATTCATAATAATTCACCAAAACATCCAAATTACACAAGGGCAAATGCAATGAATAGCCAAAAGACGTGTCAACGTAGTGTAAAAAGGTCAATGCCATTAAATTTATACTAGTGGATGTTGTGGGCATATGGCGCGAGGTCGGGCCCGACCTGGAAAGAAACAGAGGATGGCCAGACCACATTTTGCACAAGTATAACACCTCACAGAAAGGATGGAAACGAAGGCATGCCAAGCACCGGTATGCGACCTGGACGCACCTCGCAGGTCGCACACTGACTCAAGTACGGAGCATTAATGGGGATGGGACCCGTGGCAGGCGAGCAGCCCCAAGGACCTTACCTAAGAATGGCCTCAATCAGAGATGTGTCAGTAAAAGACGGTAATGATGAGTAGCTATGAATAGATAGACGGCTAAATCCCTGCAAATCCGGATTTGCCTCGGGCGACGTCCCAGCGAGGAGCGCGAGCTCTTGATCCCTCGAGCGACCTCCCAGCGACCTCCGACTTGGGTCACATCAATATGTAGCATTTAATGTTTTGCAGAGCTATTTCCGGCTACTTGTCCTTGTAAATCGGGAGAGTGAGCTCCACTCTCCCAAACCTTATAAATAGGGGTCATTTATGACCAAGAAGGGAGAGAAATCAATACCTTACCAAACCTCTTGCAAATCTATTGCTCAAACTCTTACTCTCTCAAGCAATCATATAACATAAATACAATCAATTTTACACATTTATTGTTTGTGTCACTAAGATCATCAAGCGGGTACTCTTTAAGAAATATCGAGCTAAGTTCTTAGTGTTTTCTCATTAGAGTATTCCTCACGAATCTTCGGTACAAACTCATCTCATATACTCAAATATCTCAAAAAATCACTCAACCATGTCTCAAGCAACTCTCATCACCAAGAGGAAAGCCTTTTCAGTTTCATGTCGCTCCGGCGGAGCGGAGGCTAGCGGCCCGGCCGTTAGCAACTACAAGGCTGGAGGACCCGCCACCGAGGTTGCTCAAAAGCTCGAATAGATCCGCACCCCGAAAGAAATCGATGAAGCTATCGCGGAGTTACGCCGAAGGCAGGCCGAAGTGCATATCCCAGATGGCGACCTACGCCACAACCTGAACCGGAAGGCCCAAAGTAAGGGCAAAGGCCAAGGGCGCGATGAGTCCCTCCATGAAGTGTCTTACTAGGATAGAGCCAATTACGAAGGGCCTCGCCAAGAAGAACCTCGCCAGGAGGGACCTCGTCGCGAGGGAAGTGAGGAAGCCAACTCTCGAGGGACGCAACGTACTCCAGCCTATCGGCGTAATCCGAACGAGGGGCCTAATCCCATTCACAAATGTCTATTCTCAGAAGGTTTCAATAGCGGCCCGCACCAAGGCCGCGGCCCCCGGCGAGATCAGCCCAGGCCAACGCAGCGCAACTGTGCCGAACTCAAAAGTTCGTGTTCAGGATCGGTAGCCCAAGGCGGACCTAGACAACGAGTATCGGCAAAAGATCGGCTCGAACGAAGTCCTTCACCTCGCAGGGTGGAAAGAACCCCTTCACATTGTAGACGTCATCGAACCCCATCACCCCACCGACAGGAAAGAAATTCTCCACCTCGCCGTCATCCTGGCGAGGTCGCCGGACAGAATGACTCTCCGCAGATGGCCGCCATCCTTCAGAACATCAAGGACCTCCAAAAGCAGCTGGCGAGCCTGGCATCAAGATTGGGCGAGCAGCGACCAAGCAAGGTGAATATCGAAGTCAAGAAGCCTGATCCAAAACCCGAGAAACCGTACAAGAGGCTTGAATCCACGCACTACCGACCTCCGGGGACTTTCAAGCCAGTTGATAACCCTCTGGAGGTAAAACTCCTTGAAAAACTGAGCATGAATGCAGCTCAGATCTATCAGGCGATCAGGGGCAGACAACAGATTCCCCTGGCCCAGGAAATGTACCAGGACACCTCCAAACTCAACCCGAAGAAGTTTTGTGACTACCACAACTCCATTGGGCATAACACTGAGCATTTTCGCGACCTCCAAAGGGAGCTCTTGAAGTTGTATGAAGAAGAGAAGTTGGAAAGGTTTGTTAAGCCAAGGCAGCAGTAAAATCAGCGACCAGCGCCACCGCCAGGAAACCAGCCCGACCAAGGAAAGCAAGGTCCGCAGATCCCAGCGGGAGCGGAGAGCAGGTCATCCACATGATCTGCCCTACTGGGGGAACCCTTGGTGGATTCCTCCCAGCGACCTCCCTGTCTAACCGACGCCAGAAGGCCGAGATGCGAGCTCTCGCCAATGCTGTGCTGAGTTGCCTTCCGATCAACACCATCGCCCCAAGTCAGAAGCAGCTCACTTTCACCGAGGAGGACAGAGATGGGGTGGTGTTTCCAAACTGGGACCCACTCGTGATCTCGGCCAGAATAATGGGGGCTCTAGTTCATCGCGTCATTATCGATAATGGGACTTTCTGCAACATCTTTTTCAAAAAGACTCTGGACCTGCTCGGCGATTTCCACTCCTACGTCGAGCCTTGTGAGGTCGAAATTCGGGGTTTCGGGAACCAGCCTGTTGAGGCCTATGGGATGATCCGCCTATGCCTTGATTATGAGCGTCCGGAAGCTTCGACAGTATTTTTTCGATCACCAAATAAAAGTCCTAACTACCATGCCACTGAGGCAGGTTTTACACCGACCTGATACAACCGGAAGATTGTTAAAATGGTCCATTGAGTTAGGACAGTTCGGGATCACCTTCGCACCCCGAACTGCGATCAAGGCTCAGGTCCTTTCCGACTTTCTCACCGAGCTCACCTTTCCAGAAAAGACATCGGAGGCGGCCGACATCCCATGGACATTGCACGTTGACGGCTCTTCGACAAGTACCCGAGCAGGGGCTGGAGTGGTCCTAATCAGTCCTGAACAACAATCCTTCACCACGGCTGTAAGTTTTGATTTTCATGCCACCAACAACGAAGCAGAGTATGAGGTTTTGATAAATGGCCTAGAAATGGCGATGGCCATCGGTGTGCGAAAATTGAAAGTTTACAGCGATTCCCAGTTGGTCGTATGCCAGATGTCAGGAGAATACGAAGCACGGGGTGAACAAATGATGAAATACCAACAGATAGCGAAGAGCCTCATCGAAAAGTTTGAGGAGGTACAAATAGAGTTGATACCTCGAGCAAAAAACACACAGGCAGATGCACTAGCTCACTTGGCCACGTCGGAAGGCGCCGCAAATATGGACAACATAGAAGTTACTAAACTCAACACTCTCTCAGCAGGTCACGTCATCATCGACATAAAGGAAATAACTTGGACGAACCAAGCTAGTCCATTAAATATTCATAGGGAAGTCCTTCAGATCGCGACCCCGGAAAACAATTGGATGACCGAAGTTAGAGACTATATCGAGAAAGGGATACTGCCAGAGGATAAGGTCGCCGCTCGCTGATTACAACTAAGAGCAGCGAGGTACGCCATCATCGATGAACAACTTTATAAGCGAAGTTTCTCTTTGCCACTTTTGAAATGCGTCACCCCTGAAGAAGACCAAGTGATCCTGAAGGAAATCCACGAAGGAGATTGTGGAAATCATACCGCAGGTCAGTCTCTCGTCTACAAGACGATCAGACAAGGCTATTATTGGCTAACTTTAAGGAAAGATGCGATTGAATATGCAAAGAAGTGCCAGCAATGCCAGTTTTTCGCCCCGACGATTAAGCGAGCTCCGAAGGAGCTCACATCAATCTACAGCCCATGGCCTTTCGCGAGGTGGGGAATCGACCTGATCGGTCCATTCCTAAAAGCCCCAGGTAGTTCGAAGTTTGCAGTGGTCGCGGTAGACTATTTCACCAATGGGCGGAAGCAGAACCTTTGGCGACCATTACCCAGGAGAAAATCATTCAATTTATATGGAAAAACATCATTTGTCGTTTTGGCTTACCACAAGCAATCATCACAGATAATGGGAAGCAATTCGATGGTTTCGAGATCGATGCCTTTTTCGCGAAGTGGAAAACCGCAAAGCTGTTCTCCACCCCCTATCACCCCCAGTCCAATGGGCAGGTTGAAGCTGTGAACAAAATAATCAAACACACCCTGAAAGCTCAACTCATTGAGTCAAAGGGACTGTGGGCTTTCAAGCTTCCAAGCATGTTATGGTCATATAGGACCACTTGCCGAAATTCAAAGGGGTGAAACACCTTTTGCTATGGATTTCGGGACAGAGGCAGTCATACCAGCCGAGGTCGTGGTCAGAAGCCATCGAACATCGCAGACAGTCACAGAGGACAACGATCAAGCCATATCTCTCAGCCTTGACCTCCTCGAAGAAAAAAGATTGGAAGCCAACTTAAGAAACGCAAACTACAAACAAAAGTCAGAAAAATACTACAACTCAAAAGCAAAAATCTGAAGATTCAAGGTCGGTGACCTCGTCTTAAAAATAATCCTCGGCGTTCAGAAATGAGTTTTCGGTCCAACTTGGGAGGGACCCATTAAGATTTCGAAATGCCTCCCAAATGGGGCTTACCAGCTCGAGGACTTGGAGGGAATTCCCGCGATGTATCCGTGGAATGCGACCTACCTGAAGAAGTTCTACCAATAACTATGAGTTGTAAAATCCAGACCGGTGGTATATTTCTCCATGAATTACGACTTATAACACAGGCTTGCTCCATCTTTTTACATTTACGAACTTAGGGGACTGGTCCCCGACCTCTCACGAGTTCGATCAAAAATAGATTCGCAAATGAAAAAGTCTAAGTCGGCTAAGCCAAGAACATTTGAGGGCTAGTATATCGCATACCCAGTCTAAGTCGGCTAAGCCAAGAACATTTGAGGGCTAGTATGTCGCATACCCAGTCTAAGTCGGCTAAGCCAAGAACACGTGAAGGCTAGTATGTCGCATACCCAGTCTAAGCCGTCCTCGGTCGCATACCCAGTCTAAGTCGGCTAAGCCAAGAACATTTGAGGGCTAGTATGTCGCATACCCAGTCTAAGCCGACCTCGGTCGCATACCCAATCTAACTCGGCTAAGCCAAGAACACATGAAGGCTAGTATGTCGCATACCCAGTCTAAGCCGACCTCGTCGCATACCCAGTCTAAGTCGGCTAAGCCAAGAACACGTGAAGGCTAGTATGTCGCATACCCAGTCTAAGCCGACCTCGGTCGCATACCCAGTCTAAGTCGGCTAAGCCAAGAACACATGAAGGCTAGTATGTCGCATACCCAGTCTAAGTCGACCTCGTCGCATACCAAGTCTAAGTCGGCTAAGCCAAGAATATGTGAAGGTTAATATGTCGCATACTCTATCTAAGTAAACATCGGTCGCATATCCTATCTAAGCTGACAGTCAAGTCGCTATCAATTAACAAATCTGTTATCATTATGATTTTTTATCCAGATGTTCGAGAAGACAATCTGCGATAAGACAAGATACACAAAATAAACAAGCATTCAAACCAGGAAGTGAGAAAGATAGAAATGAAAAGGAACTGCGATTTCATTAATAAACGCCCGAAGGCAGCGAAGTCCTACGCCCCTTGTTGGGGAATAATTTGCACAGATCTATTCGGGGTGAATATTTAAATACAAATTTAATTCTTATAATTATTACTAGCATGAATTAATCCTATATTAATTCAAATAATAATCCAACAACATATCATGCATATAATTAATTCACGTAAATCCTACGCACGCGGAATTCTACGAGTTTACGTGAACGTACCTCTTGGGATGGCAACGGTCTGACTGATTAGACTAACCAAAAGAACTTCCCAAGTATTCCCTTAATCCTTGTTCGACTATCCGGTGGTAGGACACTTGTGAACAATTAACAAAAAGGAAAATAAATTATGTTGTACCACCTTTGTTGATTTACTATTTTTTCCAGCACATTGAATTGTACTTGGGAATGAAAGAATCATCCCCTATTTATAGAGCCCAAGTGGTCGAAAATTGTGGCAAAAAAATAATGTGGGAAAATCTTTTCTTGATCTCCAAGAAATCTTGAATATATCTCCTATATTTTTTTCCCATAATTATAATATTCCACAAAATCCCACTTACTCTTTGTTATGGGATATTTTCGAAAATAATAGGCAAGAATCCAAGATTTGGATCTTCTTGAATTTATGAGATATTCTTGAATTTCAAGAAATACATATCTTCCATAATATCTTTTCAAGAATATCAAGAAAATCTTTCTTACCCTTTATCTTTCAAAAAATTAGAAATTTTCCTTATAAATAACCAAGTGGGAGATTTCTTGAATTTAATGAGATAATCTTGTATTCCAAGAATACATATCTTCATTCCATAACAAAATTCAAAGAAAATCTTTCTCCCCTTTTATCTATAAATTTAAAAAATAATTAGGAAAAATAAGCAACAATATTTATTTTATTTTAAACACCTTTTTCAGTTATTGGACTATATGTTGGGCTACTCAGGGGGCCTTTAGGAGAATTAAGATTGGACCTTCCAATGGATCTTGAATTATCTATATTGAGCCACAATATTATTCAAACCCATAAATATTAATTAATCCCACTACATAATTAATATTGCACTATCCATCTTAACCCATATTACAGTCAATATGGCTCCGGTTATTATTTCCATGTTTAAGATTATCTAGCCCATTAATTAATTTAAGCACTTATAATAGCTTTCCGTTAATTAATATATTTTGTTCTTGGTCCGGTTCAATATTATTATCCATCTGGAAACTAATTCCCTTGCAAGATTTGGTATGATAAAACTTATGAACCTCGGATCCGTCGAACAAAGCGTCTTGCGCTATATTCTTAAGTATTAAATCTTAGCAATTATACAAAAAGTATGACCAATAATATATCCCAATAAAAAGTATTGAATCTCGTTGATTCTTTACCCAAATAAATCAAAGCAATATTACCAACCACCGTTTTAAATATTTATTGAATGTTAATAAATAACGAACCAGATAATCTAATTCTTCCTTGTTCAATTCGAAGAATTTATCCTCCTGTAAATTAATCCTATTCGGTGCATCGCTCATGCACTAGTGTAATCTCTTGGTCAAAAAAGCCAACAACCCATTTAAACCTTTCAGAGGGTTGTTCATTTCCATCTAGGTAAATGTTACTTTTTAGTTACAAAGGAATTTTAATTTAATCTTAATCTTGGTATTACACTAAATTATGACAATATAACATAATAAATTATTGAGCAGTTTATGGATAAATATATGTAACATTCGATAATATTTAAAAGCATCGAATAAACAATTTATTTGATAAATAAAGTCCAAAATTGGTTTTGATTATCTTAAAAGCACCTTTCGATATAATTCAACAATCTCCCACTTATACTCAAAATTGCTTTTAAGATACTTAACATGGCGTGTAATCCATGACATCTAAAGAGATTCAATAATTTTCTATCTTACTCAAGCAATTAGCGGCATTTGACACCCATTCCTTGATTCTCTCTAATGTATTTACCCTTTGTGAATGGATCGTCGCTAGGTTGTCTCGGGACGCTTGTTTGATTTGCATCTATTGGTTGGGATTATTATCATACCAAATCTTTTTACAAATTGAATTAGTTTCCTGACTTATTCTTTGATAATAATTGTCTAACCGCTCCAAATTTGCAAGGAATAAAAGATATTAATTAATTTCTTTGCAAAGCTATTTCAAAGGGCTTGAATTAATTAATGGGCTAGATAATCTTAAACACCTTGAAATAATGACCGGAGCCATATTGACTGTAATACGGGTTAAGATGGATAGTGCAATATTAATTATGTGACCAGGATTAATTAATATTTATGGGCTTGAATTATATTGTGGCTCAATATTAGATATTCAAGGTCCATTAGAAGGTCCAATCTTAATTCTCCTAAAGGTCCTTCGAGTAGCCAAATAATAGTCCAATAACCTAAAAAAAGGTGATTAAAATAAAATAAATATTGTTGCTTATTTTTCCTCTAAATTTTCAAAATTTATGGATAAAAGAGGGATAAAGATTTTATTTGAATTTTGTTATGGAATGAAGATATGTATTCTTGGAATACAAGATTATCTCATTAAATTCAAGAAATCTCCCACTTGGTTATTCATGAATGTATTTTCGAAATTTTTGAATATAATGGGCAATAAAGATTTTCTTGATTTTCTTGAAAAGATATTATGGAAGATATGTATTTCTTGAAATACAAGAATATCTCATAAATTCAAGAAGATCCAAATCTTGGATTCTTGAATCATTTTTTCGAAAATAATACATATTTGAGGAGGTGAGATTTTTGTGGAATATTTTAATTATGGGAAAAAGAATATATGAGATATATTCAAGATTTCTTGGTGATCAAGAAAAGTCTTTTCCCACATTGATTTTCTACTAGAAATTTCGACAACTCCTCTCCTATAAATAGGGGATGATTGTTTCATTCCCAAGGACAATTCCATGTGCTGAAAAAATTAGCAAATCCACAAAGGTGGTGCAACAAAGTTTATTTTTCCTTTTGTTAATTGTTCGACAAGTGTCCTTCCACCGGATAGTTGAGCAATGGCTAAGGGAATACTTGGGAAGTCCTTTTGGTTAGTCCGTCCGACCGAAGTCACTGCCATCCCGAGAGGTACGTTCACGTAAACCAGGGACGGACCTACACTGGGGCCAGGGGGGTCACTGGGCCCCCCTGGCCCCACTTGAACTTTATATTTATATATATTTATAATTAAGATACACCTGCATAAGACGGTCTCATAGTAAAACGAACATAAATTGTGTATTAATGTTTTAATATTTTGAAAGGATGGGTGTTATTTGTGTTAGGTTGTACTCTATATTATGTAAAAAATCATCTCATACGAGTGTTTGTCTCTTTTAAACAAAGTACTATGTGCATCATGTTCACCGTACATCACTATTATTATTATTTGTAAAAATCAACATCCTATAAATAAAATGTTGATCTTTAGGTGAGAAAGAGATAGCGAAATAGAGAAAGAAATATGCATAATTCACATTATATAATATAAAAATATTTAGTCCAAATAATTCTCGAAAATATATAAAAATTCAAAAGTCCATTTAGCTACACTATGTTATAAATTGGGCCCCCCTCGATGAAATTCCTGGGTCCGTCCCTGACGTAAACCCGTAGATTCCGCATGCGTAGGTTTTACGTGGCTTTTTATATGCATGATATGTTGTTGCAATTATTATTTGAATTAATATATGATTAATTCATGCTAGTAATAATTAATGAATTAAATTTGTATTTAAATATTCACCCCAAATAGATCTGTGCAACTCATTCCCCAACAACTGGTATCAGAGCCACGGTTTCGGGCTCTCAATTTTTAAATTGTAATTTAATTAAATGGACATTAAATTTGAAATTGGATAGTAGAACTCATTAGATCTGTTTTTGCGGTATCCAATTGTCATGGATTTTAATGTGTTTATTTATGCATGCATATAAATTGTGGTTTTAATTCGATTAGCTTCGGATTTATTTTTGCCTCGTGAGAAAATCCACGAGTAGACTAGGATTTGTTTGATTTGATCAATGTAATAGACTAGTCTAGATCTAGGTTTATTTATTTTTTGTAAATAAATTGTAACCGGATCGAACGAAGAGACGAAGAATTAAAGGAAAAAATCCAAAATCGCGAAGGCAGGGCGTAGAGTGAAATGGCGCTACCGGCACGCATGAAATAGGCGAATGGCCACCGAGCCAAAGGAACGCTGTGTGAATGGCCGGGCGCGGCGATGGGCGGCACCGTATCACCATCACTGCAAATGATCGGCGGCGACGCGACGCCACGGGCTAAGCTAGGACGCTGGTCGCTTAGGTCGAAAGAAGTGAAGCGGAGGCGGGCGAAGAGCGGCGAGATGCCGCCGCCGAGAATCGGCTGACGCCGCCGAGGCGCGAAGGTGGCATCGGGCGGCGCCGCCTAACGGGCGCGCCGAGGTCGCTATAAGGTCGCTCTAGGATGGCGTCCGGATCGTCCGTCCAGCCGCGAGCTACTTGGCGTGGCATTTCGAGACGTAGTTTTTTTTCGAGACGAACGAGTGGGAGAAATTCGAGACGTGTTTCTTCAAGATCAAGCCAAGAAAAATCAAACCATGACAATTGGATAATTTGTGCCCAATATGTTTATTTTTCTGTTTTGCTTGTTTTATTTGTGCTATCTTATGCTTTATTTAATTTGTTTAAATGTGTTTGCATGAGGGTTGCCAAATGGAAAAATCTCACCTTTAAAATTACTAAGTATGTTTAAATAATTAATTGACAATTTTATTCCGAATAATAAAATTGAATTAATTTTGACCTCCATGATTTATTTATTTGTGAATTCTTTTGGAGAAATTTCCCCAACGGGACGGTCAAAAGATAGGTTTCACATGAATGAATTCCAAACGGATGATTGTGGGTTATTACTAGTGGCGACGATGACCCTCCCAACGAGGCTCGATCAAAGCGAAATAATAATCCTGTATTTAATCATGGTTATTACTTAGGTATAAAATTGATATGCATATACTTTCCCGAAGTCCCTGTCAATTTTATATTGGTCAAATGGGAGCCAACTATTAATCTGGATATTAAAGGTTTGTAACTGTTCTTGTTTGTAACCTGCTTGAATGTGTTTTAAATAATGACCCACCCAACGTGACTTATTTAAACTGTTTTGAGATGTTGACTGATGCATTTTCATATTTTTTTTTGAGATTTTAATATGATGCATGTGATCAAACCTTGTGATATATTTGTGCTTATTAATATTATTATTTATTTCAGTTCATCATGTCGCAACCTTTTAATCCACTTTTCAATATACTAAAAGACAATTTGCTCACTGGAGAAAATTTTGTTGATTGGAATCGGAAACTCACTATTGTCCTCACTGCACAAAGCCATAACTGGGTTCTGACCACACCTAAACCGGATAAACCATCAGATGAGTCCACTAAAATGGTTAATAAAGAGTATGCTGACTGGGAGCGGTCTAACGAAATGGCAAAGTGTACCATCTTGGCTTCTATGTCAGATGTGTTGCAACACCAACACCAAAACGTTGAGACCGCTGCGGAAATCATGACTAGTCTTAAAGCGATGTTTCAACATCAGAACCGTGTGGCTCGTCAGATCACCATGAGGGACTTGCTCTCTATGAAAATGGTGGAGGGAATGCCCGTAAGGGAGCACGTTCTCCAGATGATGGCTCACCTTAATAAACTTGAGGTACTTGGCGCTGAATACGATATCGAGACCCAAATCGATTTCGTGCTCCATTCTCTGCCGAAAAGCTTTGAACAGTTCAGGTTGAACTACCAGATGAATAATCAGAAGTTCTCGATGCCTGATCTGTTGCAAGCTTTAGTCTCGGCAGAGGCGATATTGGGGCAGAAAAGCCAAGCCTTGGTGGCAAACAGACCTTCTTCTTCTAGACCAAGGGGTGGTAAGAACAAGAAAAGGAACAAAGGCCACAAGCAAGTGAACTCAAGTGTTGCCAATGGCAAAGATAAGGTGAAGAAGGGTGGTGGAGTGAACAAGCCAGCTAAGGGGAAGTGCTTCAACTGCGGTGAGAAAGGACATTGGAGGTCAGCCTGTTCCAGACCCAAAAGGGATGGAAAGAAAGGTAATTCTCACGCACTAGTTGTTTGAAACTTGTTTAGCGGCGTATGCCTCCCATTTTATGGGTGGTGGATACGGGATCCACTAATCATGTTTCTTTCACATTACAAGGGTTCAAGCGGACCCGGCAACTTAGTGGGAGTGAGGTCCTCATCACACTGGGCGATGCTACGAGAGTGGCAACTGAAGTAGTGGGAGAAGTGCACCTGTCTTTTGAAGATAAAGTTTTATTTTTGGAGATATTCTTTACGTTCCGGATTTTAGAAAGAATTCATTTTCAGTTTCTAAAACTTTTATGATGGATATTCGGTTACTTTTTAATAAAGTTGTTACCATTTTTCTTTTGATAAATTTATCTGTCATGGAACGTTGTTGAATGATCTCTATACAATTAACTATGCACACCACTCACGAAATGTATCCCATAACACATCAACTATTTCCGAGAAAAGAAAACGTTCAACAGACGTGGACGAGACACTTCTTTGGCATCTAAGATTGGGTCATATAAATCCAAAGAGGATCCAAAGGTTGGTGAGAGACGGTCCACTAGGGCTTCTCCAAGTTGAACCGATTCCAACCTGCGAATCATGTTTGGAGGGTAATATGACCAGGAGGGCATTTGGAGCCAAGGGGAATAGGGCAAAAGAAGTGTTAGAGATCGTTCACACAGATGTATGTGGTTCAATGTCAACCAAAGAAAGAGGAGGTTATGAGTAATTTTATTGATGATTACTCAAGGTACTTTTTCCTTATGAAGCATGAATCTGAGATCTTTGAGAAATTCTAAGAATTTAAGGCTCAAACAGAGAATCATAGGGAAAAACGTATCAAATCTCTACGATCTGATCATGGAAGCGAATACCTCAGCGATAAGTTTTTGAACTACTTATCTGATGAAGGGATTCTATCCCAGCTCACTGCACCCGGAACCCCTCAACAAAACAGGGTTGCAGAGCGAAGAAACATAATTCTTTTGGAAATGGTTAGATCAATGATGAGTTATGCGGATCTTCCCGAGTCGTTCTGGAGTCATACCTTGGAAACAGTGACTTACATTCTGAACTTGGTGCTATCTAAATCGGTTCCCAAAACTCCCAAAGAATTGTGGACCGGGCGCAAGCCTAGTATGAGACACATGAGAATTTGGGGGTGTCCGGCCTACGTGTTGGACAAGGAAGCCGGTAAATTGGATCCTCGATCAGAATTAAGGCTGTTTGCAGGATACCCCGAGGGAACAAAAGGGTGTATGTTCTATAGTCCCGAAGATCAAAAGGTGGTAATCAGCACCCACTTTAGATTTTTGGAAGAAGACTATATGAACCAAAGAAAACCCAGAAGTGAGATTACCTTAAATGAGCTTAGAGGGCTAACCTCAGTGCCAACTGTACTAGATGATATACCAAACGATACATTTTCACAACCGGAGCCTCGTCGTAGTGGGAGGGTTGTTAGTCAGCCCGAGAGATTCATGGGAATAGGAGAGTCCTCGGACTTGATTCCCAGACAAGACGAATCAGACCCATGGATATATGACGAGGCACTCCAAGATAGGGATGCAGATTCTTGGCAAACAGCAATGAAAGTTGAAGTGGGTTCTATGTTTCATAATAGAGTGTGGGAGCTAGTCGAACCACTTAATGGGGTCAAACCCATTAGATGCAAGTGGGTATATAAGAGGAAAAGAGGACCGGACAGGAAGGTTGAAACCTTTAAAGCAAGACTAGTGGCGAAAGGTTATACTCAGAAAGAAGGGATCGATTATGAGGAAACTTTTTCGCCCGTAGCCATGCTTAAGTCCATCCGTATTCTCTTATTGATTGCTGCGCATTTCGACTTTGAAATCTGGCAAATAGATGTCAAGACAACTTTCCTCAACGGAAGTCTTGATGAAGAGATCCATATGCAACAACCCCAAGACTTCATTGAAACAGGCCAAGAACACCAAGTTTGTAAGCTCAAGAGGTCCATTTACAGACTCAAACAGGCATCCAGAGCTTGGAACCAAAGTTTTGATCATGTAATAAAGTTTTATGGGTTTGATCAAAACAAGTTTGAAAGTTGTGTGTATAAAAGGCGTGTCGGAACTGCATTGGTATTCTTAGTACTATACGTAGATGACATTGTGATCATCGGGAACGATGTGAAGGTGTGATCAGACGTAAGGGCATGTTTTTTCAAAACAGTTTGATATGAAAGACTTAGGGAAAGCCGGACACATCCTTGGGATCAAGATCACTCGAGATCGCAAGAAAAGGATGATCGGGTTATCGCAAGTTTCATACATAGACACTGTCTTGAAACGCTTCAGCATGCAAGATTCCAAGAAAGGATTCGTACCTTTTAGACTTGGAATCCATCTATCCAAGAAAATGTCCCCTAAGACGCAAAAGGAGATAGATGACATGAAAGACATTCCTTGTGCTTCGGCTGTCGGAAACCTTATGTATGCAATGCTGTGTACGAGACTGGATATCTGCTTTGCCGTCGGCATGGTAGCAAGATATCAAAGTAACCCAGGGAAAGTTCATTGGACGACAGTTAAAAACATTCTGAAGTGTCTGAAAAGAACTCGGGATAGAATGTTGATTTATCAGTCAGATACTCCAATCCCCATCGGCTATATGGACTCGGATTTCCAATCGACTTGGATTCCAATAATTATCTGCCTCAGTTAGTGTGTTTCCATTTGGGAAGTGTAGCCATTAAATGGACGAGTGTGAAACAGAAATGCATCACTGACTCAACCATGGAAGTCGGGTAAGTAGCTGCTTGTGAAGCAGTGAAAGAACCGATTGGGCTCTAGATCTTCTTAGTGGACTTGGATGGTGTTCTGAATTTGTCTAGCAATATCTGCTAGGGGCAGTTGCAAATTCAAGAGAACCAAGAGTCCACGAGTCAAACAAGCACACTAAAGGAAAGACATCTTATTCGAGAAATAGTTAAGAGAGGAGATATAGATGTGGCAAAGATAGCGTCTGAGGACAGCCTAGCAGATCCATTCACAAAGCGTCTGCCTCTAAATACATTCGAGAGACATGTGAGTGGAATGGGTGTCAAGACCGTTGCCAATCTGCTTTGAGTATAAGTGGGAGAAATTATTAGGTTCGTGTAGGTGACATTAGATGTCACGGACTACGCGAGACATGTTGTAGTATACTTAAAAGCAGACTTTGAGTATAAGTGGGAGATTGTTGGGATTATACTGAAAAGTATACTTTTTACTTTGTATAATCGAAACTGAATTTCCAGACTTATTTACTGAAATAAATTGTCTATCACTGATGCTTTAAATATGATTGAATGTTACATATATTTACTGCATAACTGTTCAATAATTCTTACGTGTTACATTGTAGTTAATTTAGTGATACCAGATCACAAAAGATTAAATTGACAGTCCCTTGTAACTTAAAGTACGCCATTCACGACCTAGATGGAAATGAACAACCCATCACGAATGGTTGAGGTGTAAGGCTCAGATTGGTTTGTCTTGACCAAGAGATTACACTAGTGCATGACTGATGCACTGAATAGGACCTACAGGAGGATAAATTCTTCAGAACTGAACAAGGAAGAATTAGACCTCAGTGGTTCGTTGTTTCTTAATCTTCGTCCCTTAAATAGGATCACGTGGGATTGGTAATTATTGCTTTGACTTATCATGGGTAGCGAATCAATGAGATTCAATATTTTTTATCTTGGGCAATATTGTTAGTCACATGTGATTGCTAAGATTTAATACGAAGAATTGTGTGCAAGTACACTTGTTTGATTTGCCCCCTTGGGAGGTTCATAAGCTTTATCATACCAAATCTTGCAAGTGGAATTAGTTTCCGGTATGGATAATAATGTTGAACCGTTCCTTGACCAAGGACAAAAGATATTAATTAACGGAAAGCTATTTCAGTGGCTTGAATTAATTAATGGTCTAGATAATCTTAAACACGGGAAATAATGACCTGGAGCCATATTGACTGTAATATGGGTTAAGATGGATAGTGCAATATTAATTATGTAGTGGGATTAATTAATATTTATGGGCTTGAATTATATTGTGGCTCAATATTAGATATTCAAGGTCCATTAGAAGGTCCAATCTTAATTCTCCTAAAGGCCCCATGAGTAGCCCAACAAATAGTCCAATAACTGAAAAAAGGTGATTAAAATAAAATAAATATTGTTGCTTATTTTTTCTCTAAATTTTCGAAATTTATGGATAAAAGAGGGAGAAAGATTTTCTTTGAATTTTGTTATGGAATGAAGATATGTATTCTTGGAATACAAGATTATCTCATTAAATTCAAGAAATCTCCCACTTGGTTATTCATGAAGGTATTTTCGAAATTTTTGAATATAATGGGCAAGAAAGATTTTCTTGATTTTCTTGAAAAGATATTATGGAAGATATGTATTTCTTGAAATACAAGAATATCTCATAAATTCAAGAAGATCCAAATCTTGGATTCTTGCATCATTTTTTCGAAAATAATCCATATTTGAGGAGGTGGGATTTTTGTGGAATATTTTAATTATGGGAAAAAGAATATAGGAGATATATTCAAGATTTCTTGGTGATCAAGAAAAGTCTTTTCCCACATTGATTTTCTACTAGAAATTTTGACCACTCCTCTCCTATAAATAGAGGATGATTGTTTCATTCCCAAGGACAATTCCATGTGCTGGAAAAATTAGCAAATCCACAAAGGTGGTGCAACAAAGTTTATTTTTTCCTTTTGTTAATTGTTCGACAAGTGTCCTTCCACCGGATAGTTGAGCAAGGGCTAAGGGAATACTTGGGAAGTCCTTTTGGTTAGTCCGTCCGACCGAAGTCACTGTCATCCCGAGAGGTATGTTCACGTAAACCCGTAGATTCCTCATGCGTAGGTTTTACGTGGCTTTTTATATGCATGATATGTTGTTGCAATTATTATTTGAATTAATATAGGATTAATTCATGCTAGTAATAATTAATAAATTAAATTTGTATTTAAATATTCACCCCGAATAGATCTGTGCAACTCATCCCCCAACATCTATATCTCATCTCTTAACGATATCTCGTATAAGATGGTATTTCCTTTCAATGTGTTTGCTGGCTTTGTGGGCTCTTAGTTCCCTTGAATTTGCAACTGCTCCGGCATTGTCACAATAAACAGTGATTCTGCTGGGCAAATTTGGAACCACATCTAAGTCCACTAGGAAGTTCTTGAGCTAAACCGCTTCTTTCGCTGCCTCTCAAGCAACTACATATTCAGCTTCCATGGTAGAATCTGCGACGTATTTCTGCTTGACGCTTCTCCATGTCACGGCTCCTCCCCCCATGCAAAACACACTACCAGAGGTAGATTTTCTAGAGTCTATGTCTGATTGGAAATCCGAGTCTGTGTAGCCGATGGGGATTGGACTATCTGACTGATAAACCAACATTCTATCCCGAGTTCTTTTCAGATACTTCAGAATGTTTTTAACTGTCGTCCAATGTTCTTTCCCAGGGTTACTTTGATATCTTGCCACCATGCCAACGACAAAGCAGATATCCGGTCTCGTACACAGCATTGCATACATAAGGCTTCCGAAAGCCGAAGCATAAGTGTTGGGATTATACTAGAAAGTATGTTTTTACTTTGTATAATCGAAACTGAATTTTCAGACTTATTTACTGAAATAAATTGTTTATCACTGATGCTTTAAATATTATCGAATGTTACATATATTTAATGCATAACTGTTCAATAAGTCGTACGTGTTACATTGTAGTTAATTTAGTGATACCAGATCACAAAAGATTAAATTAACAGTCCCTTGTAACTAAAAGTACGCTATTCACGACCTAGATGGAAATGAACAACCCATCACGAATGGTTGAGGTGTAAGGCTCAGATTGGCTTGTCTTGACCAAGAGATTACACTAGTGCATGACTGATGCACTGAATAGGACCTACAGGAGGATAAATTCTTCAGAACTGAACAAGGAAGAATTAGACCTCAGTGGTTCGTTATTTCTTAATCTTCGTCCCTTAAATAGGATCAAGTGGGATTGGTAACTATTGCTTTGACTTATCATGGGTAGCGAATCAATGAGATTCAATATTTTTTATCTTGGGCAATATTGTTAGTCACATGTGATTGCTAAGATTTAATACGAAGAATCGTGTGCAATTACGCTTGTTTGATTTGCCCCCTTGGGAGGTTCATAAGCTTTATCATACCAAATCTTGCAAGTGGAATTAGTTTCCTGTATGGATAATAATGTTGAACTGTTCCTTGACCAAGGATAAACGATATTAATTAATGGAAAGCTATTTCAGTGGCTTGAATTAATTAATGGGCTAGATAATCTTAAACACGGGAAATAATAACCGGGAGCCATATTGACTGTAATATGGGTTAAGATGGATAGTGCAATACTAATTATGTAGTGAGATTAATTAATATTTATGGGCTTGAATAATATTGTGGCTCAATATTAGATATTCAAGGTTCATTAGAAGGTCCAATCTTAATTCTCCTAAAGGCCCCTTGAGTAGCCCAACATATAGTCCATTAACTGAAAAAGGTGATTAAAATAAAATAAATATTGTTGCTTATTTTTCCCTATTAAATTCGAAAATTATAGATATGTTGGGAGAAAGATTTTCTTTGAATTTTGTTATGGAATGAAGATATATATTCTTGGAATACAAGATTATTTCATTAAATTCAATAAGTCTCCCACATGATTATCTATCATGAAATTTTTGAAAATATTAGAAAATAAAGGGCAAGAAAGAATCTTGTAAATTCTTGAAATACAAGAATATCTCATAAATTCAAGAAGATCCAAATCTTGGAATCTTGACACCCCTTATTTTCGAAAAATCCATAATAATAGAGAATGTGGGATTTTTGTGGAATATTATAATTATGGGAAAAAGAATATAGGAGATATATTCAAGATTTCTTGGAGATCAAGAAAAGATTTTCCCACATTGTTTTAGCACAAAAATTTCGACCACCTTGGCCTCTATAAATAGGGGATGATTCTTTCATTCCCAAGTACAATTCCATGTGCTGGAAAAATTAGTAAATCCACAAAGGTGGTGCAACATAATTAATTTTCCTTTTGTTAAATCATTCACAAGAATCCTTCCACCGGATAGTCGAACGAGGACTAAGGGAATACTTGGGAAGTCCTTACGGTTAGTTTATTCAGCCACACCATTGCCATCCCAAGAGGTACGTTCACATAAACTCGTAGAATTCCGCATGCGTAGGTTTTACTTGAATTATTATATGCATGATATGTTGTTGGATTATTATTTGAATTAATATAGGATTAATTCATGCTAGTAATAATTATAAGAATTAAATTTGTATTTAAATATTCACCCCGAATAGATCTGTGCAACTTATTCCCCAACAATAAGGAATGCCTTTCATGTCATCTATCTCTTTTTGCGTCTTAGGGGACATTTTCTTGGATAGATGGATTCCATGTCTGAAAGGTACGAAGCCTTTCTTGGAATCTTGCATGCTGAATCGTTTCAAGACAGTGTCTATGTATGAAGCTTGCGATAAGCCTATCATCATTTTCTTGCGATCTCGAGTGATCTTGATCCTAAGGATGTGTCCGGCTTCCCCTAAGTCCTTCATATCAAACTGTTTTGAAAGCCATGCCCTTACGTCTGATAACACCTTCACATCATTCCCGATGATCAGAATATCGTCTACATATAGTACTAAGGATACCAATGCAGTTTTGACATGCTTTTTGTACACACAACTTTCGAACTCATTTTGATCGAACCCATAAGACTTTATAACATGATCAAAACATTGGTTCCAAGCTCTGGATGCCTGTTTGAGTCCGTAAATGGACTTCATGAGTTTACAAACTAGGTGTTCTTGGCATTTTTCAATGAAGCCTTGGGGTTGTTGCATATAGATCTCTTCATCAAGACTTACGTTAAGGAAAGCTGTCTTGACATCCATTTGCCAGATTTCAAAGTTGAGCTGCGCAACAATCGATAAGAGAATACGGATGGACTTAAGCATGGCTACAGACGAAAAAGTTTCCTCATAATCGATCCCTTCTTTTTGAGTATAAACTTTCACCACGAGTCTTGCTTTGAAGGTTTCCACCTTCCCGTCTGGTTTTCTTTTTCTCTTATATACCCACTTGCAACCACTGGGTTTGACCCCATTAAGTGGTTCGACTAGCTCCCACACTCTGTTATAAAACATAGAACCCATTTCGGCATTCATTGCTGTTTACCAAGAATCTGCATCCTTGTCTTGGATTGCCTCGACATATGTCCATGGGTCTGATTCGTCTTGTCCGGGAATCAAGTCCGAGGACTCTCCTATTCCCATGAATCTCTCGGGCTGTCTACGACGAGGTTCCGGTTGTGTAAGTGTGTCATTTGGTATATCATCTTGTACAGTTGGCATTGAGGTTTGCCCCCTTAGCTCATTTAAGGTAATCTCACTTCTGGGTCTTCTTTCGTTCATATAGTCTTCTTCCAAAAATCTAAAGTGGGTGCTTATGACCACCTTTTGATCTTCGGGACCATAGAACATACACCCTTTTGTTCTCTCGGGGTATCCTACAAACAACCTTAATTCTGATCGAGGATTCAATTTTTCGGCTTCCTTGTCCAACACGTAGGCCGGACACCCCCAAATTCTCATGTGTCTCATACTACGCTTGTGCCCGGTCCACAATTCTTTGGGAGTTTTGGGAACCGATTTGGATGACACCAAGTTCAGAATGTAAGCTGCTGTTTCCAAGGCATGACCCCAGAACGACTTGGGAAGATCCGCATAACTCATCATAGATCTAACCATTTCCAAAAGAGTTCTGTTTCTTTGCTCTACAACCCCGTTTTGTTGAGGGGTTCCGGGTGCAGTGAGCTGGGATGCAATCCCTTCATTAGATAAGTAGTTCAAAAACTCATCGCTGAGGTATTCGCCTCCTGTTGGGATTATACTGGAAAGTATGCTTTTACTTTGTATAATCAAAACTGAATTTCGGACTTATTTACTGAAATAAATTGTTTATCACTGATGCTTTAAATATTATTGAATGTTACATATATTTCTTTTGCATAATCGCTCAATAAATCGTGCGTGTTACATTGTAGTTAATTTAGTGATACGGATCACGTAAGATTAAATTAATAATCCGCTTGTAACTAAAAAAAAGTACGCCATTCATGACCTAGATGGAAATGAACAATCCATCGTGAAAGGTTGAAGTGTAAGGCTCAGATTGGCTTGTATTGACCAAGAGATTACACTAGTGCATGACTGATGCACTGAATAGGACCTACATGAGGATAAATTCTTCAGAACTGAACAAGGAAGAATTAGACCTCAGTGGTTCGTTATTTCTTAATCTTCGTTCCTTAAATAGGATCACGTGTGGTTGGTAACTATTGCTTTGACTTATCATGGGTAGAGAATCAACGAGATTCAATACTTTTTATCTTAGACAATATTATTGGTCACATGTGATTGCTAAGATTTAATACGGAGAATCGTTTGCAAGTACGCTTGTTCGATTTGCCCCCTTGGGAGGTTCATAAGCTTTATCATACCAAATCTTGCAAGTGGAATTAGTTTCCGGTATGGATAATAATGTTGAACCGTTCCTTGACCAAGGATAAAAGATATTAATGCTATTTCAGTGGCTTGAATTAATTAATGGGCTAGATAATCTTAAACACGGGAAATAATAACCGGGAGCCATATTGACTGTAATATGGGTTAAGATGGATAGTGCAATATTAATTATGTAGTGGGATTAATTAATATTTATGGGCTTGAATAATATTGTGGCTCAATATTGATAATTCAAGATCCATTGGAAGGTCCAATCTTAATTCTCCTAAAGGCCCCCTGAGTAGCCCAACATATAGTCCAATAACTGAAAAAGGTGTTTAAAATAAAATAAATATTGTTGCTTATTTTTCCTAATTATTTTCGAAATTTATAGATAAAAGGGGAGAAAGATTTTCTTTGAATTTTGTTATGGAATGAAGATATGTATTCTTGGAATACAAGATTATCTCATTAAATTCAAGAAATCTCCCACTTGGTTATTTATAAGGAAAATTTCGAAATTTTTGAAAGAGGCAAGAAAGATTTTCTTGATTTTCTTTAAAAGATATTATGGAAGATATGTATTTCTTGAAATACAAGAATATCTCATAAATTCAAGAAGATCCAAATCTTGGAATCTTGCCCATTATTTTCGAAAATATCCCATAACAAAGAGTAAGTGGGATTTTGTGGAATATTATAATTATGGGAAAAAGAATATATGAGATATATTCAAGATTTCTTGGAGATGAAGAAAAGATTTTCCCACATTATCTTGCCACAATTTTCGACCACATGAGCTCTATAAATAGGGGATGATTCTTTCATTCCCAAGTACAATTCCATGTGCTGGAAAAATTAGTAAATCCACAAAGGTGGTGCAACATAATTTATTTTCCTTTTGTTAATTGTTCACAAGTGTCCTACCACCGGATAGTCGAACAAGGATTAAGGGAATACTTGGGAAGTTCTTTTGGTTAGTCTAATCAGCCAGACCATTGCCATCCCAAGAGGTACGTTCACGTAAACTCGTAGAATTCCGCATGCGTAGGTTTTTACGTGAATTAATTATATGCATGATATGTTGTTGGATTATTATTTGAATTAATACAGGATTAATTCATGCTAGTAATAATTATAAGAATTAAATTTGTATTTAAATATTCACCCCGAATAGATCTGTGCAACTTATTCCTCAACAACTAGTATCAGAGCCACGGTTTCGGACTCTGAATTTTAAATTGTAATTTAATTCGCCGACATTAAATTTGAAATTGGATAGTAGAATTGCTAGATCTGTTTTGCAGGTATCCAATTGTCGTGGAATTTAATGTGTTTATTTATGCATGCATATAAATTGTGGTTTTTAATTCGATTCGTTCGGATTCGTTTTGCCTCGTGAGAAAATCCACGAGTAGATTAGGATTTGTTTGATTTGATCAACGTAATAGACTAGTCTAGATCTAGGTTTATTTATTTTTTGTAAATAAATTATAACCGGATCGGAAACGAAGACGAAGACGAAGAATTAAAGGATAAAATCCAGAACCGGGCGTAGGCGGCGTGCGTTGCGCGAAACGTGCCAAAGGAGGCACGTGCTCGATGTGGACGTCTTGTGACGAAGCGCCGAGGCCGAGGGCCGAGCGCGAAGCGGAGACATGCAACAAGACGGGCAGAGCGCTAGGCGCTAAGCTCCGTCTTGCTCCCGTGGGCCGGACGGATGGAGGCGGATACGCTGGGCGCACGCGAGGTTCGTCTTGGTCGCCGGGGTTCTCGGCGAGGCAGTATGGCGAAGCGCGGATCTTGTGATTAAGCGCGTCACCCCTACCGAGGAGTCGGACCATCTTATGCCGTCGTGCCGAGGCACCTTTGGCGGCAAGCTTCTTAGTCGCGGTGTCGAGGCCGACTTGGCTAAGTGGCCGGTCGGATGAGGGCGTGCATCCCGACTGTGAGCTACTTGGCGTGGTGTTTCGAGACAGAGTTCTTTTCGAGACAATCGAGTGGGAGAAATTAAAGACGGTGTTTCTTCAAGATCAAGCCAAGAAAAATCAAACCATGACAATTGGATAATTTGTGCCCAATATGTTTATTTTTCCGCTTTGCTTGATTTATTATTGTGCTATCTTATGCTTTATTTAATTTGTTTAAATGTGTTTGCATGAGAGTTGCCCAATGAAAAATCTCACCTTCAACAAATTACTAAGCATGTTTAAATAATTAATTGACAATTTTATTTCAGATAATAAAATTGAATTAATTTTGACCTCCATGATTTATTTATTTGTGAATTCTTTTGGAGAAATTCCCCCCACGGGACGGTCAAAAGTTAGTTTTCACATGAATAAATTCCAAATGGATGATTGTGGATTATTACTAGTGGCGACGATGACCCCCCACGGCTCGTTCAATACTGAAATAATAATCTCATTTTAATCATGGTTATTACTTAGGTATAAAATTGATATGCATATACTTCCCCGAAGTCCCCGCTAATTTTATATTGGTCAAGTGAGAACCAACTATTAATCTGGATATTAAAGGTTTATAATTTGTTCTTGTTTGTAACCTACTTGAATGTGTTTAAATAATGACCCACCCCACGTGGCTTATTTAAACTGTTTTGAGATGTTGGCTGATGCATGTTCATATTTTTTTTGAGATTTTAATATGATGCATGTGATCGAACCTTGTGATATTTGTGCTTATGCATATTATTGTTTATTTCAGTTCATCATGTCGCAACCTTTTAATCCACTGTTATATACACTCAAAGAACACCAATTAACTGGCGAAAACTATAATGTTTGGAAACAAAATATGAGTTTTGTCCTACCTGCACAAGAACATTATTGGGTTCTTGATGTACCCAAGCCATGTAAGCCTACTGTTGAATCACCTAATGCGGAAAGACATGAGTATAATATTTGGGAGCATGCCAATGAACCCATGAAACGTGTAATCTTGACTCCACTGTCTGATGATTTGAGACACATTCATGAAGGTGTTGAGTCTGCTGCAGAAATTATGCAAAGTCTTGAAGAAATGTTTTTAACAAAAGACCGCATGATCAATCAGTTTAAAAATGACGACGTGGCCAGACTAAAGATGGTTGAGGGAACACCCGTAAGGGAGCATGTTCTCAGGATTAAACACCATTTTAAAAAACTGGCTTATCTCGGAACTAAGTATTGTGATGAGGCCCAAATCGAATTTCTGTTGCTAACTCTACCAAGAAGCTTCGATGCATTTTACTGTAGTTTTGTGATGAGTGATCACATGTTTACTATGGATATCCTACAAGAAGCCTTGGAGAAAATAGAGAAGCATTTAGGAAAGAAAGACGAAGCATTGGTGACCAAAAGTCTTTTCTCGAGATCTAGGCCAGTGGAAGGCAAGTCTCAAGAAAAGAAAAGTGGTCAGAACCAAAGCAAACTCATCACTAAGAAAAGTGAGAAAAATACAGTTAGCTGTTTGGGTGTCAAGAAAGGACCAAAAGGAATATGTTTTAATTACGGTGAGAAAGGACATTGGAGGTCAGCCTGTTCCAATCCCAAAAGGAGAGGAAAGAAAGGTAATTCTCACGCACTAGTTGTTGAAACTTGTTTAGCGGCGTATGCCTCCCATTTATGGGTGGTGGATACGGGATCCACTGATCATGTTTGTTTCACTTTACAGGGGTTCAAACAGACCCGGCAACTTAGTGGGAGTGAGATCCTCATCACACTGGGCGATGCTACGAGAGTGGCAGATGAAGTAGTGGGAGAAGTGCACCTGTCTTTTGAAGACAGAGTTTTAATTTTAAGAGATGTTCTTTACGTTTCGAGTTTTAGAAAGAATTTAATTTCAGTTTCTAAACTTTTTCATGATGGATATTCGGTTACTTTTAATAAAGTTGTTACCATTTCACTTTTTGATAAATTTATCTGTCATGGAACGTTGTCGAATAATCTCTATACAATTAACTGTGCACACCACTCACGAAATGCATCCTATAACACATCAACTGTTTTCGAGAAAAGAAAACGTTCATCAGACGTGAACGAGACACTTCTTTGGTATCTAAGATTAGGTCATATAAATCCAAAGAGGATCCAAAGGTTGGTGAAAGACGGTTCACTAGAGTTTCTCCAAGTTGAACCAATTCCAACCTGCGAATCATGTTTGGAGGGTAAAATGACCAAGAGGGCATTTGGAGCCAAGGGGAATAGAGCCAAAGAAGTGTTAGAGATCGTTCACACAGATGTATGTGGTCCAATGTCAACCAAAGCAAGAGGAGGTTATGAGTATTTTGTCACTTTTATTGATGATTACTCAAGGTACGGTTATATTTTCCTTATGAAGCATAAATCTGAGACCTTTGAGAAATTCAAAGAATTTAAGGCTCAAGCAGAGAATCATAGGGAAAAACGTATCAAGTCTCTACGATCCGATCGTGGAGGCGAATACCTCAGCGATGAGTTTTTGAACTACTTATCTGATGAAGGGATTGCATCCCAACTCACTGCACCCGGAACCCCTCAACAAAACGGGGTTGCAGAGCAAAGAAACAGAACTCTTTTGGAAATGGTTAGATCTATGATGAGTTATGCGGATCTTCCCAAGTCGTTCTAGGGTCATGCCTTGGAAACAACAGCTTACATTCTGAACTTGGTGCCATCCAAATCAGTTCCCAAAACTCCCAAAGAATTGTGGACCGGGCGCAAGCCTAGTATGAGACACATGAGAATTTGGGGGTGTCCGGCCTACGTGTTGGACAAGGAAGCCGGAAAATTAGATCCTCGATCAGAATTAAGGTTGTTTGTAGGATACCCCGAGGGAACAAAAGGGTGTATGTTCTATGGTCCCGAAGATCAAAAGGTGGTCATAAGCACCTACTTTAGATTTTTGGAAGAAGACTATGAACGAAAGAAGACCCAGAAGTGAGATTACCTTAAATGAGCTAAGGAGGCAAACCTCAATGCCAACTGTACAAGATGATATACCAAACGACACACTTACACAACCGAAACCTCATCGTAGTGGGAGGGTTGTGAGACAGCCCGAGAGATTCGTGGGAATAGGAGAGTCCTCGGACTTGATTCCCGGACAAGACGAATCAGACCCATGGACATACGATGAGGCAATCCAAGACAAGGATGCAGGTTCTTGGCAAACAGCAATGAAAGCCGAAATGGGTTCTATGTTTCATAACAAAGTGTGAGAGCTAGTCGAACCACTTAATGGGGTCAAACCCATTGGTTGCAAGTGGGTGTACAAGAGAAAAAGAGGACCGGACGGGAAGGTGGAAACCTTCAAAGCAAGACTAGTGGCGAAAGGTTATACTCAGAAAGAAGGGATCGATTATGAGGAAATTTTTTCGCCCGTAGCCATGCTTAAGTCCATCCGTATTCTCTTATCAATTGCTGCGCATCTTGACTTTGAAATCTGGCAAATGGATGTCAAGACACCTTTCCTTAACGGAAGTCTTGATGAAGAGATCTATATGCAACAACCCCAAGGCTTCATTGAAAAAGGCCAAGAACACATAGTTTGTAAGCTCAAACAGGCATCCAGAGCTTGGAACCAATGTTTTGATCATGTTATAAAGTCTTATGGGTTCGATCAAAACGAGTTCGAAAGTTGTGTGTACAAAAAGCGTGTCGGAACTGCATTGGTATTCTTAGTACTATACGTAGACGACATTCTGATTATCGGGAATGATGTGAAGGTGTTATCAGACATAAGGGCATGGCTTTCAAAACAGTTTGATATGAAGGACTTAGGGGAAGCCAGACACATCCTTGGGATCAATATCACTCGAGATCATAAGAAAATGATGATAGGCTTATCGCAAGCTTCATACATAGACATTGTCTTGAAACGATTCAGCATGCAAGATTCCAAGAAAGGCTTCGTACCTTTCAGACATGGAATCCATCTATCCAAGAAAATGTGCCCTAAGACGCAAAATGAGATAGATGACATGAAAGGCATTTCTTATGCTTCGGCTGTCGGAAGCCTTATGTATGCAATGATGTGTACGAGACCGGATATCTACTTTGCCGTTGGCATGGTGGCAAGAATCAAAGTAACCCGGGGAAAGATCATTGGACGGCAGTTAAAAACATTCTGAAGTATCTGAAAAGAACTCGGGATAGAATGTTGGTTTATCAGTCAGATAGTCCAATCCCCATCGGCTACACGGACTCAGATTTCCAATCAGACATAGACTCCAGAAAATCTACCTCCGGTAGTGTGTTTTGCATGGGGGGAGGAGCCGTGACATGTAGAAGTGTCAAGCAGAAATGCGTCGCAGATTCTACCATGGAAGCCGAATATGTAGCTGCTTGCGAGGCAGCGAAAGAAGCGGTTTGGCTCAAGAACTTCCTAGTGGACTTGGATGTGGTTCCGAATTTGCCCAGCAGAATAACTGTTTATTGTGACAATGCCGGAGCAGTTGCAAATTCAAGGGAACCAAGAGCCCACAAGGCCAACAAACACATTGAAAGGAAATACCATCTTATACGAGATATCGTTAAGAGAGAAGATATAGATGTGGCAAAGATAGCGTCTGAGGACAACCTAGCAGATCCATTCACAAAGTGTCTGCCTCTGAATACATTCGAGAGACATGTGGAAGGAATGGGTGTCAAGACCGTTGTCAATCTGCTTTGAGTATAAGTGGGAGAAATTATTAGGTTCGTGTAGGTGACATTAGATGTCACGGACTACACGAGACATATTGTAGTATACTTAGAAGCAGACTTTGAGTATAAGTGGGAGATTGTTGGTATTATACTGGAAAGTATGCTTTTACTTTGGATAATCAAAACTGAATTTCGGACTTATTTACTGAAATAAATTGTTTATCACTGATGCTTTAAATATTATCGAATGTTACACATATTTACTGCATAACTGTTCAATAAATCGTACGTGTTACATTGTAGTTAATTTAGTGATACCAGATCACAGAAGATTAAATTAACAGTCCCTTGTAACTAAAAGTACGCCATTCACGACCTAGATGGAAATGAACAATTCATCGTGAAAGGTTGAAGTGTAAGGCTCAGATTGACTTGTCTTGACCAAGAGATTACACTAGTGCATGACTGATGCACTGAATAGGACCTACAGGAGGATAAATTCTTCAGAACTGAACAAGGAAGAATTAGACCTCAGTGGTTCGTTATTTCTTAATCTTCGTTCCTTAAATAAGATCACGTGTGGTTGGTAACTATTACTTTGACTTATCATGGGTAGAGAATCAACGAGATTCAATACTTTTTATCTTGGGCAATATTATTGGTCACATGTGATTGCTAAGATTTAATACGGAGAATCGTGTGCAAGTACGCTTGTTCAATTTGCCCCCTTGGGAGGTTCATAAGCTTTATCATACCAAATCTTGCAAGTGGAATTAGTTTCCGGTATGGATAATAATGTTGAACCGTTCCTTGACCAAGGACAAAAGATATTAATTAACGGAAAACTATTTCAGTGGCTTGAATTAATTAATGGGCTAGATAATCTTAAACACGGGAAATAATAACCGGGAGTCATATTGACTGTAATATGGGTTAAGATGGATAGTGCAATATTAATTATGTAGTGGGATTAATTAATATTTATGGGCTTGAATAATATTGTGGCTCAATATTGATAATTCAAGATCCATTGGAAGGTCCAATCTTAATTCTCCTAAAGGCCCCCTGAGTAGCCCAACAAATCCTCTTTGGATTTATATGACCTAATCTTAGATGCCATAGAAGTGTCTCGTTCACGTCTGATGAACGTTTTCTTTTCTCGGAAATAGTTGATGTGTTATAGGATGCATTTCGTGAGTGGTGTGCACAGTTAATTGTATAGAGATTATTCGACAACGTTCCATGACAGATAAATTTATCAAAAAGAGAAATGGTAACAACTTTATTAAAAGTAACCGAATATCCATCATGAAAAAGTTTAGAAACTGAAATTAAATTATTTCTAAAACTTGGAACGTAAAGAACATCTCTTAAATTAAAACTCTGTCTTCAAAAGACAGGTGCACTTCTCCCACTACTTCAGCTGCCACTCTCGTAGCATCGCCCAGTGTGATGAGGATCTCACTCCCACTAAGTTGTCGGGTCCGCTTGAACCCCTGTAATGTGAAACAAATATGATCGAAGGATCCAGATCCACCACCCATAAATGGGAGGCATACGCCGCTAAACAAGTTTCAACAACTAGTGCGTGAGAATTACCTTTCTTTCCATTCCTTTTGGGATTGGAACAGGCTGACCTCGATTGTCCTACTCTCCCGCTTTCCAAAACTTTCCTCATGCTTGATTCCATGCTATTATTTGATGTTGAGTCTGCTCTGTTCAACTTTCTTCTCTTTTCATCATCCTTATCACCACTTGACCTAGGATGAAAAGAAGATTTATGTTTTCCCAAGTTCTTTTCCTCGCGCTCCCTTTCCTTTTCAACCAAAGTGAGAGCATTTACAAGATCATCCACAGTAAAATCTAGATCTTCCATTAGATACTCAAGATAGTGGTGATTATAGCTCTTTGGTAAGGATTGGAGAATGAAATCAATCTTGGTTTTGAAATCACATTTTTCACCGAGGATCTCAAGTTCCTCAAATAGCACCATAACCCTAAGGGCGTCTTTACTTGTGATTAAATCCCTTTTTTCCATTTTTAATTCACCAATTCTTGCTTCACACTTTGGATTGCCATATGGGTCTTGATGTGCGAATATCGCTTCGAGATTCTGGTAAGATGTCTGCGGTGACTCATATTCTTGATGAAGGTGTCTCAACGATCCGATCGATGTGCGAAATCAGTATCCTTCATCAATTCATTTGCCGACTCCATTCACCATAAATCATCTCATCCCATATTCCGACGCGTCCTTAGTTGGTTTTTCGGGTTTTGGTGTATCAAGTACCCATTTGGAAGTTCGATGGTTAGGGCGATGTTTTTAGTTTGTATTTCCAATCAAAATAGTTTTCACCAGTAAGCAAATTGTCTTTAAGTATATTGGACAGTGGATTAAAAGGTTGCGACATGATGAACTGAAATAAAAAATAATATGCATAAGCACAAATATATCACAAGGTTCAATCACATGCATCATATTAAAATCTTAAAAAAATATGAACATGCATCAGCCAACATCTCAAAACAGTTTAAATAAGCCACATTGGGTGGGTCATTATTAAACACATTTAAGCAGTTACAAACAAGAAAAGTTACAAACCTTTAATATCCAGATTAATAGTTGGCTCCCACTTGACCAATATAAAATTGACAGGGACTTCGGGGAAGTATATGCATATCAATTTTATACCTAAGTAATAACCATGATTAAATACAGGATTATTATTTCGTATTGAACGAGCCTCGTGGGGATGGTCATAAATACCACTAATAATAACCCACAATCATCCATTTGGAATTCATTCATGTGAAAACTATCTTTTGACCGTCCCGTGGGGGGAATTTCTCCAAAAGAATTCACAAATAAATAAATCATGGAGGTCAAAATTAATTCAATTTTATTATCCGGAAAAAAATTATCAATTAATTATTTAAACATACTTAGTAATTTTTGAAGGTGAGATTTTTCATTGGGCAACTCTCATGCAAACACATTTAAACAAATTAAATAAAGCATAGGATAGCACAATAATAAATCAAGCAAAGCAGAAAAATAAACATATTGGGCACAAATTATCCAATTGTCATGGTTTGATTTTTCTTGGCTTGATCTTGAAGAAACACCGTCTTGAATTTCTCCCACTCGATCGTCTCGAAAAGGAACTCCGTCTCGAACGCCACACCAAGTAGCTCACAGGGATGCACGCGCCCGGTCCGCCGCCCCATAACAAAGTCGGCCTCGGCCTCACGGCTTCGGCGAGCTTCGCGCCCGCCATCTTTCAAGACGCCTCGGCATGGTCCGGCAGCTCCTTGGCGGCGGCACAGAACCAAAACGATCGCTCGCCCGCCACTGCCTTGCCCGTGAACCTCAGCGATCCGCGTCTCGCGTCTCGATAAGTGCGCCCGCCTTGCATCCGCCTCCGTCACTTTGGCCCGCCGCCGCGGTGCAGCGTCTTTCGCCCGCTTCGTGCTCATGCGGCCTATCTCATGTTCGCTCGGCCTCGGCCTCGCCCGGCGCCCGTCTTTGTGCTCAGCGTCCGCATCAGCCCGTGCCTCCACTTGCATGTTTAGATGCGGCGCTTACGCCCTTTCTGCGCCGATTACGGATTTTATCCTTTAATTTTTCGTCTCCGTCCTCGTTTTCGATCCGGTTATAATTTATTTACAAAAATAAATAAACCTAGATCTAGACTAGTCTATTACATTGATCAAATCAAATAAATCCTAATCTACTCGTGGATTTTCTCACGAGGCAAAACGAATCCGAACAAATCGAATTAAAAAACCACAATTTATATGCATGCATAAATAAACACATTAAATTCCATGACAATTGGATACATGCAAAACAGATCTAGCAATTCTACTATCCAATTTCAAATTTAATGTCAGCGAATTAAATTACAATTTAAAAAATTCAGAGCCCGAAATCGTGGCTCTGATACCAGTTGTTGGGGAATAATTTGCACAGATCTATTTGGGGTGAATATTTAAATACAAATTTAATTCTTATAATTATTACTAGCATGAATTAATCCTATATTAATTCAAATAATAATCCAACAACATATCATGCATATAATTAATTCACGTAAATCCTACGCATGTGGAATTATACGAGTTTACGTGAATGTACCTCTTGGGATGGCAACGGTCTGACTGATTAGACTAACCAAAAGAACTTCTCATGTATTCCCTTAATCCTTGTTCGACTATCCTGTGGTAGGACACTTGTGAACAATTAACAAAAGGAAAATAAATTATGTTGCACCACTTTTGTGGATTTACTAATTTTTCCAGCACATGGAATTGTACTTGGGAATGAAAGAATCATCCCCTATTTATAGAGCACAAGTGGTCGAAAATTGTGTCCAAAAAATGATGTGGGAAAATCTTTTCTTGATCTCCAAGAAATCTTGAATATATCTCCTATATTCTTTTTCCCATAATTATAATATTCCACAAAATCCCACTTACTCTTTGTTATGGGATATTTTCGAAAATAATAGGCAAGAATCCAAGATTTGGATCTTCTTGAATTTATGAGATATTCTTGTATTTCAAGAAATACATATCTTCCATAATATCTTTTCAAGAAAATCAAGAAAAACTTTCTTGCCCTTTATCTTTCAAAAAATTCGAAATTTTCCTGATAAATAACCAAGTGGGAGATTTCTTGAATTTAATGAGATAATCTTGTATTCCAAGAATACATATCTTCATTCCATAACAAAATTCAAAGAAAATTTTTCTCCCCTTTTATCTATAAATTTCGAAAATAATTAGGAAAAATAAGCAACAATATTTATTTTATTTTAAACACCTTTTTCAGTTATTGGACTATATGTTGGGCTACTCAGGGGGCCTTTAGGAGAATTAAGATTGGATCTTCCAATGGATCTTGAATTATCAATATTGAGCCACAATATTATTCAAGCCCATAAATATTAATTAATCCCACTACATAATTAATATTGCACTATCCATCTTAACCCATATTACAGTCAATATGGCTCCCGGTTATTATTTCCCGTGTTTAAGATTATCTAGCCCATTAATTAATTCAAGCCACTGAAATAGCTTTCCATTAATCAATATCTTTTGTCCTTGGTCAAGGAACGGTTCAACATTTTTATCCATACCGGAAACTAATTCCACTTGCAAGATTTGGTATGATAAAGCTTATGAACCTCCCAAGGGGGCAAATCGAACAAGCGTACTTGCACACGATTCTTCGTATTAAATCTTAGCAATCACATGTGACCAATAATATTGCCCAGGATAAAAAGTATTGAATCTCGTTGATTCTCTACCCATGATAAGTCAAAGCAATAGTTACCAACCACACGTGATCCTATTTAAGGAACGAAGATTAAGAAATAACGAACCACTGAGGTCTAATTCTTCCTTGTTCAGTTCTGAAGAATTAATCCTCATGTAGGTCCTATTCAGTGCATCAGTCATGCACTAGTGTAATCTCTTGGTCAAGACAAGCCAATCCGAGCCTTACACTTCAACCTTTCACGATGGGTTGTTCATTTCCATCTAGGTCGTGAATGGCGTACTTTTAGTTACAAGAGACTGTTAATTTAATCTTCTGTGATCTGGTATCACTAAATTAACTATAATGTAACACGTACGAATTATTGAACAGTTATGCAGTAAATATATGTAACATTCGATAATATTTAAAGCATCAGTGATAAAAAATTTATTTCAGTAAATAAGTCCGAAGTTCAGTTTTGATTATACAAAGTAAAAGCATACTTTCCAGTATAATCCCAACACCCCTTGGGCAAACACTTACACAACCCGAAGGGTAACCTAACTAGCTGATAAGAAAACCCCGAAGGGCGATTACAAAGGGTGCCCAAAGGCATTTGGCATACTGCCGCAGAAAAACCGTCCTAGGAATCAGCTCGGCGGAGCATCCGAGGTCCCCTCAATAGGGTTGGTCGTCGTGTTTTGCTCAACCTCGGAAATCTCTATGCCAACCTGATTCCAGACACTTCAACCGTTGGAGGATGATCAGCGACCTCTCGTTCGGATCAATTAAGCACACCTGAACCAGCCGGACCAAGAAGGGAAGGGAGAGCTCGAATGCCTTGGATTTCTTGGGAGCTGCAATAGGGAGAAGAAGTTAAATCAGTATTATGGGAAAGGGAAAAGCAAAAAAGCTTACTTTTAAGAATCGCATAGTCGCGAGGAATCTCGTGATATCCGAGGGCTCCTAGGGCAAAAACGGGACTCTGCCAGGTTCCCCCTACCAACCACCACTTCTCTTTCCAATCTTGGACCTTGCTAGGAAGGTCCTCAACTATTTTCATATGAGGGCGGGCTTTCACATAGTAATACCCGGGGTCTTTACCCCACTTCGCCAGCGAGATGAGAAGATTCATTTCCTTGACAGAAGGGAACACCCGAGGTTGGATGCGGCCGAACAGAAGACAAGATCCCGAAGATGGTGCTCCACCCATTGGGAGTGATTTGTGTCGGAGCTAGGCCCCAAAACCACAGCAGCGAAGTAATAATTGGGTGAAGCGGAAAACGGAGCCCAGCCTTCATTGTGTCATAGTTCATCGCCACACACCCATCAGGGACCTGGTCGGCATAATCGATCTTATAACCGGGAACCCAGAAGCGGACGTCGCTGGGGATTTGAAATTGTTCTCTCCATAGAAAAAGCTCGGCCTCAGTTACCGAGCTAGTTACCTCACCCACAGCAAAAATACTGTCCGCACGAGTTCGGGTTGGTCGGGGGATCAATTCGCGAGGATGAGACATACTCTCCTCTATCCGCAGCTTGCGATCAACATCGTCAATCTCGTCGTCATCACTCGGCACGTCAAATATGACCTCGTCCGACAAGAAGTCAAACTCGACCAGATCAATCAATCCCGAACTAGGCTCATCTCCTTCCTCCCCCACCATCTCTGAAACCTGAGTTTCCGGCGCGACGGGGGCCGAAGACCTCCCCAAGGAGTCCCCCTCGGCCCGGTTAAGGTGGCGTCGTCTTGATGTGACCTCACCCCCAGCCGAAATGGGAATTCTACTCACCGTCTCCGAGGAGACTTCCACTACCGAAGTTTCAGGCCCGCGGCGGCCACGTCGCCGGCGAATCGCTGCAGTCGGGGGGGGCAGAACTCTCGGTCGCACTCCCCGAGTCCTCCCGATTCGAGGTAGACATCGTTCACCAAAGCAAAGAATAAGAAGAAAGGAAGAAGAATAGAGATCTTTACCTTGAACACAACAACGATCAGAATCAGAATTGAGAGAAGAATCAGAGCAACACAGCAATTTTTAAAATTTCAGAGTGTGAAAAGTGGAATGTGGAGAAGAGAACATTATTTATAGGAGAATTCTAGGGCGCGTGGGCCGGCCCACGACCGATCAAATCCCGCGCGTGAAACCCACGCGCCATCATCACCTAGTCTCAATGGGCGCGACAGTCGAGGTGAGCTGTCGTCATCACGCTCAGTCCCGAGGCAATAGTCAAGCCTACCCCAGAAGCTGTGCGACCTCGCGCGCCGGGATCGAGGCGGTACTGGAGTTATCTCATCCCCCTTGGCAAGCATAGGCAAATGAGCTAGGGGCTATTGTTGTGGGCATATGGCGCGAGGTCGGGCCCGACCTGGAAAGAAACAGAAGAGGACCAGACCACATTTTGCACAAGTATAACACCTCGCAGAAAGGATGGAAACGAAGGCATGCCAAGCACCGGTATGCAATCTGGACGCACCTCGCAGGTCGCACACTGACTCAAGTACGGAGCATTAATGGGGATGGAACCCGTGGCAGGTGAGCAGCCACAGGGACCTTACCTAAGAATGGCCTCAATCAGAGATGTGTCAGTAAAGGACGGTAATGATGAGTAGCTATGAGTAGATAGACGGCTAAATCCCTGCAAATCCGGATTTGCCTCGGGAGACGTCCCAACGAGGAGCGCGAGCTCTTGATCCCTCGAGCGATCTCCCAGCGACCTCCGACCTGGGTCACATAAATCATGTGGCATTTAATGTTTTGCAGAGCTATTTCCGGCTACTTGTCCTTGTAAATCGGGAGAGTGAGCTCCACTCTCCCAAACCTTATAAATAGGGGTCATTTATGACCAAGAAGGGAGAGAAATCAATACCTTACCAAACCTCTTGCAAATCTATTGCTCAAACTCTTACTCTCTCAAGCAATCATATAACATAAATACAATCAATTTTACACATTTATTGTTTGTATCACTAAGATCATCAAGCCACATCTTAATCCATAATCCTCATATTTTAGTACACAACAGTGGAGATATTGGGTGTTCAACTTGTCAACAAAATCCGTCAAGAGCCATAAAAGCAGATTGAACTACCTTGCTATTTTGATCATAAATCTCAATGTACAAAGTCAATTTTTGAGATCTTGGTCTCCTTGAAAAGACAATTCAAAGCCCTACGCTTCATTTTGGGCGCAAAAAATATTATCCCTCCATCCTATAGTTAATTGAATATTTATTGTACATATGAATTTTAAAAAAAAATATATTTATTAATATTAAAAAGAATAAAGTTGGGGTTAAATGGTAAAATAATGCATTTGTGTAAATCAAATGAGATAAAATTAATTTTGGTATTAAAAAAGTAATGATATTGGGTGTAATATTGAGATGTTTAAATAGTATAGATTAAAAAGAAAAAAATTATTTTATTATAATTTATAGAAATGTTCAATTGAATTTGGAACTAATATTTTTAGCAAATATTCAATTAAGTTGGAGACTGAGGGAGTAGTTTTGTACTTGGATTAGAGCCAATTTGGTTTTTGATTATGAGGGAAATCGGGCCTCTTTCGACTGATTTATAGTCATAGACTCATAGTTGCTAAAAAGTATAGGGACTTAATTGAGTCTTCATATTTATGTTTATTGAATATTAAAATGAACAAGAAGTTGAGGTGGCCGAGTTGGTCTAAGAAGCCAGTTTAAGGTTCTGGTCAGAAAGGGCATGGGTTCAAGTCCCATTCTCAACAATTTGTTTTTCTTTTTTGTGTCAAATTTCAACTTTCAAATGATGTAACAACATTTTTTCTAATCATTCTTTTTGATGAATATATCTAGTATACAGTTACCATCTTCAATGCATTAACTAGTGCAAACACGCATGATTGTTCATTCACAGTACTATTAGATTCAAGAAGTGCTTCTCAAAATACGTTTCTAAAAGCATAAATCTTCACAACGAAAATCGAAAGATATTACATCTCATGCATGGCCATCCTCGACTTCCCATAAAATCTTTGGGACTAACATATAACGGTTCTTCAAACCACACGAAAGCAACAGAGAGAATCATCAGGAACAAAACAGTTGCAGAATCGAATACTTTCCTTATCTGCCTGTCCTCTGCAACGAAGAACATCGTTTCGTTAAACCAGCCAAAAACTTTGAATTGCAGCAAACTGGACCGATATATTTAACCACTGAGGAGTGGTGAGATGGCATGGTTTGAAAGTTTCAATCCAGAGTATTCTATGGCCTGTCGTTGTTCCCTTCATTTTACAATTCCAAAGTTTTGATTTGGTTTATTTCCAAATTTGGTATGGCCGGTTTTGAAGCTTTGGATGCTTGGGAATCTTGAGTTTTTACGCGTTTGGTCTCCCACATCTTTCCAGCTTTCCCGATTGCAAGAATGAGCTCAAGCTGTTTTCGCTGTTGATCCTATGGAGGGATGAAAGAAAGATTACAAACAAATATACACCTTTGATTATATATATGTCACGCCTATCAATATGACAAACAAGGATTGCTTTAGTGGATAACATAAATAGACAAATTGCAGTTGAATGGGGATTTTGAAACCATAGCTAATCTAAAATATTGTTGCTGTTTTTTTTTTTTTTTTTTTTGATCGGGCAAATGGTGACCCGAACCCATAACCTAACGTAGTGGTGCTCTAACCGCTTGAGCTATTCCACTTCGTCATAGCTAATCTAAAATATTGTTGCTGTTAAGTGTGCAAGCAAAGGCTATTTCCAGACAATCCCCAAAAAACAAGGATCAAAAAAGTAATTTTCAGCAGTCACCCCTTTTTCTCAATAGAGATGTATAGAAAATAGACAAGTCATCAAAATTTAAAACAGCTTATGTGTTAAAAATCTGTGTGACGAAGGAGAGAATGGATTCACATACACAAAATATTGCATCTCTGTTCACATTTTACAGTTATGCCAAATTTTCAAAGAAAAACTATGTTAAAAGAATTCAAGACTAGAACCAAATACTACCCAAATTAAACGGCACGACAAACTAAGGCATATCTAGATGTTCCAGGCAGTGGTATATTTATTTATTATAGTGGGAATAGAAGTTCATTCGAATAAAACACTCCAAGTACAAAAGTTACCATGAATTTAAATAGATATACAGGGAATAAAATTAACAGCCCCTGATGAAAATTGTCAAAAGGTTGCCTTGAGGTTAAGAAAAACTCAGTTTCTTGACTTTTGTTTCCTTAATTTTATTTGCAATTCAAATGAACAACTCTTTGGCCTTTTGCAACTCATTTCCACTTGGAGCATAGAAGCTCTAATTTAACACAAATTCTATCTCAGTTTAAAAGTTCAAGCGACATATATCTACCTGCATAGAAAGTAGAGCCTTTTGAATTTCACCAAGCTCCTTCTCCAGGATGTCTCCTTGTCCTGCCAACGCTTGTGTGGCTTCAGAATTCTTCCGGACCAATGCAGCAGTCTGAAGAAAAGCATATAGTGTTGAAGCCTTAAAGATTATCCATTTCGACTTTCTCGTCTGCTCTTTCTTTAAAAGAAATAGATGCATTCTTATTCACATTCTGAAGGATGGAATTTTAGCAAATTTTTCCCCAGTATGGGTGCATATGATCCCCCAAAAGCAATCTAACAGCCACTCAAGATTATTAACATATTAGCTGATTCTTCACATAAGATGGTAATCTACTGAACAATTTTGCTGTGTTTAACCTTATGACCACTCTAAGGATACAAATACTTCATTATTTATAATCAGAAGTTTAACCCCCATACTTACCAAAAATAAAGCTAATTGATATCATCCTTCAATGTTCAAATCTACCATTCAATCAACATTTCACAGCCTACAAACTACCAGTTACCACTCACCACAGTGCACATTATTTTTAACAAGAAACTAACCATCAAATTCACCAAAACACAGTTCAATTAACTAAATACATCTTGTGATCAACATCTCTAAACCTACATGATCAAACCAATCACCCACCAAACACAAATGAAATCAACAACACAATTTAAATCACCTCAGCAATGGGTTCCTTGAGAGCCTTTCGAGTGAGCCTAAACCGAATCCCCAGCTTCTCGAGCCGCCTCGACAACGCCTGAATAATCGTTGTTGCACTACGCAGATCCTCCTCCAATTTCTCCACCCTCTCCAACAAATTAACCCCCAAAGAAGAACCCCCTCGAGAAAACCCACCACTGCATATTCTCCTCCATTGCCGCCGCCGTAACACCGCCCCCGCTGCCAATCCGGCCACCAGAACCACACACTGCCACATTACAATCCTGTTCCCCAACAACCCCAATGTTCCCGCCTTTTGTACCCCACATCTCACAGCGACATAAACACAAACACCTGTGGAGGAAGCTAGGCTGATGAATTCGAGAACAGAGAGAAACGCATCGAAATCGGTGCTGCTATTTCCAATTGACAGATTCCGTGAGGATATGTACGGTTCTTCGAAGGATGCACTAATTTTTGTGGGGAACAAAGGGCGTGGTTGGTGTGTGGAAATTCTGTGATTTGGAAAATGGGTTCTGGAATTTGGGGGTGGAAAAATGAAATTAGGGGATTTTGAGAAATGGAGAGGGAGGTTTGAGGAAGTGGGATTCTTTTCGGCGAAGATGGTGCGAAGTGTGAGTGCCATTTTCTGTAATCAAAATGATCCGTTAGCCATGAGAGGGATTTGCAGTTTTGGTGGTTTCGGAATTTCAGTGAAGTCTGAGAGTGTGTGTTTGTGTGTGAGAGAGAGACGATAAAAGGGGCGATGCGTTCTATGGTTGGCGCCGGGAGGGTGAAACCTATGTCGTGCACATTAGCTTTTGGAGGTCTACAACAACTAGAATGCGCACATTCTTTATAATTTTCATTTTCTGTTTCCTTGCCACTTCTCCATCAAATTCCTTCCCAACTGCAATTTGTTTCGACTTTGAGAAGGTCGAAAATTGAATTAAATTGCACAATTTAAATTAATTATTAAGCGTGATATGATATCCATCAAGATTAATTACTCCCTAGAAAATAAAAAAAAATTATGAGAATGCTCATTCATGATATGATATCCATGTATTTCTCTTTGATTTCATATATTTGACTTTTTATATATGAGATGATTTCGTGGAAGACGTCATCCGATTTTGACATGAAAATATATTTATATCTTTATTGAAAAAGTTAGTCTCTCATGAATTATGTTTATGTTATAAACTTGAATTATTTGATCAGTTATATTTATTTTCAACACATTTTTCTAAATCACTAAATTTTGATATATATTATACCATATGTAAGGTCAAATGTCATTAAATTTTTTTTTTTTTCATGTTAAAAAGATTATCTCTAAGAATTTATTTGGTTAGGGAGAAATTTTGTAGGGAGTCTAGCATGATTACCTTAGAAAACAAGTCTTTTATACGAGTACAGATCTTCACAGATGGAGTTGACTTGAGAAGAGCTTTAAAATATATAAAAAAATCCTATAAATCTGTATTTTTTTTTTATTGATCGATTTGATCCTGGCTAATCTAGGTAATTTAAAGTTGCTGGAAAATCTAAACTAACCCGACCCAGGTGGCTTTTTAGTTGATATTCGATCATCATTTTTGTTTCGTTTATATTTAAGCTCCTAAACTCCGTTTTACGTGACTTCTCTTCCATTAATGGCGACCTTTTTTTGAGGTGCTTCTAATAGTTCAACCCCCTTCTCCATATCGTTGGAGATCAAATTTGATATCAAATTTGATATGTTTTACTTCTTTCTCATCCGTTTTAATTCACTTAGGTGTTGTTTTTAACAACTCAAGGGTATAAAAGTATTTTTTTAAAGATGGTGTAATCCAACTTAAAAAAAAAAATATACTTTCAACCCTTTAGTTGTGTTTCAAAAGTAACACACATTTAACATCCATTCGTTGTCTTGATCTTCATCGTTCCACTTGTACGTAGCTTCATGTGATCGATGGAGTTAGCTTGATCATCGTCGTCTTCCTATGACTCCTTTTGAAAGTGGCCGCTCAGGAGCGGAGCCATGTTATACTTGGGGGTGGCCATGGCCCCCCTAACTTTTTATATTTTTGATATTATGTATAAATATATTATTTTAAAATATATACATATATAATACATATAATATATAGAAGTAATATTCAACGTCTATATATTAGCCCTTAAGTGTGGTTGGGCCCTTATTGTAATGTGAGTGAATCTAATATTTTATCTAAGCCCAAAACTATGTGTATAGATAGACCATTTATTTGTTGGCAATTTGTCACTTAATTAACTTTTGACAAAAAACTTGTATAGACCTGGTTCATGTTATGAACTCAGGTCAAATTTGACCCATATATTACAAATGTGTCAAATATATATACTTGAACCCATTTTTTGAAGAAAAAAAAAAACCCTCCGCTTCTGCTCTCTCCTAGAAAATCATCGCAATTTGCTCTCTCCATGGCCGTCGCGACTGCCCCCCCTCCCCATACACCCCAAACGCCGCCACGAAGGTCGCCGCACATCCGTAAACGATATCCCTACACCGCTGCGAGCGCACATCGTTTTCAAAGGCACCATCGCCCCCAAAAATCTTAGGAACACTGCTCTCTGTGAATTTTATAGAATAACATTAAAATTATAAATGATATTAATGATGTGTGTTTGAGTCGAAAACAAAGAAAAAGTTTCTGTTCAAATTAGACATGAAATTGTCTGCTTGGTTGGCCCCTGTTTTCTTAAACCTATTCACATCTATAGTTTGTGGTGTTTTTTATTCTCAATTTAATTGTAGAGAAATTTTTATGTGACGTCTCTTGCGAATTAATATTAATTTTTGATTGATGGATGAATTTTAATTATCTCATGTGAAATGATTTTGCTTGATTTATTTTAGCATAATAGTGAGAGTTATATAAAATAACAGTGAAAGTTTTATATAATAATAGTGATAGTTTTATAACATAACAGTGAGAGTTTTAACAATGATAGTTTTATAACATAATAGTGAGAGTTTTGTAACAGTGGAAGTTTTATAGAATAACAGTGATAGTTTTATAGCATAACAGTGAGAGTTTTAACAGTGATAGTTTTATAGCATAAGAGTGAGAGTTTTATAAAATAACAGTGATAGTTTTATAACATAACAGTGAGAGTTTTAATAGAATAACAATGAGAGAATAAATTAATGGCGAAAATTGCAGTTAACTCACCCCTCAAAATGAGTCATATTGAATTAGAGTTCATGGTGTGAACCTGGTTCACAAGAGTGTTACTCTTAATTTTTTCATTCCCATTTACAAACAACTGCACAAACATTGGCAATAGGTATCCAAATTTTATGTAATTCTTTTCGTATTTTGTACTCAAAAGTTAATATTCTTCTAATTGTTATTTTTCTCTCAACGTAATTTAAGGGTTTGTGTGATTTGAGCATAATTTTTCGCTGTAAATTTTTATTCGTCATGTGATTTCTTTTATAGATGATTTTCGTAATATGCAAAAGAGACTTCCCAAATCTTTAATATATATAAAAAATATATTAAAGTATTTTAAGATTTTTAACGATGAATATATATATTTTGGTGCTAATAAAAAATATTTAAATTTTTTTATCGAACATATATTAGCATCAAACTATGTTTTTTTGGCCACCGTCCAAATTTCTGGCTCCGGCCACTGTGGCCGCTAATGCTTAACTTTTAATTTCGTGCCTCGACTTTGTTTTGCACCGTTTCTTGAGTTTTTTTCTCACACTTACTGAAAACCTCGTAGATTAATGATTAAGTGCACGTTGAATATTAAATTAATCAATATCATGTCAAACGCTACAGAAGTCCTATTCGTAAAATTTTGTAGATATATGAAGGGAAATACATTAAGGAGGTATGAATCAAACTAGACATACACCGGCCTAAATAAATTTGAAGGGGGAATTGCAACTTGTATAAGCACAAATTAATCAACTAATAGATATATTTATCTGTGAAATTATTAAAATTTAAAAAAAAAAAAAAAAGGATTGCAAATATTGACGCATAGGATTAAAATTGAAAAAAAAAAGGTTACAAGATTAAAAATTTAGAATCTTCCAAAATTATAGAATTAAAAATGATATTTCTCATTTTTAATTAATTATGGTCTTAATTACTTAGATGAAACCTCATATTTTGGCCTTTAAACAAATCATAAATTTAAGACTAAAATAAACGGTGGACCTTGATTTTTTGTGAGGGGCTAGCTCAATTAATAATATTATAATGAAAAGGTACCATACACCACTAGCAATAATATGATAGTATAAGAGGTATACACTTATACGATGCATAATATAATACTTTCATCCATCCCGCAATAACATGCATATTTTCTAAAATTTCACAATATCATTATAATTTATTTAAATAATATTAATAAAATAAGTTTTTTTTGTTTTTGTGTCTGGATAGAAATGTACGTTATCATGGGAAGGAGGGAGCACTATGTAATACACAAAATATTATGTTTAGGAATTAGGAGGTCACTAATATATATATATAAAAAGATACAACTTTTTGTAATAATGAAAATGCAATAGCTAAATTAATCAATTTTTGGCCAAGAATATGACGTTAACAGGTTTAAAACCTACGACACGAGTACACGATACCTCCTACAAATTAAAAGCACTTGACCAATTGGCACCCAAAAAAAAAAAAAAAAAAAAAGAATTGAATGCTATTAAAAATAGAAATTTGTGATATGTCAATAATATATTTATATACACCCATTGTTTGGCCGTAGTTTGGACATAGCAAACATGCTTACTGTTGGGCTACTTCCGACCGAACGTACAAGGATCGAACCGTTAAGCCAGTTCAGCCCGAACAATCAAGAAATTATTCGGTCAGTTCCAATCGAAAATATTACACGAGATTTAAATAAAAAAGATCTCATAATTTTACACCTTTATTGAAAATATCTCATATATATCATTTGTTTCAATTTAATCTTGTACATATTTAATTTGTGTCAATTTAGTCTCATACTATCGGAAGTTGACCAATATCATCCAAAACGATGTCGTTTTAGACGCATGGCCGCCGCGTGCCCCTAATTTTTGCCGGAAAATGCTGAGTCCCGATCAAAGTTAGGGGCGCGTGTATCACACGCTCCAAAAACGATGTCGTTTTTGGCTGATTTGACTGATCTCCGGCGATTTGAGATTAAATCGGCACAAATTGAATACATACAGAACTAAATTGAAACAAGTGATATATGTGTGACCTTTTCAATAAAGGTACAAAATTATTTAACATTTTTTTTTAATCCCATATTACACCCGCACTTGACAACAATTTAACTTCGTTTCTTCGATCCAAATGCTAATGCAATTCAACCACAAAGTGTTTTCATAAATTTTAATATTCTAATAATACTTCGAATATGGGTTCGAAAAAAATAATACTTCGAATCATACCAACAAATTAAACAACACAAATTCAAATTTTTTAATACACTGTAAATCCTAAAAAATTAAAAAAATAACATATATAGCAATAATCAACATATATAATTTATTTTTTTGGAATCATCTAATTATATCCATATTGTTGGTTATAGTAATGCACCAACAATCATGTTTGATCAAAGTTTGAAGTGCTGTTTTGTTTGTAAGAGAAGAAGTGTAAAGAAGAAGGAAATAGTCCTGATCTATATATAGTAACTCCTCGCCTTAACTAAAATTATGAGGATCTTCCACATTAGTCCCCTGTTTACTTGAAGCAGCTAAAATCGCTGTAATCACAGGCCTAACCTTTTCCGCACCCTTAATAACACACCAAAACATCACCCTATACACAAACACCATCCCAACAATCACCCACAAATCCACCCACTTAGACTCACCAATTTCCATCTCCCAAACGCTCCTCAAAATCTCATCCCCTTTTACAGTAGCATTACGCCCATCCGGAAAGGTCAACCCCCGAAACTCATTCTTATAAAGCCCCTGATTTGCATACTTGTGTAAAGAAATATGGTAAACAGGGTATTTCCAAATGGGGTTGGGGATGTGGCTGGGCAGGCGGAAAAAGCCGTCGTTGAGAATCATGATGCCCTGGATTCCGGCGCCGGTTATGATCCCCATCAGGAAGTCCGGCACGACGGCGGCCACCACCATCATCAGGCTCTCTACCACCATCATGGAGGAGAAGACGAGGAGGGAGAAGTAGGCGAAGTGGTCGGCGCTTTTCTGGAGGCCCACGAGGTAGTAGGCTAGGGCTCCGGGAGGGATGGAGACGAGGAGGAGGAACGGGACGGAGGAGAGAGTGTTTCCGACCACGAATGCCGCCACGCCGTAGTGGCCGTTCAGCCTTTCCCGGGTGAATATCTGCATTTTCAGGAAAATGACGATGATTAGGGATGCACCCAAAAAAAATTATCTTTAGTGACAAAATGTGTATCATCATTAATATTCGCATTTTAGAAAATCAAGATGATTAAGAATCCATCACAAAAAAAAAAAGAAGAAATTATATTATCCTTTTAGTGACTAAATTTATCTCTTTTATTTCTATTTTACCCACAAAATAGGTACATATAAAAATTAAGTGTTCATTAAATTAAAAAAAAAATTAAACAGAGTCATTTTGATCATTTAGAAATTATATTCAATATAAGGAGAAGATATGTGAAATTATATGAGAGTGAATAATTAGGTTTCCTTACTTTCATATCTTCCACGAAAGAAGGGAATCCTCCCACTGCCATGAAGGTCATGAAAGATGATATGAACACGAGTACTGAAGCTCTAGCCTGCAATTAAAAATAATGAGAACAAAAGGAATAGAATTATATATATATATATATATATATATATATATATATTCATAAATACTATTATACATGTTTAATACTACCAACGTCCCGGAAAAACGTGCACACTTATTTTATTATCGACTTTTGTGAGCGAGTTGTTTATTAATATTTCAAATGATAAAGTAATTTTTAAAGAGGGGTATTATAGATCAACCTCTCATTTATTGCATGTATCTTTAAAAATTATTTTATCATTTCAAATACTAATAAAAAACTCGCTAGCAAAAATACGTGAAAACAGTAATCGTGCACGTTTCTTTGGGACGGAAGAAGAAATGTCAAAATTGCAATATTGGTACTTTTCGTATGAATTTCATGCACTTTGGTCCTTTAAGTTGAAATTGTTGATGTAGGCTTGTAGCAATGAAACTGCTAATATATGACATCAATAATTATCGACTCAGGCATCATATTTTGAACACATCGCGCACTTCTCGGCTGACAAAATTTGCAAAAAGTCGATATAGTCTACTAATTTGGTTATTCTTGAATTTATTGCACTCGTGCAGCTTACTTAGGGTGCAAAAATTAAAAATAAAAGAACTGAAACACGAGACTATTTATAGCTGCAAATTAAATAAAAAATAAAAAATTGCCTTGGACTCTTGTTTGATTATTACTCCCATATTTTTTGCATATCATTTTGAAAAAAGCCTACCTGAATGGAAGTATAAGTGGAGCCAATATCATGAAAGACAGTTCCAACGCATATGCACAAAGCAATATATATTGCAAAACGAAACCAATAGTAGCCCAAGTCACGAAACATGTTCTTGAAAGATCTTTGTGTTAGAACTACACACTGTGTAATGAAACCTGCTTGGCTCCCCTTCTTCTCCATCGATCCCATATATTTCTACAAAGTATAAACAAAGATATTCATAACTGACAAAAATAATTAATAATCGACAGAATTAAACATATACTGAAAAAATTATATATGACGTTCTATTTTTAGACAACATCAATCAAAATGCATGGTCCGTGAGGCTAGCATGGCATTTAATAATTTTAGAAACTAAGAAAAATAAATTTCGACATGGTATGTCAAATGTCGTTGTAGACTTTATGAATATGTTTTTTTCTAGTTTGAAATTTCAAGGATTATAATAGTTGTAAACAGTAAAATTAAAATCATACTATAATAATTTTACTTGTCCAAGTGAAATGAGTATTTCATTACCTGTGTGCAAATTTCATCCAAACATTGCTTCACTTGTCGAACAGTATCCGACGACTCATAAGCCTGAACCAGCATGTTAATCGCTTCCACTGCACTTTTCGTACCACCATGTCCTTGTTCAACGTCGTCCTATCATGATCATACAAATTTTAAACAACCAATCATTTTTTTCCATAATTAATTTGAAAAATTTCCTTTAAAACATCTATATGTATAGGTGTTTAATTAAAAATATACTACCTCCGTCCCGGAAAAAACGTGCACACCTATTTTATTATCGAGTTTTTATGAGCGAGTTGTTTATTAGTATTTCAAACGATAAAGTAATTTTTAAAAAGGGGTATTATAGATTTACCTCACATCGATCGATTGCATGCATCTTTAAAAATTATTTTATTATATCAAATACTAATAAAAAACTCGCTCGCAAAAACACGTGAAAACAGTAATCGTGCACGTTTCTTTGGAACGGAGGGAATATTTGCATGCTCACCAAGTTATCAAAGTCTTGATTAATTGTTCTCAGATAGTGATCACACGGGTTCCTCATTGGTGGGCATACGAAGCCATTTGAACCAAAAAACTGTGCCAATTATAATCAATTCACTCATTAAAAAATTGTCACATAATTAAAATCAATGAATTTTACAAAAAAAAAAAAACCTGATTAGCTGCTAAAGTTGGACCAAAATAGACAGTTTGTCCAGACGAAAGTAGACAAAGATTATGAAAAAGCTCAAAAACTTCACTACTGGGCTGATGAATGGATGCAACAACGCTTATTCGTTCATTTTGGGCGAGTTTGATGATCCGTCTCATAACATGGTAAGACGCGGCGCTGTCCAAACCACTTGTGGGCTCGTCGAGGAAAAGAAGCTTAGGGCGTCTCAAGATTTCAATGCAAATGCTGACTCTCCTCTTTTGGCCACCACTTAGCCCCTTCACATGCCACCCTCCTATTCTTGTATCAACGGCCTCGTTTAATCCCATCTCTTTAATGATAGACTCAGCTCTCTCTATTTTTTCGATTTTGGACATGGAATCTGGCAGTTGGAGCTGCGCTGCGTAGGTCACGGCTTCTCCTACGGTCAGTGTGCTCACTAGGGCATCATCTTGTCTCACATATGCCTACAAATTAAATTAATTAAATTACTTGGATCTTCATATCAAATTATCATCATAATATATTGTAGGAGTATGTAAAAAATTTAGAATTTAGAGTAGGTCTCTTCTACATTAGAAAATAACTATATTTTTCAAATATGCACTTAAATTGTAGAGTCTGAGTCATAATTGGACCTACAAGTTTGGCCTCACATATATTTAATCTCATTTTTTTTTTGTCTTCGATTTACTCCCAAGAACTTTGACAATGTCCAATTTTAGTCTCAATTTTGGTAGAAAAACTCAAAATGATGTCATTTTACCGTTTTAATTTGGGATTTTCCGACAGATGCTTTAACTGGACTGTCATGTGTATTTTTTTTTTCTAAACAGTTGAAATTTCACACATATCATTAAAGAAAAAACCTTAAAATTAAAACAGAATTGAGTTGGACACACTTAAAATTTTGTATCTCCTTACAAAAGTGCCGAAAGCTAGCGCTTGCTTTCGGCCATTGATTAGGATATCTCCCTTTTGTCTCGTGTTCGAATCTAGTATCCCTGAAATATATCATTTTTAAGTATTAAATCACAAATGGAATTGATATATAAAATTAGATAACAATTAATGAATTTAATTACATTTAACATGAGATTTTTAAGACATGTATATAGATCACCTGCTAGTGCATCAAGAAGAGTGGACTTTCCGGAGCCAGAAGGGCCCATGATGGCTAAAACCTCGGTGGGGCGGACATAGCCGGTGAGTCCCCGGAGGATGGGCCGCTGCCCTGCCGCCTTGTCGACCACCGTCACCCACAGGTCATTCCATGTCACGTGAAAGCCGGCCGCCGGTTGATTTTTATTCAAAAATGAAATTGGAGATGATGTGTCAAGAGGTCCAGGGCTACTTTCTATCCTAGGATATTCCATGCTTGTTTTCGTACAATAACTTAGAGCTAAAATGTTCGAGTGAGAATGAATACTACAATTTAGTGCGACATTTATAGACAATTTAGGAGAGGAAATTTTTTTTTGACGGAAGGAGAGGAAATTTAGGTGCAAGTTAAACTCAACAAGTGTCAAAATCACACATGTGGTCGCACGTGTAAAATTTGTAAATGTGAAGTCATGTATGTATATAACAATTTGGGTTGTTATTTTATGTTTTTGTTTGGATTTTTTTTATAGGCGTCGTATATATTGATAAGAGGGAGAAAAAAAAAAATCTTAGATAGGCAGATTACAAAATCAACCCCATAAAGAAGACACGAAATCTCATATATTTGTGCACTCGACACGTTTTAATTATATAAATTAGCCTATTTATTTTATTTATTTTAATTATATTATTAAACTGCATGTTTCATTTTATATGATCAATCAAAGCTAAAGTACGTACATGTTTCAATTAGCTTGCACGTTAAGAAAAAAAATTTGTACATTAATTAGGGGTATGTTGTTCAATGATAGAAAAATGTGAGAGTTTATTATTATATATATATATAGTTATGATATGGAGCCTAATATCTTATGTGACATTCTCAAACTAAGCTCTAAACCATAAACCGTAAACCTTAAACCATCAACTGTTAGGGCCGGGTGAACCATGAACCACTTGGGCCGATTTTGAGTCGGGTTGAGTTGGGTTCGGACCGGGTAAAAAATCTATTAGGTTTCATAAGGAGCCCAATATTAGACTCCATATCAAAATCATATATATATATATATATATATATATGTGTGTGGTTTAGGACTTAGTTTGAGAATGTCACATAAGCTATTAGGCTCCATAAGGAGCCTAATATTATGCTACATATCAGAACTGTATATATATATATATGGTCTAGAGTTTTGTGAACCATAAATTGATTTTTTTTAAATGCCAAAAAAAAGAAAATTAGTAAAATTGAGTACAAAGGAATAAAATTTAAGGAATGACTATATATATATATATATATCAATAGCTTAAAGAATAACAAAAAAATCAAGAGAAATGCAGTCGGATCCATTTCCACAAGGTCGTTTTAATGGCATCAAACAGTTTTTCCGCATATGAGTTCGGGTTATAGAGTACATATATTGTTCCTCGTCTTCAAAAATTCAAATTTATAAAGAGGTGTAAAATTAATTTGTTTATACTAACAATTGCCAAATTAATCAAAACAGTTTTCTTGTGAAACATAAATTGACTTCATTCACATTTGTGCAACACCCCAACCGGATGATATCATCTGTTCCACTTTCAGTGTTTCACTCCATGTTCCATACTGTGAATGTATGACAAGTGGAGATTAAAGTATTATCCAAAGGCCCACCATAATCCTTGGTCCATGTGTTAAAGATCCAGGAAGTGAAATATATTTTGAACATGAGAAAATGACACAAAGGAATATAACTGCAAGCCAACAACCCCTGAAATAAAATAAAATTTTCAACAACCGTAATAAATTAGAAACTGATCATTCATACTTAATTTCATCAATAGCAGCAAGCATGGATAAAAAAAATCAAAAAAAAATCTGGGAAGACAATTTCAACTCTTTCACCTGTTTCAATAATAAGACCAAGTGTCTTTTTTTTTCTTTTTTCTTTTTATGTCATCACTAGGAGAATAAATCTTTATATATATAGCTATGAATTTCTGCTTTTTACATATGCATTCCTCAAAACCTCTAAATATGGCTATAAGAATTTTTTGGTGCACTTATGAACGTTTTGTTTTTTATCAACGTTATTGGTATTTACACTAATACTGATTTGAGGCGGGCAATTTGTGAAAAAAATGACCTTGGAGAAAGGTTATAACTTGCTCTCCTAAGATCACCGCCCCAAGCTTGGACAACTGATAAAAACCGTTGCCCAAGAAACGCACTTGGACAGCGGTTTTCAACCGCTTAGCAAGATTTTGCTTGGACAGCGGTTATCGGGCTTGGACAGCGGTTATCAACCGCTGTCTAACTTAATTTTTTTTTTAATTTCGTTTATTATGTTACATAGACAGCGGTTATTAATAGCTGTCCAATATCTTTTTTTTTATTATTAATTTATATTTTAAAAATTCTATAATAAAACTATAAACCAAAACTTATATATACGTCCAATACCATAAACCATAAACCAAAAATTCTATAATAAAACCATAAACCAAAACTTGTACCACATAGATATACCAAAATATCAAATAAATTAATAAACATACACATCATGAAATAAATAAACATACAATCATAAACATATATACGTCCAATACACCAAAAATATGAAATATATATCATTACAAATATATAATTTAATTACATGCTACCAAAATTTCAAACAACGTTCACTCAATATCGTATGAATATAAGAATCGATTGTAAAGGTACCCCCTCCGATCGTTTTTCCATTTCTCCAGTCTTTTCTTAGAGTAAGAATTGAACTCACGTTCATAGACAAACTGCAAACAACGAATCAATCAATATAGTATGGATTTTTATTCAATCAATAATAATTTAAATAAATTGATAAATTGACTTACATTGAGAGGAATGTTCGTTAGAGAAGCGCGGATTATATCTTCAATAGAGCAACACACAAAATGTCCACAATGTTCATTATCTCGTTGCCTCGGAACCTGTTGATCCAGTTCACTTTATTTAATAAATCAAAAGAAACAACATTTAATATAGCAGAAGAAACAACATTCAATAAAGTCGTACATTTCTTTTTAGCACTTGTTTTTCTTTTTCGTTTTTTGGTTGACCTTTCTCGTTCATGACCATAAATGTTAACAAGATCCGCATTGCCATATTCATCATCATCTCTATTATTCTCTGGTATGGGGTGAATCAGCAGGGTGTCTTAGCATTCCATCTTTGATCCTATCATCATGATGCCAAGTTAAATTTCTAGCATCCACAGCGCTGCTATACATTCTCCTGAATCTTGGTATTATTGGAAAGTACCACATCACCTTCGCGGGAGATTTATTTTTCTTATATCGCTTTAGCCCACACTTGGGACATTCCTCGAGGTCTGCATACTCCTTTCGAAATAAGATACAATCACCCGGACAAGCATGATTTTTCTGATGTGTTAACCAGATGGACTTGAGCATTTGTTTAACATCATATGCTCTCTTAGGCAGTACATTTCCATCAGGCAATAGACCACTAACTGTTTCCAGCATACTTGTGAAGCACTCATCGGACAACTGGTGAGCTGCTTTTAGGTTGAACAATATCAACACAGCTAACAGTTTTGTTGCATTCTTACACCCGGGCCACAGTGGTAATCCAACAAAATCCATTAACTTCTCTGACATATAAGGGTGATCTCGCAGATCATCGTCATCCCCACTCGATGTATCAACAGTCGGTACATCATCGAAAATATCTGCATCCACTGTATCTTCAAACCTAAAGTCAGTTTCTAGGTTGCTTGAGCTACATCCATCTCTTCTCTCCCCATAATATGTCCAAACGGTATATGTTTTATCAATACCGTGAATCATCAAGTGGTCAAACAGACTTTCTCGACCACTAACGGTTTTTCCATTCGTACATTTCCAACACGGACATGGAATGTACCGAGGGTCGGTGCAGTGTCTAATTGCATGATTACAAAATTCTTTCACCCCATTACTATACTCATCCGATAATCGATCTGCTCGAACCCACTTTCGATCCATATAGAACTAGAGATGCCTATAGAAAAGGCAATATGAAGTGTTTCTCAAGATAATGTATCCTAATGTATTAAACCTAAAAGTATTACAATCCTAATGTATAAAACTTGCCTATAGTTGACACTTAAAAAAAAAATCAACCTACAGAGCAATGAAAATCATCAAAATTTCTCAGCAAACTTCTTGTCAACAAGATAAGTCAGCTTTAAAATCAAGAATACCCACAGATAAGAGCAATTCCTCTAACCTAAACCCATAAAATTGGACAAAAGAATCCAAAGCAATAATGTAATATATTATTTTTAGATGATTCTGACTCAAAATCAACAATCATTTCAATCCCTCCATTCTTTAGTGTAAAACACACCCCCCCCACCACAAAAACCAAATAATTCAACAAATTAATCATCTTTTAAGCTATCACACCTCATACAAACAAATCAAAAAACACACAACGTCGCCTCAAACACAAAATTAGCAAGTTTACTTGGCATAAATCATAAAACTTAAACAGAGTCGAAACCTGATGGAGCAGTGGAACCCTAGCGGCGCCTCAAAGTCGTTGGACGTAATAACTATCCGGGCGTCCCGCAAAGTCAAGTTCCAACGGCTGTCTAAGGAGGTAGAGATAGATTGGCGGCGGTAGGGGAGGTTGGCGGCAAGGCGGAGGCAAGGCGGTGGGGGAGGACGCGCGGCAGATGGTTCGATTTGGGGGAGAGGGAGGAGGACGCACGATTTAATTTGGGGAAAAATATAAGCCTGGTTCGCGATTTGGGTCGTATTTAATTATCCGAACACTTGGACAGCGGTTTGAAACCGCTGTCCAAACTATTCCCTTGGACAGCGATTCAAAACCGCTGTCTAAACACTTGCACAACGGTTCTCAACCGCTGTCTAAGTGTAAAACTTGGACAGCGGTTTGAACCGCTGTCTATTCCTTTTTTTTTTTTAATTAAAACCGCTCTCCAAGCTATAACTTAGAGAACTGTTTGAAAAAAAGGCTGTCCAAGTGCAGCTGTGCAAGCTCAAATGTGTAGTAGTGTTAATACTATATTATTTAAAAAAAAACAGTTGATTTATATTATTAATAAAAATTTAGTCGACAGAGTCTTTTTAAGTGCAATTTCAATGAACTTTAAGTAAAGTTCATGTTCTCATATAAATGTTATGGTTTTTTTTTTTTTAAATGTTGTATAGCCCAACTCATGATTGAGTCTTGAATCATGGTATATTCTGGACGAACTCATAGATTAAATTTAATTATTTCCCCCACCCCGCATAAGCAACTAGCTAGGCATGAAAGGGATTAAAATTTAATGCGATTCAGAGAATTAGGTCTTCTTTTTCACATTTATGTACCTATCAACTGTAAACTAATAACTAAAAACTAAAGTCACCTTAAGACTATTTCCTGGTAATTTTGAGGAAACAAATTAAGAATTAATTTTGTAGAAAAAAATGAAGCAGTTTTTATAAACCCAAGTCCAATATCTATATTGTTGGACGAAATCAACCGTGCAATAGTTGAACTGAATCAATTATTAATAAGTCACCTTGTTGAAAACATTATTTTGGAATATCACGTGGGTTTCATGTGAGTGAACTGAAATCGTGCATAGCGTGTGGTCATAAATTTAGTCCAGTACTGGACATACTGGTTAATTTTAAAAATGACCACTTCACCAGATGGCCTGTCTTGGACGCTAGTCGTTGTCGCAACTATGTTTGGTTCATTTAAATTCATATAATTTAAGTTAAATACTTTGCATTTAGTACTATATTATACTTTTAACAACAATAATTCAATTTCTTTTAAACGATCATGATCAAACTTCAATATGCTACTCATTCCGTCTCATTCTTAACTGCATTCTTTTCATTTTGGGCGTCTCAATCTTAACTTTAAACGTCTTTAAATGGAAATACTCACTTTATCACATAAAATACTATTGAGGAAAATTAAATAAATAGATTATTCCCGACCCTCTCTACAAGTTCGGATTTTTAGTTGAGACGGAATTCTCTCAAATACTAATAAATAACTCTTTCTACCCCCAACTATTCATCACTTTATCACATAAAATACTAATAAACAATTCTTTCTACTCCAACACTTTATCGTTTTATCATTTTTTCTTAAAACCCGAGCACACAGTAACTCATCGGTTAAGAATGGGACAGAGGGAGTATCATTTTTTTCATGTAATTATCCATTCAATTTCAGTTTATTAAGGCGGATATATATTAAGGAAGTATTTTCATTGTCATAAATTAAATTAACGGTAGTTATTGAAAAGTATGCACACTATTATTGCCAATGATACGTGTACAACATTTAAAAAATATATATATATATTTCACGTCTCATGTCGAATATAACATTATTTTCGACAGTGTATTAATATAAATAAGCTCGCACACATATATAATAGAGGTACCATTTTATAATTAAAAAGAAAAAAATCGTCGGTCATTTTCACTTTTTCAGCCATACAAAGTGTTGTGGTCCAAGATTAAGGAAAACAGTGTCGTCTCTTTCAGCAGAAAAATCTTACTTGCAAATTTGTTTTAAACAAACAACGATTGAAGATCCGAAGTATCTACCATTTGTGGTTTTAGTGGCACATAATACTTTCTTTTTTGAATAATATGAAAGTGAAATAAAGTTGTATTGTGTGAGAATTGTTGTATACCCAGTTATGGAATTGCATTTTACTCGAGCCTAGTTACTCAGTTACTCTCTCTCTCTCATATCTTTTTAGATCAATTTATTTCTAATCATTTTAAAATCTGTGTAAATTTGCACCATGTAATCAAGTTAAAATGGAACAAATACAAATTTGCATCAGGACATCTCATTTCTAGTCAAATTTGGAATTTTTTCTATTCTAACAAACAATGAATTGCAAGATTCCATCATCATACAAAAATGAGGAAACTGGATATAGACTTATCTAAATCTTCTTCACATACTAATACTCAATAGAACACCAAGAAAGCGCCAAGAGGCCAAGATTACACATTTTAAAAAAGAGTCGGACTTGCGTGAGACGGGACATAATTTTGGTATTGACGTTTTAACATTTTAGGAGGATGGGCGTTTATTTTTGTTAAGTTATACCCGTCTCATGCATGAGACCGTCTAATACGAGTTTTTGTCAACAAAAAATACTAACCATAACAGTCTCAACACCTAGACAAACGGGCTTGCAAGGCCTAATATAAACAGAATCCAAGATTCGTGTAACAAATTATGTGGGAGCAACATTGAACCTAGACCATGGTGATTGGCATCACCTAGCAAAGCATGATCAAATCAGACAATAGCACATAAAAGCTACAGATGGACTTGTATTGAGTCGAAAACAAAGATAGTAGGTTTCTTTAGAAGAACACAAGTTGTTTAAATTAATTTTATGAACAAGGCTTGCTATCATCAAATATGAAAACATATGTGAGGGATAAGATGATATTCATAGTTTTGTAAATCGATCAAATATTATATTGGTGATGATTTAGTATGTAATTTGAAACTTTCTATAATTACATATGAACGAGGACTAGCATCATCAAATAGCGCCTACGAATTCACTTAGGCTCTATTTGGATGGATGGATTTGAAATTCATTGATTTCACACACAAATCATCACTCTTCAATGAATTTATAAATATTTAGACGAGAGAGAAGGGAAGAAAGTGAAATCAATTTAGTCACATAACTCAACAACTTCTTCGATTTTGACCACATTTTTTTTATAGAAAATCAGAAATTACGTCGTATGATCTCATGTTTTATGCACCATACATTGTTGTATTTTTATTTTCCGGCAAAAATATGACCAATTGACAGGTTATGAGGTTAAATTGAAAATCTCAAAACTTTTGGAATCTTTTACATAAATGTTCAAAATTGTGGGTCGAAACTAAATTTTAATTAGGTAGGGAGACTTAAAAAAAAGTTCATTTTTTATTTTTATAGAGAGAAAAATATTGTTAAGTGCATTAGATATTTCAATTTTTTGGAAACTATTAGACTAATATAAACCTGTAGACTACACATGAACGACATTAAATTTCATCGGATGTAATAACTAATCATGTTTTTTCCAAATCATGTTGCAGATATGATTATCTCACGGATGGAACACTCAACACTCGTGTTGATTGGATCTCACGCATGGGAACCGATGTACGCCTAAAGGACCTCCCAAGCTTCATCCAAACAACCGATCCCAACTGTTGTGATCTAGATTTTATATCTAAGACAACGTGATAATACGAATGGGATCAAACAAATAACAAATAACAACTACGACATACGCTTCAGATTTGATTACCCAATTCGTCTTTTAAATAAGACTACGTCTGGGGGCGCCCAAGCCAGGAGTATTTTATTATATTTTCTGCCTAGAGTGCTAGAATTTTTCGTGTGTTTACAAGGAGCATTACATGTTGTATTTATGGACCAGAAACTAGGGTTTTCTTCTTCGTGGGCTTCCTCTAGCGGGCTTGCCAAGCTTCCTGCCGCCCGATCTAGGGTTTCGTCGGTCGATCCCATGATTTCCGCATCTGAATATACTTGCCTTGCTTACCCCGCGACATCCGCGCTTTCAGTTATCCATATCTTTGCCAATTATAGCAGCTTGAGGTCGCTTCCTACTTGTGGCTTTTCTCAAGGCCGAATGCGATCTTCTCACTTCTTACAAGTCGCCGTGCGACCTTCTTTAGTCCTGGGGAAGTCGTTCAACGACCTCCCAAGCGAAGTTGAAGTCGCTCCACCAGATCTCCTTACCGAGTAGGATTATTCCATGGTACAACAATTGCCCCTCAAGTCGAGGTCGCGTGCTCGCATCGGGACCTAGACTTGATCCGTAACTGGGACCTGTTGTAACATAGATTTTACGTCTATGTCACAAACAAGTAATTAATGAATAAAGAATGAATAAATGAACGAAAAACATAAAGAACGAACGAATTTGTTGACCCAGTTCGTCCGGAAGGACTACGTCTGGGGGCATACCAAGCCAGGATCACTTTACTATGATTTTTATGTATGTTTTTTGTCCTCCTTTTTGTGTGGACTTTTTCCTCTTTATATAGAGTTTACAATATACAAATGAACATTAATGGGCCTCTTAATGGGCCTTAGCCAATCTAGTCTAAGAACATGAAAGTAATGTCGGATTATCTCTTTGTACCGGGCTTGTCGACTTTGCTTGTGGAGCGACCTCAGGGGAGGTCGGCCGCTTAGGCAGCCTTCATTCTTCTCTCTCCGACCTTGCCTATGGACCGTCCTCGGGGGAGGTCGCTCTTTAAGGCGAACCTGATCTTCATTGCTCGTCGCCAGGTCTCCCTTTGAGGGCTGATATCGGCATCTAGTACTCTTCAGCTAAGCTCGGTTCTTGCCGCCACGTTATCACCATTTGCCATGTCATCATCATTTGCCACGTGGCTGCTGGCCGATTATTATGGCTACAACAGGACGACTCGGGGAGAATCGACTTCGGGAAGCATCCCTGAGATGCCTGGTGGGTCGTGGGAAAGTGGACAGTTGCGCCGATTTGTGCGGTATTCGATGGATTTTGCCATGATGATGTTGCAGGCGGATGAGGTCATGCCCCGCAGGCTTCTCCAATCTGTGAGCGCGGTGCCGATCACGCGTGTCCCGTGCGACTTCGTTTCTCAAAGAGGGGTCTGACTTATGTCTTTATTGCAATTTGGCCCCCGCTTTCTTCTATAAAAGGGGCTAGGGTTCCACACCCGTTGTTATTTCTCCTTCGTGCTTGCTCCAGTCTTCCCTCATACTCAAGCTTCTTTCTCTCAGGCGAGACTTCGACGAGATCACACCCAGGTAATTCTCTCCTCTTCCACTCTTTTCCTATGGCTTCCGGCCCTTCCGCGCCCGCCGCGCCGCGTCCTCCGGTCTTTTCATCTCTGATGAGGACAATGTCGCCATTGCCCAGCTCCAACAACTCCGCGCCTCTCGCTCCGCTGCCGGCCGCGAGGGCGGGTCTTCGTCCTCGGCCATCCGACGCGTCGTCCGTGACACCGAAGGGATGGACGAGCGCTTTCTTCAAGAGTTGGAGGGTATTACTCACCTTTCTCCTTTGGATATCGGTACGCTCCGCCCAGCCGCGTCAGAAAGGGAGGAGCCCGCCGGTACCTCGGCTCCGGCCTGGGGTTATGGGGCCTATGTACGGGCCTTCGACTACCAATCCTACTCGGTCGAGGCCCCTTACAAGTGACCTGAGCGCTCGTACAGGAGGTCGATTCGCTCCGAGTATATGGCCTCCGACTTGCCCCGGTATAGGTTGACTTTAACTGATCGGCATGTGAGCTCTCTCCGCCGATTATACAAAGTGCCCTAGGATGTACACTTCTATGGGGCGACCTCCAAGGAGAGTGCCGACCAGCCGTCTCCAAGGATGATAGCCATCAACGAGCATTCAATGGAGGCCGGGATTCGTTTTCCCATTCATCCGGCAATCTCCCACCTGGAAGCGGCTTGGAACCAGAGCCTCACTCAGATTACTCCGAACGGCTGGAGTTATATCTTGTCGACAATGACCGTTCTTGGTCTGGCCGGGCTACATCGGATGCCGACCCCTGGCGAGATTGCTTATGTGATGTCGCCGATCTTTCAAGCCGACGGTTATAATGTCGTGCCACTTCGCAAGGGGAGGGAGCTCGTGAGTGGGATCCCAAACAAAGTCACGGACTGGCATTGAAAATGGTGGTTTGTTGGGGGCGCTTGGGAGTCAACGGACCCTTCGAGCACATTGCCCATCCGGGTTCCCACTGATTATGCACCCAGCGTCGAACATGGTAAACTCTTATTTTCATACTTCTGAGGACCTACTGATATAATTCTCCTTTTCCTTTTGCAGTATTCGATCCCTCGACCGCCGACCTATTCTGGGACTTCCAAGAGGCATTCAGGACTGTTCGGAGCACCGAGCTGGGCCTTCACGATGTTAACGCCCTCAACTCCGAGCTCGATCGGTTGAAAGTTGGGCTCTACACTTACCCCCGCCACTTGAACATCCCTTGTGAGTATTCGCTCTGCGACTTGGTTGTTTTTACCTTTGTTTTTTTTAAGTCGTCTGACCTTTCCATCGTGCAGACCCCGACATCCCGGTTTATCGCCGCCAACCTTCTGCAGCAGTGATGGCCTCCAGGAAGAAATCGGTCTTGGACCAAATGAAGCACGTACCGGCCGCCGATCTTATTCCTCCGAGCTCGGCCCCGTCTGGCCCCTCAGCTGCCGACAGAGGCAAGAAAAGCAAAGGGAGCCTACTCCCCAGCTTTGCCCGCAAAGCGGGGGGAGGCCTCACCCGAGGCCAAGGAGGTCGCAATCCGTCCTCTTCAAATGACCCCCCCTCCGTCCTAGGGGATCAACTTCCGGAGGATGACTCATGGTTGGGCTGGGACGCCCACCGCCTCAATGAGTAAGTTCTTGATCGAGTTTCCTTTACATTGCATATATCTTTTTCTCTTGTTTAATTCTCCTGGATTTTTTTTTTTGCTTGAGTCGACCAGACAAGTTCGCCCCAGGCCTTGAGCTTCGAGAGGCTCCTGACACATCGCCCGGCTGGGTTCCCGAGAGTCAGTTCGCCATTCCGGGCGGCCCCGCACCGAATTTGGGGTGGACGACACGACCACGCCAAAGAATGCCCATCGGCAAAAGGCGACGGTAATCAGACTGCCCTTGCTCCACTCCCAAAATGATCCTCTACCTTGAGAAGTCCAATGCCAGCCCAGAGACCGAGCTGAGCGAGATCGTGAAATCACAAGCCTGGCCGACTGTGCCAAGATGTTGGTCGGCCAGGCCGGATGCCTGAAGAGGTCTCCAACCCCACCTTTCAGCGATTTCCTGACGCCTGCAGGCTTACGGCCATAAGTGGGGGGAGTTGAGGGTCGAGAGGGATGTACACCCGCCTGTAGAGGGGCTTAGCCGGGTCAGAGGCAGAGGATACCGTCTTGTCAGAAGGGGCGACTTCGGGAGGGATCGGGAGCTCAACGCCAATTTCGCTTATGTGATGGCCTGTTGGGAAATTTATAGTTTTGATGAAAGTTCCAGAAACACATGTAATAGGACCACCGGACACATTGGTATCGATGTTTATATTACCGTCTATAGAATACCAGTTGATAATTACTGTATAGAACAACTGATGTAATAGATAGGTCACATATTGAGGGGGAACCTCAATATGTATAGGTCAGATCTGAAGACTCAAAGGATAGCCGATGTCATCCGGACGAATCAAAAAACAAGAACGGAAGATCAGATCGATCTGATCTGGTCAGATATCTCAGCTTAAGTCATAAAGCTCAAACTCAGAATACTCAAAGATCAGACCAGAAGACCTACATCAGTCGAGTCGGCTAGTTGAAGCTAAGTCAACCAGCACCAGAAGACTCCGTCAGGTAGACAGATCAGCCTTGACTGATCGGGTCAGCTCACCAGGTGAAAACTGCTATCTCATCTTATCATACGACGATGATCTGGACACAAAGAATGTCAACCTTAGTTGGTAGAACAACACTGCAAAGTGAGTCTGCTATCCAATAAGGACAAAGACACGTATGATCGGAGCCGACAATTGCGGGATTTGATGCTGCTCTCTCTAACGGTTATAAAAGACAATATTCACGCTTTCGGCCATGTCATTCCTGAAGCACGTCATATCAATCCTGCAAGTCTACCAAGTATAGCCTGAAATTCGAATTGCTCTCCAACGGCTCTTTGATTTCAAGGTCTATAAATATGGGATCACACTTCAGAGTGAAAAACAAAAACACTGAACAATCAAGAAGCTCAAGCAACTATCAGATTTCCGCACGAAGAACACAAATTTGAAGCTTATTTTTCTATAGTGTTCATTCCCATAAGTTCTTAGCAAAGAAATCTTTTCATCTAGCTGATAGGCTACCTCAAACACGAGAAAAGATTTCATAGTTGGAACCAAAACACTTATCCAAACCCCAAGTTAGGTTAAGTTGTTTAGCAAGATTTCAGACTAGGGTTTCTAGTTCTGATCTCTGGGATCGGTCGAGTGAGAACTCCTTAAACATCTGTAGGTGTACTGTGTTGGACTTACACATAAAACAAAGTCCAGTTGGTTAAGTTGGTGCCCCTTGTGATAGGGAAGAAAGGGACGTAGGATCGGGTTTGTCCGAACCACTATAAATCTTGTGTGCCTTTTACCGCTTTGATTAATCTGTTTACCAATCGCACACAACCTTTAAAAGCGCATACATATTCCAAGTTGAGATCAGTTAGCACCAAGTTTCTGATCTATCCGGTTTGCCCCTTGGTCCACCGGTTTAAAGACTAACCTTTGAAACCGATTTATAAAAACTGGTTTTTCACACGGGTAAAACTTAAGCTTCCGCTTTTATCGCTTAAACCGATAGTTACCGAACCGATCTGTATTGAGCGATCGATGAGTTGGTTATCGATTCAAACTGATTCACTCGCACTGATCGGGTTAATCGCCATCACCGATCTGCGAAAAAGTTTTCGTAAGTCTATTCACCCTCCCCTCTAGACTTACGCCCTCAAAAACCCGTTCGGGACCTACAAGTGGTATCAGAGCAGTGGTTCTACAGACCACTGGCTTTGTGTATCATCGATTCTTGAGGAAGAATCTTTGTGGTCAACTGAACAGATCTTGAAAAACTGTTTCTAAAACTCATTCTTTTTCCAAAAATCACTCAGCATGGATAACACCTCAGGAATGTATCATGATCTGCCGAAGTTCTCAATCGATGAGTATGCAGATTGGGCCATATATATGTCCAACCATCTAGGTTCTATAAGCGGCAGAATGATGGAAGTCATCGAAAGAGGACCCATCATCATTTATTACGACAACCCTGCAGTTGGAGGAGATCCAGAACATGCCCCGGGAAGTCTTGTACGAAAAAGCCCAGCCTTGATGGATGCAGAGGAAAGGAAACTGCATACTCTAGATACTATTGCAAGGCATATTATCATGAAAACAATGGACAAGGTCACCAAGGAAAAGATTAAATATCTCAAAACTGCGAAAGCAATGTGGGATACATTAGCTGAGATATGCGAGGGAAATGAACAGATAAAAGACAACCGTCTACAAGCCAAACTGGTAAAGTTTGAAAAACTGAAGATGTTGTCCAACGAAACCATCAACGAACTCGATGGAAGGATTACAATGTCAATAAACAAGCTTCGAGAACTTGGTAGAGAGATGTCTGATAAAGATATCAACTACAAGATTCTAAGGTCTCTCACCAAGAAATGTGACATGAAGGTCACGGTAATCAAGGATTGCCAAGACATTTCGAAGATGAAACCAAGTAGCTTGTTCTTGAGCCTTAAAGCTCACGAGTTCGATTTAATTGAAAGAGGACAAGCTGATGAAGATGAAGTGCCCAACAAACCTCAATCTTCAAAATCGGTTGCCTTTAAAGGCAACCAAAGAAGAGTCGAAAGGCCAACGAACCTGTTGGGAACATAATGAGTCAGGCAGAACAGATCGCTCTGCTTACCAGGAAACTTGAGAAGTCAAACGTCCAACTTGGTAAGTATCGAAGATTTTATAAAGATTATCAACATAGCCGAGGAAGAGAAAGGAGATCAGACAACAGATCTCCCGAAAGAACCAGATCTGATGATCGGAGAGATCACCTAGATGAAAGGAAAAGAGATAATCAGACTGATGAAAGAAGAGATAACCAATCAGACAGAAGAAACTCAGACTACTATCAGAAAGGAAAGTCACCTGATAGGTCATATAGACGGAGTGATTCACCCGAAGAAAAGGTTCGGTGGATCAAGGAGCGTGGTTTCAACCGGTGAGAGAAGCAGTCACTATAAGCGCAGATCGCCCGCACTGACGCCAAGAGAAAGGGAAGAAAAGAGGAATGCGAGAGCAAAACAGTGCGGGACGTAAAAGCCATGGTTGCTGACACGTCAGGAATTGACGATTCCTATCTGCCCTCTGAGGACTCTGGATACTCCTCTGTAGAAGACTTCGCCGACGGCCAGTCTTTAACTTCTATGAAAATGAAGATCGATATTCTCTTGACGATGATGAGATCTCGCTGATGGCGAGGAGGACCAATCTGAGGTAACCTCCAAACTCGCTTTTTCGCTTTACACTGCTATCATTAGCACACCCGCCGGGAGATTGACCTGCAACTCTACTCGAGCAATTGCTTGAGGATCTCTCCAATGCAAGAGACACTTATGCTATAATGGAAGTTTGAAAATGACAAGCTGAGAATCAGAAATAATCAGCTTGCTAAAGAGAATGATCTCTGTAAAGCCTCTGAACTTAAATCTGTTGAAACTGCTCAGAAGGCAACTGAGGAATTTAATATTCTGAAAGTTAAGGCTTCTGATCAGGAGAAACAGATCAAAGATCAGCTGGCTATTAACAAACAGCAAGCTGATGACTTCAAGATTCTTCAAGCAAAATTTGATGAGCTATTCCGAATGCATGAAAGTCTGAAATCATCTGAGGATAATCTGCGTAAGAAAATAGAAGTTTTCACAAAATCATCTAAAACTGTTCAAGACATGAACACCTATTTTCGAACAACGATTAACAAGAAGGGACTTGGGTTTGAGAACCCTTCCAAATCCTCAAAAGCCCCGGCTGATACATCTCAAAAAGGTGTAATCAGACGAATTTCTGACAAAGATACATCAAAAGCCACACATGTATCTAATAAGGGAAAAAGACCGGTTGAGCAGGTAAGACAGGTGCCTAACCAGAAGGGGAACAGAAATGGACCCCAACTGGTAAAGCATCAGCCGAGGAATCAACAGAAGAACCCAGTTCTTCTGAAGAAACCTCAACCTAATCAACAGATCAGGTACCAGAAAAGACAACCTGTAAAAGGGAAGTCTAATCTGAGACCCAATCAAGGTCAGCTGCCTAAAAAGCACGCTATAGGTAAACTGCAAAAACCACCTATGCCAAAAAGATATGAATCTTTTGATGGTAGCAGTCGTACCTACCCCTATAATCAGAAATCTAGGGCTGCTGCACCTGAACCACACTGGATAAAAAGAAGACAAACAGAAAAGATAAATCCCAAGTCTTCTAAGTCATCCAAGGTTCACACTAATAATCATACAAATCAGAAAGCATATAAAGAGACGTATGATTATGTTGACAGGTATGGGAGACAAATCAGGCCTTCTGATCTAACTGATCTCAATAGAAGTGCTCTGTTTGTATGGATTCCCAAAACTAACCCTAACCCCTCAGGACCCAATCCTAAAGGGGTACCTAAAGCCTGATTTGATTGCAGGTTCGCGTGGGTCTGGCCAACAAAGGAGGTGTGCAAGCAACTATCTGGTACATCGATAGTGGATGCTCAAGGCACATGACTGGAAGCAAACATCTCCTCAGCTCTTACATAGAACAGAAAGGCCCGCGTGTACTCTTTGGTGACAATAACTTTGGCTATACCAAAGGTTTCGGAACCTTAGAGAGTGATGATGTACAAGTAACTGGAGTCTCGTTTGTCGAAGGTCTGAAGCACAACCTATTATCGGTTTCACAATTCTGCGACAACGGATTCAGTGTTGAGTTCTCGACTGATCAATGCACTATCAAGAATCGAGCCACTCAACAGATTTTGCTAACTGGTTCAAGGAAAGGAACGATCTACACAGCAGATTGGAACAGTTGCCCAAGAAATGCATGCCTGATTGTTAAGAGTTCCAAAAGTAGCAGTTGGCTCTGGCACAAAAGAATGAGCCATCTGAACTTTAAAACTCTTAATAAGATAGCGAGGATCTCTCTAGTAGAAGGACTTCCGAATGAAGTATTTTCAAAGGACCAGACATGTGGTGCATGTCAGAAGGGAAAGCAGGTCAAAGCTTCATTCAAAGGAATTCTGGACCAAAGATCCAAAGCCAGTCTTGCACCGCTTCATATGGATCTATTTGGACCAATTACACCAGTCAGTCTCAACGGACGCAAATATACTCTGGTAATCGTGGATGACTATTCCAAGTTTACCTGGGTTATATTCTTACATAAGAAGAATGAGATGACAACGAAGATACCTGAGCTACTAAAAAGATTACAAAATGAGAAGGGTGTCAGTGTAGTAAAAATCAGATCAGATAAAGGTACAGAATTTCTGAACTCTTTTATTACTGATTTTTGCTCTAAGTTTGGTATACAGCATGAAACATCAGCTGCAAGAACGTTACAACAGAATGGAGTAGCGAGCGAGAGAACAGGACTCTCAAAGAAGTTCGCCTTTCGCACAATGTTAAATGAACATGCACTACCAAGCCGTTTAAAGGCGTAAGTAATCAATCAACGCATGCCATACTCGTAATGGATGTCTTCTTGACTAAGGCTCACTACAAAACACCATATGAATGTGGAAGGGCGAGAAAACCTCGTGTTTCTTACTTCCATGTTTTTTTAGTCTGAAGTGTTTTATACACAACAATGGGAAGAGTCAATTGAAGACTTTTGAGGCCAAGTCAGATGAGGGTATATTCTTAGGATACTCCTCATCTAGCAAGGCTTTCAGGGTCTACAACAGACGAACCCTAATTGTGGAAGAAACACCCCATGTAGTCTTTGATGAAGCATCATCTGAACAAGAGATATCTGCCTCAGAACAAGACGTACCTGATCAACATGTACCTGATGCTCAGAAAATGGATCAGCTAACAATCAAAGAAAAAGGATCAGAAATCGTAATAGTATACATTCCAGATATAGTTGATTCACCAGATCAATCAGATCCTAAGGTACGATCAACTGTCGATGAAGAAGGTTGCATACCGATATCAGATCAATCGAACCATCCGGTTCGGGGGAACACTGAAGTTCCCATTTAATGGACATCGACACATGATGAGTCCAACATCAGCTGAGACATGTTCTTATCAAGTGGATCATAATTCTGCACCACTCGCAGTCGCTAGTAATGAAGCTTTATCAGAAAAGGATGATGATCTCCCAAACGCCGCAATCGAGCGAAGGACTGGATAACCCGGTCATCCAACCGATCGATCATCGAGACCCATCCGATAAAGTTAAGACTAGACATCGATTGGTGAAAGTGCCATGTATTCTTTATTATTTGTCCATGAAGGAACCAACAACAATAGAGGAAGCTCTACAAGACGCAAGCTGGATTCTAGCCATGCAGGAGGAGCTGGAACAGTTCGAGAGAAATCAAGTTTGGGAACTAGTGGACAGACCAAATCATCAAGACGTAATCGACACGAAGTGGGTTTTCAAGAACAAGAGAGATGAGAAAAATGTCATCACCAGAAATAAGGCAAGACTTGTTGCTAAGGGGTATTCACAATCAGAAGAAATTGATTATGATGAGACCTTTGCACCAGTCGCTCGCCTAGAAGCCATTCGGCTGTTTCTGGCATATGCTTCCCACAGAGGGTTTATTGTGTATTAGATGGACGTAAAGAGTGCTTTCTTAAACGGGGTACTAGCAGAGGAAGTTTATGTCGAACAACCTCCAGGCTTTGAAAAGGGCAACCAGGTGTACCGTTTAAGAAAAGCTATTTATGGCCTGAAACAAGCTCCTCGAGCTTGGTATGATACACTCTCTCGGTTCCTGATCGACAGTGGGTTCACTAAAGGAACAGTGGATAGAACCCTATTCAGAATAGAAGACGGAGAAGATATTCTGATGGTTCAGATTTACGTGGACGACATCATCTTCGGATCTCCCAACAAAAGTCTATGTGAAAGATTCAGCAAACTGATGCAAGGGAAGTTCGAAATGTCCATGATGGGTCAGTTGAATTACTTTCTGGGTCTTCAAGTAAAGCAAAAATACGAAGGATATTCATCTCGCCAAGCAAAAAGTACACTAGGAATTTATTGGCTAAGTTTGGAGTTCGAATCGTAAGGAAGCCAAAATTCCTATGATGACCGGATTCAAGATGGATCCAGATGAGGATGGTCAGAAAACCAATCAGAAGAAATATAGGGCTCTCATTGGATCTCTACTATACTGATCGCCAAACGGACGGATATAACCTTCGCGATGAGGTGTATGTGCGATTTCGAGTAAATCGATGATAAGCCACCTAAAGCGACTAAGCGGATTCTTAAGTATCTGAAGGACACGATAAACCTTGGTTTATTTTACCCATCAGATGATAATCTAGAGCTTAGTGGGTATTCTGATTCTGATTATGGAGGTTGCAAGATTGACAGAAAATCAACCTCAGGAACTTGTCGGTTTCTAGGAAGTAAAAAAGCGATCTCGTGGTTTTCAAAAGCGGACATCGATTCGCGACATCTACTACTTGAAGCATAATATATGGTCTGCGCGGAAAGTTGTTTGTTCCCAACTACTCTCAGCTCGAAAATGGTGGGATTACAACATTATAGCTAAGAACGTACCAATTTTCAGTGACAGTAATAGTGCTATTGCAATCACTCAGAACCCTGTTCTACATACAAGATGCAAGCATGTGGATGTCAGACACCATTTTATAAGAGATCATGTTGAAAAGAAAAATATCAGAATGGAAAAGATTCATACTGATATACAGAAAGCTGATATTCTAACCAAGCCACTAGCTGAGATCAGATTCAGAGAATTATGCAATGAGCTAGGGCTTCTGGATCTTGGAGAAAAGACACCTAAAATGGTTGAATGATTGATCTCCAGAATCAGCTGGTTAAGAGAATAATCTGGTTAAGAGAATAATCTGGTTAAAAGAATAATCTGGTTAAGAGACAAACCTGGTTAAGAGAAATCAGTTGAGTTTGGTATCTCAACTGATCAGAAGGTCAGTCAACAAACTGATAAGAGAAGTCGATCAGATTTACAAGTTATCAGATTAAAGGAACTGATCAAATTTAAGGTTTATCAGATTAAAGGATACGCTCAGTTTAAAGGATTATCTGATTAAATCAGGTTGGTTAGTTTACATCTTTGTAAGTCGATTAAGCGGATATTCAACAAGCAAGATTCAGAGATTAAAGCCTACAATCGCATAAGAAAGCAGAAAATTTACACAACAATGGAATAATAGAACTTTTCATTGATAAAGACCCAAAGGTCAGATTACATTACAAGTTACAAGTACAAAGGACCCGGAGGTCAGTACATAAGTGATAACCGAAAACCCTAAACCTATAACCCTAAACCCTCATCCTAACCACCCTAGAAGTGGCGGAGAGAGAGAGATTTTAAATCTGATGCTCTCATTTTCCCCCACTTAACAAGGGGTGAGAGAGGCTTTAAAATAATCCCAAGGCACTCGCAGAAGCTAAATACAATGGAGCGAGAGAGGCCTTGATAGGATTTTTAAGCCAGGAGTCCTTAGACCTGAAGTCAATGGGCTCTCCAGCTGTTAAATGGAGCACATGTGCCAAGAAAGTGGTTCAAAGATCTTATGGGCACATGTGTCGCATGCAAATATTGAGTTGATATAGGAAGATCAGCTGTTGTCTGATCAAGACCGTATATCAAACTCATGTTTTATATCAGACTGAGTCTGTTGATGCATGTTACGTCATCCCGATAGACACACAAGGTGCATACGATTAGGAGAAGTGTCTTCTCAGTTGCGACAGCAGATCTGCCGCCCTGATGGTAGAGAAGCTTAGCAACAATTGTATGTGAAATCTTTGATGACGACGAAAACAACGATAAGGGATAAACAGGGTTGATTTGAGAAGCTGAATTCATTAAAAAGAGGGTAAAGGTATTTGCCGGAAGTTTCACCGGAAATAAGGGTTCACCAGAAGGCATGATTCTACAAAAAAGGATAAGTATGGTGAATGGGTTATGTTGTGTAAAACATTGGTCCAATTTATAGAGGCCAAGCAAGGGTGCAAATGCAATTTTGATCACAAAAAGCCCTTTTAAGAAATTTGCATCACAAGGACAGCGTGTAGAAATCACGCGACTGATAATTGGATAAATTTACGGCGGATTGACATATCGAGAAATTCAGACTATAATTACGCATGTCAAATCACGCCAACTTAGGGAATAGAGGCTACTATTCTAGACTAAGTTTTGACGGTAACACTTATCCCAAGAATTGGCTTGATCTGAGAAGGATCAGATTAGGTCAACCTGATTACTTATGAAACTGATCAGATAAGGAAGATCAGTTGTGCTTGAAACCTCAACAAATCAGATATATCAGTCTACGAGGAAACAAAAATATCAGATGAAGGGGGAACCTCAACTGATCTAGGAGAATCAGAAGGGAAATCAGACGCAAGTGAAGAAGATCGGTTAAAAGGAACAGTTGGGAAATTTTAAGGCTTAGGCAGAATATTAAGATCAACAAGTGAAATCAACATGGACAAGTGGTATTGACTGATTACAATATCAGTCAACCAGATACGCTTTCCTTTTCTCTTGTTCTTTGCTTACTTATCTGTCTGCTCTTATCTGAAGTTACTCGCCTTACTGCTCTCATTACCTTTTGTGACGTGTTCCCTGCAAAACATTTAATGCGGACGTGGGGTACATGTATTAATTGCTACTAAATGTGTCTTTAAAATCCAAAAGGTTTAATACGTACTTTTCCTGACCCTACGATCAAAACCGCTCAATCTGGAGCGTTTATTCTTTTTAAAACCGGTTGATCTTCCAAAATCTTGTCTTTAGTTTTCCCTCCTCATCTTTATAAGGTTCATCAAACCCTACCGGAGTTTTTTCTTTTTCACAATCTTCCGACTTATTCTTCGAAAACTCCAGATTATCTACGATTCAAAGAGTGTTTTTTTTACTTTCGATCCAAATCCATCTTTCCGAAAAAAACTGAATCTGGTAATTTCTGATTATTTTGATGAATCTTCTTTCTTAAAACCTTGTTTCTTAAAGTTTTTGTCTTTCGTCGATATCCTGTATTATGATTTATTGTTTCTTGGTTTACACATATGTGATATTTTAGTGATTATGCACAATGTTAACCGAATCTATCTTATTTGTAGATGATTACTCACGGTATGGGTAAAATAATGTGCAATTATGCGGAACTAACATTAAGGATTGTCGAGGACAAGTTTGTACAATTTGGTGTGACAAAGGATCCGGAATCAATGGAAGTAGAGCAAATTCTGAAGAAAGCAGGACTTGAGAAATATTGTGCTGCTCATTGCAACCCAGTGATGCAGTATGAAGCACTCGAATTCCTAAGGAATTTAAGAGTGGATACAGATGCTCCAGGAGAAGAGTTACTTTCGACAGTCACCGGAGAAGAGATCAGACTGACGAATGAGGACATAACTCGTCTGTTCAGCCTACCAAAAGGGCGAATCTCACCTACACACTACAGGGAGAATCAAGATGAGCTGATCAGAAATGAGCTCTTCAGAGAGGCCGACAAACATCATGCAGCTGGTTTTGTCAGGCCAATGCTCAAGAGGAAATACCGACTGTTGTTTGATATTTTGTCAAAAACAGTTATGGGTATTTCATTCACCCGAATGCTCTTTACATCCGTCAAATTGTATAAAGATGGGTCGCAATAATTGATGAAGCGAAGAACATCAATTAGCACGGGTTCCTAAAGGCCATTCTACTCCAAGAACGTGAGAAATTTGGAGTTGATGAGTGGAGGCAGGTCTATCTGAAGAAAAGGATCAACAATCTCAACAAGGTTGCAGTTATACTACAAGACAAACTGCCGAATGCCAAATGGGAACAGAGTGGACTGAAGTCCTACAAGGCTTTCCTTTCCACCACTTTTCCATATTTTGGCCCACTGCATTTTATGATATGCGCCAACTCCTCCGAAGGCAAAGAAGGGAAAGAGCAAGGAAGAACCTCGTCTACACCAGATGCCCCCAAAAAAAAAAAAGAAGACCAAGAAGGCCGTGAAAAGAGGGGCAAGAAGAAGCGCAGCCCCCATGACTGCTTTCTAGAAGATGAGTCGGATCAAGAAGGAGCGCCAGATCAGTCCTAATGAACCACAAAAATCGTGTGAAAAATCGCACGGCCAGTTTTCTCAAGAGAGCTCGCGAGAACATTCTCGAGGGAAGACGCGACGAGGCGATCTCCTTCCCTCCAACTCGAGGTGATTCACCACTCAGACTACCGGGTCACGAAAGCATGTTTCTCCTACTCTCCATCCGCCGCTGAACCTCGAAACTACATCATCACGAATCCGTAAAGCACGATGTGGAACCGACACACCTGCTTCCACATCGTAACCTCTGCAGTCGAGCCAATCGACCAACTTCCGCCTACTCAAGCATTACGGAACTCTCCACATCTCATCAACTGAATGCCGACAGGCAGATAATTCCCGAGTCCAGATCTACAAAGACCATCACGGAAAATGGTCGAAATGAGAATCGAACGAAAATTGATGAGTTGATCTTAATCGGTCATGCCCATCCGACTATAAGAGAGGAAGTTATGGAGATCCTCACCTGGAGAGATCTTCGTTTAAAAAGCTTCTCAGATTTTATAATAATCATTGAACAGATGGGCGGTGCTGATGAGTTTGCAGACTTCGATTTCGACATGAGGAAATCTGCTAAAGTGGGATCACCAAATGAGCCGATAATCGCAAATGTCAAAGCTCGATCCATGGTTGCTAGGGTTACCGAACAGACGAATCGAGATCGGCAAGAAGCTCTCCGGCGCAGATGCTACCATGAAGGATGCAGAGTCTGCCGATGATAGTGGAACTGTGTCATAGCTTCATGACCAACCACTGGAGGCGGAAACAACTGAAATAGATCAAGTGACGCATACCATTCCTACATCTCACGTCACCACTGATCAAATTCAGGAGATCAGATCTTGTCTCAAAGATCTTCTGAAAGAAGAAATTGAGGGAGTGATAGCTGATCAGAGGCAGATTGGCCTCAAGGAAATATCAGATCAAAGGGAATTGGCTATTTCCCAGATTGAAGCAATCAAAGATCAGTTCTCCCAAATCAGTAACCACCGTGGTCGTGATTTAATAAAATCCATTGATGACAAGTCGATTCAAAAGGATCAACAACAAGTTTCTTTTTCGATGCTCACCGAAAAGGCTAGAATTGATGAAGAGAAACTTGACAAACGATTTTTTTCTACATCGCCATGGAATCTGTCAAGACTGAGCTGATTTCGAAGGTTCAAAATCTAAATGTCCAAGCTCAAGGTCTTTCTCTTGCGGATCTCAACAGGGCAATATCAGTCAGCATTGGATCTCTGACTTCCCACCTCACAACTCTTTTTGATCAAACCAAAAAGGGGGAAGGACAGAGTGAGAAACCAACTGACGTGATCAGATCAACAGAAGATCTGATTCAAACAGTTGAAGCTTATGGACAAAGACTAGACCATCTGGATCGCTTTGCTAATGAAGTCTCTGAAAAGATGGAAAAGTCAAAAGCGAGAAAGTTAGGCTTTGCAAGTCTTCTTTTTCGGTGTCTTTGGGACATCACAACTCGTATGCCGTTACTCATATAGTCACAATAAGACAATAGCCAAATTCAGCAAAGATAAGAATCGGGTGAAAAAATCGCCCCAAGAGCAGATTCTTTGAAGAAGCCCGCAAAAAGCAGATTGCTGAAGAAGCCCGCAAAAAGCAGATTGCTGAAGAAGCCCGAAAAAGCGAAGAAGAAAGAAGGGCAGAAAAATTGGCAGAGGCAGAAAATCTGAAGAAGAGATTCAGATCGAGAGCGAAGAAAGGAAAGGCTGGAAAATCTGTACCAGAACCTCAGCTGCCAGCAAGAGTTGATGAGATTATTCCAAAGACTGCTGCACATGCTAAGAGGCTTGAGGAATGGAATAAGATCAGAAGTGAATGGCTTCTGGATGCTTTTGTTCTTGATCTTGTTCCAAGTGAAGAATCTCCAGATGATGAATTCTTCAACTGGTTGCAAAACAAATACCCAGATTTTCTGAAGTATCTGGAAAATGAGGCCAAAATTATCAATGCAAAAATAACTCGCCAAGAGTACGATCTGTTAGAATACTCAAGAAGAAGATGGCTCATTTGACAGACCGCATTTCGTAGATTCTATTTTGACATCTTGAGCAAAACACGATAATCGATCCTCAACGGATCAATGATGTCAAATGGAAACTCTACAAGATTTTCAACGTACCTCAAGATCGAGAGAGAGATGACGAGAATCTGACAAGCTTAAAAGAGTGAAGACCAGAAGACTTCTTAGGATCAGCTGCTCTTAATTTCAAACTTTTCTGCTGTAACATGTAATCAACATATCTAATGAGAAAAGTTTATTTTTCTGATCCTAAGACAAAATCTCATTGTCTTCTGATTTTATGCTCTTTAATTGTTCTATATTTATCAACTGTGTTTGGTTTCTCAGGTGTTTTGGTTTCATCAAAAAGGGGGAAATTGTTGGGAAATTTATAGTTTTGATGAAAGTTCCAGAAACACATGTAATAGGACCAGTCAGACCTGTTAGCTGACTGATGTTTATATTACCGTCTATAGAATACCAGTTGATAATTACTGTATAGAACAACTGATGTAATAGATAGGTCACATATTGAGGGGGAACCTCAATATGTACAGGTCAGATCTGAAGACTCAAAGGATAGCTGATATCCGACAGACCAGAATGCAAAACAAGAACGGAAGATCAGATCGATCTGATCTGGTCAGATATCTCAGCTTAAGTCATAAAGCTCAAACTCAGAATACTCAAAGATCAGACCAGAAGACATACATCAGTCGAGTCGGCTAGTTGAAGCTAAGTCAACCAAAGACCGAGAAGACTCGTCGGTAGACAGATCATTTCGACCGACGGGTCACCACCTCACCGAAAATCGCTATCTCTTCTTATCATACGACGATGATTGGACACAAAGAATGTCAACCTTAGTTGGTAGAACAACACTGCAAAGTGAGTCTGCTATCCAATAAGGACAAGACACGTATGATCGGAGCCGGCAATTGCGGGATTTGATGCTGCTCTCCTCTAACGGCTATAAAAGACAATATTCACGCTTTCGGTCATGCCATTCCTGAAGCACGTCATATCAATCCTGCAAGTCTACCAAGTATAGCCTGAAATTCAAATTGCTCTCCAACGGCTCTTTGATTTCAAGGTCTATAAATATGGGATCACACTTCAGAGTGAAAAACAAAAACACTGAACAATCAAGAAGCTCAAGCAACTATCAGATTTCCGCACGAAGAACACAAATTTGAAGCTTATTTTTCTATAGTGTTCATTCCCATAAGTTCTTAGCAAAGAAATCTTTTCATCTAGCTGATAGGCTACCTCAAACACGAGAAAAGATTTCATAGTTGGAACCAAAACACTTATCCAAACCCCAAGTTAGGTTAAGTTGTTTAGCAAGATTTCAGACTAGGGTTTCTAGTTCTGATCTCTGGGATCGGTCGAGTGAGAACTCCTTAAACATCTGTAGGTGTACTGTGTTGGACTTACACATAAAACAAAGTCCAGTTGGTTAAGTTGGTGCCCCTTGTGATAGGGAAGAGTGGACGTAGGACTGGTTTGTCCGAACCACTATAAATCTTGTGTGCCTTTACCGCTTTGATTAACTGTTTACACAATCGCACACAACCTTTAAAGCGCATACATATTCCAAGTTGAGATCAGTTAGCACCAAGTTTACGATCGATCGGTTTTTGACACTTTGGTCAACCGTTAAAAGACTAACTTTGAAATCGATTTATAAAACGGTTTTTCACGGGTAAAACTTAAGCTTTTCCGCACACATCGCTTAAACCGAGTTCTCGAACCGATCGCCTTGAAAGCGATCGATGAAGTTGGTTATCGATTCAAATCGATTCACTTCGACTCGATCGGGTTAATCGTCATCACCTGATCTGCACAAAAGTTTTCAGAAGTCTATTCACCCCTCCCCTCTAGACTTCTGCCCTCACAAAAACCGTTCGGGACCTACATGGCCTACGTTGGAGCCATCCAGATTTTCCACAAGGCAAATCCTGCGGGCGACCTCCTTTTTTTGTCATCGAATCAAGGACTATGTCCGAGATTATCCTCCCGCTCCTACGGTCCTCCTGGAGATCAAAGATCATGGAAGATGGAGACTTTGATGAGTTCCCATCATCCAACTAGAAATCTCTTATCTTATATAGGGAGAATGTGAATTAAATGGGTCTCCAAAAAAAGCAACGTTCCAATTCGTCCCCAAGTATCACAAAGAATGCTCCATTGTTACAAAAAGCCCAATCCATGGTTACAAAGAAGATCTATATTTGAAAATAGAAAAAGAATTGTCTCTCTAACAGTCAATAGAAAGTATTATACTGAGCCTATCTACCTATCTATATCTATAAAGGTTCTATCTCTCATCGAATTCAATTCTTTCTTTTTTTTTTGCTATTGAATGCTCATCCTTCTCCTCGGGAAAATTGGCATAACTTTATCCCTCCCTCTATAATGAGATCGATAGCTCTGTTGGGAACAATCCTTCTTTTTAAGCATCTTGCAAAGACCCTTCGATTCTCACTTCACTGCTTCTTTCCTTGATATATGATATTTCTGGATGCAATTCCACCTGGAATATGCGTGATCTTTTATGGTAAATGAGGAAAGATGAATTCGATCTATTGGATTGATCAGTGATTCGGTATGTTGGAGCAGGAGTAATCTTGTCCCCACACTTGGGACATTCCTCGAGGTCTGCATACTCCTTTCGAAATAAGATACAATCACCCGGACAAGCATGAATTTTCTGATGTGTTAACCCGATGGACTTGAGCATTTGTTTAGCATCATATGCTCTCTTAGACAAAGACATTTCCATCGAGCAATAGACCACTAATCGTTTCCGGCATACTTGTGAAGCACTTCGTTGGACAACCGGTGAGTCGCTTTTTTAGGTTGAACAATATCAACACAAATGACAGCGGTTTTGTTGCCTTCTTACACCCCCACAAAGGTAATCCAAAGAGAATCCCTTAACTTCTCTGACATATAAGGGTGATCTCGCAGATCATCATCATCCCCACTCGATGTATCAACAGTCGGTACATCATCGAAAATATCCGCATCCACTGTATCTTCAAACCTAAAGTCAGTTTCTAGGTTGCTTGAGCTACATCCATCTCTTCTCTCACCATGATATGTCCAAACGGTACATGTTTTATCAATACCGTGAATCATCAAGTGGTCAAACAGACTTTCTCGACCACTAACGGTTTTTCCATTCGTACATTTCCAACACGGACATGGAATGTACCGAGGGTCGGTGCAGTGTCTAATTGCATGATTACAAAATTCTTTCACCCCATTACTATACTCATCTGATAATCGATCTGCTCGAACCCACTTTCGATCCATATAGAACTAGAGATGCCTATAGAAAAGGCAATATGAAGTGTTTCTCAAGATAATGTATCCTAATGTATTAAACCTAAAAGTATTATAATCCTAATGTATAAAACTTGCCTATAGTTGACACTTAAAAAAAATCAACCTACAGAGCAATGAAAATCATCAAAATTTCTCAGCAAACTTCTTGTCAACAAGATAAGTCGGCTTTCTTGTTTCTAAATACTACTAATTGAGGCTTAAAATCAAGAATACCCACAGATAAGAGCAATTCCTCTAACCTAAACCCATAAAATTGGACAAAAGAATCCAAAGCAATAATGTAATATATTATTTTTAGATGATTCTGACTCAAAATCAACAATCATTTCAATCCCTCCATTCTTTAGTGTAAAACACAACCCCCCCCCCAAAAAAAACCAAATAATTCAACAAATTAATCATCTTTTAAGCTATCACACCTCATACAAACAAATCAAAAAACACACAACGTCGCCTCAAACACAAAATTAGCAAGTTTACTTGGCATAAATCATAAAACTTAAACAGAGCCGAAACCTGATGGAGCAGCGGAACCCTAGCGGTGCCTCAAAGTCGTTGGACGTAATAACTATCCGGGCGTCCCGCAAAGTCAAGTTCCAACGGCTGTCTAAGGAAGTGGAGATAGATTGGCGGCGGTAGGGGAGGTTGGCGGCAAGGCGGCGGCGGCGGAGGTAGGGGAGGACGCGCGGCGGATGGTTCGATTTGGGGGAGAGGGAGGAGGACGCACGATTTAATTTGGGGAAAAATATAAGTCTGGTTCGCGATTTGGGTCGTATTTAATTATCCGAACACTTGGACAGCGATTTGGAACCACTGTCCAAACTATTCCCTTGGACAGCGATTCAAAACCGCTGTCTAAACACTTGCACAACGGTTCTCAACCGCTGTCTAAGTGTAAAACTTGGACAGCGGTTTCGAACCGCTGTCTATTCTTTTTTTTTTTAATTAAAACCGCTCTCCAAGTTATAGCTTAGAGAACTGTTTGAAAAAAGGGCTGTCCAAGTACAGCTGTGCAAGCTCAAATGTGTAGTAGTGTTAATACAATATTATTTAAAAATAACAGTTGATTTATATTATTAATAAAAATTTAGTCGACAAAGTCTTTTTAAGTGCAATTTCAATGAACTTTAAGTAAAGTTCATGTTCTCATATAAATGTTATGTTTTTTTTTTTTTAAATGTTGTATAGCCCAACTCATGATTGAGTCTTGAATCATGGTATATTCTGGTCGAACTCATAGATTAAATTTAATTATTTCCCCCACCCCGCATAAGCAACTAGCTAGGCATTAAAGGGATTAAAATTTAATGCGATTCAGAGAATTAGGTCTTCTTTTTCACATTTATGTACCTATCAACTGCAAACTAATAACTAAAAACTAAAGTCACCTTAAGACTATTTCCTGGTAAGTTTGAGGAAACAAATTAAGAATTAATTTTGTAGAAAAAAATGAAGCAGTTTTTATAAACCCAAGTCCAATATCTATATTGTTGGACGAAATCAACCGTGCAATAGTTGAACTGAATCAATTATTAATAAGTCACCTTGTTGAAAACGTTATTTTGGAATATCACGTGGGTTTCATGTGAGTGAACTGAAATCGTGCATAGCTTGTGGTCATAAATTTAGTCCAGTACTGGACATACTGGTTAATTTCGAAAATGTCCACTTCACCAGATGGCATGTCTTGGACGCTAGTCGTTGTCGCAACTACGTTTGGTTCATTTAAATTCATATAATTTAAGTTAAATACTTTGTATTTAGTACTATATTATACTTTAACAACAATAATTCAATTTCTTTTAAACGATCATGATCAAACTTAAAGTGTATTAGATATTTCAACTTTTGGGGACAAATATAAACCTGTAGACTACACATGAACAACATTAAATTTCATCGGATGTAATAACTAATCATGTTTTTCCCAAATCTTGTTGCAGATGATGATTGTCTCACGGATGGAACACTCAACACTCGTGTTGATTGGATCTCAGGCATGGGAACCGATGTACGCCTAAAGGACCTCCCAAGCTTCATCCAAACAACCGATCCCAACTGTAGTGATCTAGATTTTATATCTAAGACAACGTGATAATACGAATGGGATCAAACAAATAACAAATAACAACTACGACATACGCTTTAGATTTGATTTCCCAATTCGTCTTTTAAATAAGACTACGTCTGGGGGCGCCCAAGCCAGAAGTATTTTATTATATTTTCTGCCTAGAGTGCTAGAATTTTTCGTGTGTTTACAAGGAGCGTTAAATGTTGTATTTATAAACCAGAAACTAGGGTTTTCTTCTTCGTGGGCTTCCTCTAGCGGGCTTGCCAAGCTTCCTGCCGCCCGATCTAGGGTTTCACCGGTCGATCCCATGATTTCCGCATCTGGATATACTAGCCTTGCTTACCCCGCGATATCCGCGCTTTCAGTTATCCATATCTTTGCCAATTATAGCAGCTTGAGGTCGCTTCAGACTTGTGGCTTTTCTCAAGGCCGAATGCGATCTTCTCACTTCTTACAAGTCGCCGTGCGACCTTCTTTAGTCCTGGGGAAGTCGTTCAACGACCTCCCAAGCGAAGTTGAAGTCGCTCCACCAGATCTCCTTACCGAGTAGGATTATTCCATGGTACAACAATTGCCCCTCAAGTCGAGGTCGCGTGCTCGTATCGGGACCAAGACTTGATCCGTAACTGGGACGTGTTGTAACATAGATTTTACGTCTATGTCACAAACAAGTAATTAATGAATAAAGAATGAATAAATGAACGAAAAGCATAAAGAACGAACGAATTTGTTGACCCAGTTCGTCCGGAAGGACTACCATACCAAGCCAGGATCACTTTACTATGATTTTTATGTATGTTTTTTGTCCTCCTTTTTGTGTGGACTTTTTCCTCTTTATATAGAGTTTACAATATACAAATGAACATTAATGGGCCTCTTAATGGGCCTTTGAACATGGGGTGGATAGCCAATCTAGTCTAAGAACATGAAAGTAATGTCGGATTATCTCTTTGTACCGGGCTTGTCGACTTTGCTTGTGGAGCGACCTCAGGGGAGGTCGGCCGCTTAGGCAGCCTTCATTCTTCTCTCTCCGACCTTGCCTATGGACCGTCCTCGGGGGAGGTCGCTCTTTAAGGCGAGCCTGATCTTCATTGCTCGTCGCCAGGTCTCCCTTTGAGGGCTGATATCGGCATCTAGTACTCTTCAGCTAAGCTCGGTTCTAGCCGCCACGTTATCACCATTTGCCATGTCATCATCATTTGCCACGTGGCTGCTGGCCGATTATTATGGCTACAATAGGACGACTCGGGGAGAATCGACTTCGGGAAGCATCCCTGAGATGCCTGGTGGGTCGTGGGAAAGTGGACAGTTGACCCGATTTGTGCGGTATTCGATGGATTTTGCCATGATGATGCTGCAGGCGGATGAGGTCATGCCCCGCAGGCTTCTCCAATCTGTGAGCGCGGTGCCGATCACGCGTGTCCCGTGCGACTTCGTTTCTCAGAGAGGGGTCTGACTTATGTCTTTATTGCAATTTGGACCCTGATTTCTTCTATAAAATGGGCTAGGGTTCCACACCCGTTGTTATTTCTCCTTCGTGCTTGCTCCAGTCTTCCCTCATACTCAAGCTTCTTTCTCTCCGGCGAGACTCTGATGAGATCACACCCAGGTAATTCTCCCCTCTTCCACTCTTTTCCTATGGCTTCCGACCCTTCCGCGCCCGCCGAGCCGCGTCCTCCGGTCTCTTCGTCTTCTGATGAGGACAATGTCGCCATTGCCCAGCTCCAACAACTCCGCGCCTCTAGCTCCGCCGCCAGCCGCGAGGGCGGGTCTTCGTCCACGGCCATCCGACGCGTCGTCCGTGACACCGAAGGGATGGACGAGCGCTTTCTTCAAGAGTTGGAGGATATTACTCACCTTTCTCCTTTGGATATCGGTACGCTCCGCCCAGCCGCGTCAGAAAGGGAGGAGCCCGCCGGTACCTCGGCTCCGGCCCGGGGTTATGGGGCCTATGTACGGGCCTTCGACTACCAATCCTACTCGGTCGAGGCCCCTTACAAGTGACCTGAGCGCTCGTACAGGAGGTCGATTCGCTCCGAGTATATGGCCTCCGAATTGCCCCGGTATAGGTTGACTTTAACTGATCGCATTGTGCGCTCTCTCCGCCGATTATACAAAGTGCCCTGGAATGTACACTTCTATGGGGCGACCTCCGAGGAGAATGCCGACCAGCCGCCTCCAAGGATGATAGCCATCAACGAGCATTCAATGGAGGTTGGGATTCACTTTCCCATTCATCCGGCGATCTCCCACCTGCTAGCGGCTTGGAACCAGAGCCTCACTCAGATTACTCCGAACGGCTGGAGTTATATCTTGTCGACAATGACCGTTCTTGGTCTGGCCGGGCTACATCGGATGCCGACCCCTGGCGAGATCGCTTATGTGATGTCGCCGATCTTTCAAGCCGACGGTTATAATGTCGTGCCACTTCGCAAGGGGCGGGAGCTCGTGAGTGGGATCCCAAACAAAGTCACGGACTGGCATTGAAAATGGTGGTTCGTTGGGGGCACTTGGGAGTCAACGGACCCTTCGAGCACATTGCCCATCCGGGTTCCTACGGATTATGCACCCAGCGTCGAACATGGTAAACTCTTATTTTCATACTTCTGAGGACGTACTGATATAATTCTCCTTTTCCTATTGCAGTATTCGCTCCCTCGACCGCCGACCTGTTCTGGGACTTCCAAGAGGCATTCAGGACTGTTCGGAGCACCGAGCTGGGCCTTCACGATGTTAACGCCCTCAACTCCGAGCTCGATCGATTGAAAGTCGGGCTCTACACTTACCCCCGCCACTTGAACATCCCTTGTGAGTATTCGCTCTGTGACTTGGTTGTTTTTACCTTTGTTTTTTTTAAGTCGTCTGACCTTTCCATCGTGCAGACCCCGACATCCCGGTTTATCGCCTCCAACCTTCTGCAGCAGTGATGGCCTCCAGGAAGAAATCGGTCTTGGGCCAAATGAAGCACGTACCGTCCGCCGACCTTCTTCCTCCGAGCTCGGCCCCGTCTGGCCCCTCAGCTGCCGACAGAGGCAAGAGAAAGCAAAGGGAGCCTACTCCTGAGCCTGCCCGCAAGAGGGCGAGGGAGGAGCCTCACCCTGAGACCGGGAGATCGCAATTCCGTCCCTCTTCACAGCCCACCTCCGTCCCTAGGGGGGATCAACTTCCGGAGGATGACTCATGGTTTGGCTGGGACGCCGACCGCCTCAACGAGTAAGTTCTTGATCGAGTTTCCTTTACATTGCATATATCTTTCTCTTCTCTTGCCGACCTCCGGATTTCTTTTGCACCCCGAAGCTGACTCCGTACAAGTTTGGCCCCGAGGCCTTGAGCTTCTTGAGGTCGGGACACATCGTCCTGGCTGGGGTTCCTGAGAGTTAGCCCGCTTATCTCCGGGAAGGGCGGGCAGAACTGACTTCGGGGGGGGCCTTTATTTGACCACAAACAATGCCCATCGGCAAAAGCGTGGAGTCTGTGCCCTGGCCCTTGCCCACTCCCAAAAGGCGGTCCTCTACCTTGAGAAGTCCAGCGGCCAGCTGGAGACCGAGCTGGAGAAGATCAGGAAATCACAAGCTTGGGTCGCCGACCAGGCCAAGATGTTGGTCGCTGCGGCTGATGCCCAGAAGAGGTTGGAGTCCTCCAACTCCGACCTTCTCAAGCGACTTTCCGACGCCCAGGGGCGCATGGCTGAGGTGGAGGGGGAGTTGAGGGCTGAGAGGGCGAAGGTGACCCGCCTAGAGGGCGAGCTGGCTGATGCCGGGAGGATACTGTCCGAGAAGGAGGGCGACTTCGGGGAGGGGGAAAGCAAAATTAACGCCAATTTAAAACTTATGTGATGGCCTACGTTGGAGCCATCTGGGTTTTCCACAAGGCAAAGCCTGCAGGCGACCTCACTCTTTTTGTCACCGAACTGGAGGACTATGTCCGAGATTATCCTCCCGCTCCTACGGTCCTCCTGGAGATCAAAGATCATGGAAGATGGAGACTTTGATGAGTTCCCATCATCCAACTAGAAATCTCTTATCTTATATAGGGAGAATGTGAATTCGTCAGTCTCACGGTGCAAAAGCAAAGTTCCGATTCGTCCTTAAGTATCACAGTAATGCTCCATTGTTACAGTCAAACCCAATCCATGGTTACAGTAAGATCTATATTTGCAAATAGAAAAAGAATTGTCTCTCTAACAGGTCAATAGAAAGTATTATACAGAGCATATCTACCTATCTATATCTATAAAGGCTTCTCTATCTGTCCAATTCGAATTCTTTCTATTTTTTTTGCTATTGAATGCTCATCCTTCTTCTCGGGAAAATTGGCATAACTTTATCCCTCCCTCTATAATGAGATCGATAGCTCCGTTGGGAACAATCCTTCTTTTTAAGCATCTTGCAAAGACCCTTCGATTTTCACTTCACTGCTTCTTTCCTTGATATATGATATTTCTGGATGCAATTCCACCTGGAATATGCGTGATCTTTTATGGTAAATGAGGAAAGATGAATTCGATCTATTGGATTGATCAGTGATTCGGTATGTTGGAGCAGGAGTAATCTTGTCCCCGGGATCCTTAAACCATGAGCAAAAGGCTTCACCTGGGTAAGACCTCGATTGAAGCACTCGAAAGTAATCCGAAATGGGTTTGTGACGGACGGGGCTCGGAAGGTGAAGCTCGTCTGCCGAATCATGATTTTCTAGATTGCCTTCGTGTTCCGTCTACCAAGACTCGACCTAATCTTGATTTAGCTTCATCTCATTCTTATTCTTGAAAAAACCAAAGGCGATTGAAGAGCAAGTCTCCCTTTTTGGGAAGCGAGGAGTTGTCATTCACCAATCAATTATACCTCAACTAGATAAATTCACTTATTTCACACAATTCTTCCGGTCATGTCTTTTCCTCTTTACTTTCTATATTGCCATATGCAATGATGGAGATGGAGTACTTGGGTTCAAAGAGATTAAAAACTACTGGAACCAACCGGTTTCACACCGGAGACCAACATCCGAGCAATCAACGACCCCAAGAGTTTGGAAGAGATCTTGAGAAAAGGTTTTAAAGACCGTGTATCCTATATGTACTCCAGTTTATTCAAGTATCCCAATGGTGTAACGCCGTCGACTTATTGGGAAAAAAGGAAGAAGATCACTTTGATCTCTTGTTTTGGAGAACTAAGTGGCTCACGAGGAATGGAAAGAAATTTATTCTATTTGATTTGAAGTCCTCATATATAGCACTTCTTCCAATCTGGATGGGGATCGCTTGTAGGAATGACATAATGCTAATGCATGTTCTACACGGCCAAGGAAGCATCGGTTTTTTAATCTAATTATGACTTGGTCGATAAGAAGAGCACTTTCGTCGAGAAATAGTGGAATGGAGGGCCTTTAAAGAAAAAATAAATAGCCCGAAGACAGAGGTTCTCTAGATTCTCAATCGCTTTTTTTAGTGGGGAGGAATAGTGCGGGAAGGGAGCGAGACCAAGCCGAGCCACTAGGAGAGTAAGCCCTTCCCACGTGTCATTTTAGGCAGGCGGCGGCAGAAATCTAACTAATCCGCGACCAGCAAGTTTTCCGAAAAGCGAATCGAATGGAATTGTGACTTTCACAAAATCTTCTTTGAAAATCAAAGAAAAAGAAGGTCCATTTTCCCACATAGTTAAATCCGTCAAACCAACTATTCTCTTCTAAAAGTAATAAAGAGATCTTTTTCTATTTCTTCTTCTATCAATGCAATGAAAGAACCATCCCTTCCTATTTGTTTGTCTGTCGGATAGAAAGAAAATGTGACCCCAAAGAGCCCTTCTTCTTCGACTTTAGGGGGGTGGGGTTGAAGGGAGGGGGTTTACATACAACCGAGGCAAAGTGGTTTATGATTGAATCTCGGAGGCATTCTTATCATTTGGTAGATCCAAGTCCATGGCCTATTTCGAGTTCACTTTCGGAGCTTTGACAACAATCGTAGGAGGTGTGATGTACATGCACTCATTTCAAGGGGTGCAACACTTCTCCGTTTGGGCCTCCTATTTCTCCTATATACCATGTTCGTATGGTGGTGGCACGATGTTGTACGTGAATCCACGTTGGAAGGACATCATACCCAAGTCGTACAATTAGGACCTCGATATGGTTTTATTCTTTTTATCGTGATCGGAGGTTATGTTCTTTTTTTGCTTTTTTTCGACTTCTTCTCATTCTTCTTTGCACCTACTGGTGAGATCGGAGGTATTTGGCCCCAAAAGGGATTGGGGTTTTAGATCCTTGGGAAATCCCTTTTCTTAATACCCTTATTCCCTTCATCCTGAGTCGCCGTAACTTGGGCTCATCATGCTATACTCATGGGGAAGGAAAAACGAAAGCGGTTTATGCTTTAGTAGCTACCGCTTTTCTTGGCTCTAGTATTCACTTTGGTTTTCAAGGAATGGAATATTATCAAGCCCCTCCACGATTTCGAGATAGTATTTATGCTTCTACCTTTTTCTTAAGAATCGGCTTTCATGGTTTTCATGTGATTATAGGTACTCTTTTCTTGATCATATGTGGTATTCGCCAATATCTTGGTCATCGACCAAGGAGCATCACGTTGGCTTTGAAGCATTTGTATGGTAATCGGCATTTTGTAGGTATTGGCATTATCTTTGAAAAATATATTTTTTACTTTGTATAATCGAAACCCGAATTTCCGGACTTATTTTTCAAATAAATTGTTTATCAATGATGCTTTAAATATGATTGAATGTTATATATATTTCTTTGCATAAACTGTTCAATAATTAAATGCGTGTTACATCAGAGTTAATTTAGTGATACCCGATCACGAAAGATTAAATTAATATCCGCTTGTAACTATAAGTACGCTTTCACGACCTAGATGGAAATGAACAACCATCGCGAAAGGTTGAGGTGTAAGGCTCAGATTGGTTTGTCTTGATCAAGAGATTACACCAAATAAGTGATCGATTGAATAGGACCTCTGAGGAGGATAAATTCTTGAGGCCCGAACAAGGAAGAATTAGACCTCGATGGTTCGTTGTTTCTTAACCTTCGTCCCTTAAATAGGATCACGTGGGATTGGTAACTATTGCTTTGACTTATCATGGGTAGCGAATCGAGAGAGATTCAATACTTTTTATCTTGGGCAATATTATTGGTCACATGTGATTGCTAAGATTTAATCTGAAAGAATCGTGTGCAAAATCGCTTTCTTGATTTGCCCCTTGGGAGGTTCATAAGTTTTATCATACCAAATCTTGCAAGTGGAATTAGTTTCCGGTATGGATAATAATGTTGAACCGTTCCTCGACCAAGGACAAAAGATATTAATTAACGGAAAGCTATTTCAAAGCTTGAATTAATTAATGGGCTAGATAATCTTAAACACGGAAAAATAATGACCGGAGCCATATCGACCGTAATATGGGTTGAGATGGATAGTCTGATATTAATTATGTAGTGGGATTAATTAATATTTATGGGCTTGAATTATATTGTGGCTCAATATTAGATATTCAAGGTCCATTAGAAGGTCCAATCTTAATTCTCCTAAAGGCCCCCTGAGTAGCCCAACAAATAGTCCAATAACTGAAAAAGGTGATTAAAATAAAATAAATATTGTTGCTTAATTTTTCCTATTTATTTCAAAAATTATGGATAAGAGGAGAGAAAGATTTTCTTTGAATTTTGTTATGGAATGAAGATATGTATGCTTGGAATACAAGATTATCTCATTAAATTCAAGAAATCTCCCACTTGGTTATTCATAATAGAGATTTCGAAAATTTTGAAATATAGTGGGCAAGAAAGATTTTCTTGATTTTCTTGAAAAGATATTATGGAAGATATGTATTTCTTGAAGTACAAGAATATCTCATAAATTCAAGAAGATCCAAATCTTGGAATCTTGATCCCTAATATTTCGAAATATTCCATAACAAATAAGAGAGTTGGATTTTGTGGAATATTTTAATTATGGAGAAAAGAATATATGAGATATATTCAAGATTTCTTGGAGATCAAGAAAAGATTTTTTCCTCCCTATTTCACATGTAATTTTCGTCCCCCTCTCCTCTATAAATAGGGAATGAATGGTTCATTCCCAGTAACACACGAAAATTGGTTTTTCGAAAAAATATCAGTGTCGATAAAATATCAAATATTTTGTAACGTCGACAAATTGTATTTTTTTGAAAAACGACAATTGTGAGTTGTGTAAAATTCCATGTGCTGGAAATATTAGCAAATCCACATAAGTGGTGCAACAAAGTTTATTTTTTCCTTTTGTTAATTGTTCGCGAGTATCCTTCCACCGGATTGTCGAGCAAGGGCTAAGGGAATACTTGGGAAGTCCTTTTGGTTAGTCCGTCCGACCGAAGTCACTGCCATCCCGAGAGGTACGTTCATGTAAACCAATAGATTCCGCATGCGTAGGTTTTACGTAGCTTTTTATATGCATGATATGTTGTTGCAATTATTATTTGAATTAATATAGGATTAATTCATGCTATTAATAATTAATGAATTAAATTTGTATTTAAATATTCACCCCGAATAGATATGTGCAACTCATTCCCCAACACATACCCAAGTCGTACAATTAGGACCTCGATATGGTTTTATTCTTTTTATCGTATCGGAGGTTATGTTCTTTTTTGCTTTTTTCGGGCTTCTTCTCATTCTTCTTTGGCACCTACAGTAGAGATCGGAGGTATTTGGCCCCCAAAAGGGATTGGGGTTTTAGATCCTTGGGAAATCCCTTTTCTTAATACCCTTATTCCTCCTTCATCCGGAGCTGCCGTAACTTGGGCTCATCATGCTATACTCGCGGGGAAGGAAAAACGAGCAGTTTACGCTTTAGTAGCTACCGTTTTACTGGCTCTAGTATTCACTGGTTTTCAAGGAATGGAATATTATCAAGCCCCCTCCACGATTTCAGATAGTATTTATGCTTCTACCTTTTTCTTAGCAACTGGCTTTCATGGTTTTCATGTGATTATAGGTACTCTTTTCTTGATCATATGTGGTATTCGCCAATATCTTGGTCATCTGACCAAGGACCATCACGTTGGCTTTGAAGCAGCTGCATGGTACTGGCATTTTGTAGACGTGGTACGGTTATTCCCATTTGTCTCTATCTATTGGTGGGGAGGTATATGAAGGAACGAATCAGTGGATTGAGGAATGAAAGCTCGAAGACAAAGAGAACCGGGCTTTTCCAAGGAATTACTGCAGCTTTCGCTTTCCCACTCCCTTTTATTATCATATACAAAAAAGTCTCTTTTCTTCGCCAATCCCTCTCGGATTGTGCGCCCGGTCCCCGAGGTGGAGGTCGCTCAGCCAGAGTCCGGGTCGGCACTTGAGGTCGCAGCCACGGAGGGGAATGTGGAGGGAGGCCCGGCGGGGCCTTGAGTGGCGGGGCTTCTTGGAGACTCTTTCTTTTTCTTTTTTTTTTGTTCTGATGTATCGGCTTTCGGGCCTTTTTCATGTACTTGCCTTCGGGGCCCCCTTTAAGTAATTATTAATGAAATTCCTCCTCTTTTATCATATTGTGTCGACTTGATTTCCTTACGCGACTTGTTATTTATTTGTCCTTGTCGTCTTATCTGTAATGCGACTTTATTGTTCGAACTTCATTTTTCTGGTCGTCTTATAAAGTCGGGGGGGTCGCCCCTCATAGGGTGTCGATTCTTCCCTCGGTATGTCGAAAGTCGTACCTCGGGTAATTTATATTTTCTTTACATAGTCCCTTTGGGTTTCACACAATGATTTCGAGATGAAGGAAAAGACATTATTAATAACATTGATAAATAACTGTTTACAAGAGTATAGTTTCACTGAAAATATTTCCTCAAGTGTGCCGCGTTCCATGGGTATTGAGCCTTGGTACCATCTGGCTGCTCGAGCTCGTATGCTCCATTAGTTAAGATCTTTGAGACCTTGAATGGGCCCTCCCAGTTTGGGCCGAGGGTCCCTTTCGATTCGCCGAGTACCTTCTTGAGTACCAAGTCGCCTTCTCTGAAACGCCGAAGTCGCACTTTGGAGTTATATTATTTTTCCGACCTTTGTTTGTACCTAGCGTTCCTCATGTTAGCTTCTAGCCGCTTTTCCTCGAGCAGATCGAGGTTTCTGGTTAGGGCCTCATCATTTTGGTCAAAGGCGACCTGACTTGTGCGGAGACTGGGGAAATCGATTTCTGCGGGAACCACTGCTTCGGTCCCGAAGGCTAGTGAGTAGGGGGTTTCTCCTGTTGAATTTTTGCAGGTGGTTCTATAGGCCCACAAAACATCCGGGAGCTCGCTAGCCCACTTCCCCTTGGCTCCCTCGATCTTGGCTTTGAGAGTGTGTTTAATGATCTTGTTCACGACCTCGACCTGGCAGTTTGACTGCGAATGATATGGGGTCGAGAAGAGCTTGGTGATTTTCCATTTCTTGAAGAATGCTTCGACCTTAAGGCCGTCGAATTGTTTATCATTGTCTGATATGATTGCTTGCGGTAAGCCGAATATGCATATGATATTCCGCCATATAAACTTGATGACTTGGTTCTGATCTATGGTCGTCAGTGCCTCAGCTTCGGCCCACTTTGTGAAGTGATCTACCGCTACCAGGGCATATTTGACCGACCCTGGCGCTGTTGGGAGTGGCCAATGATGTCTATCCCCCACTTTGCAAATGGCCAGGGGCTGAGGATACTTGTGAGTTCTTCCGGTCGCTCTTGATGGAAGGGGCATAGATTTGGCACTTGCGGGCGAAGATGATGGCGTCGGCCCTTAATGTGGGCCAAAAGTACCCTTGTCTTGTGGGCCAGCGATTCTCCCCCGGTGTGGTTTCCGCATACCCCTTCGTGTATTTCGCGTAGAATCACTTGTCCTTGCTCGGGTGTGACACAATCGGCGTAGGGGATCTTTGAAACCATGCTTGTCTGACTTCGTTTTGGATCATTGTGTATCTTGCTGCCCACAATTGTAGTTGTCGAGCTTGGACCCTGTCTGATGGCAGGAGACCTGTTGTCAAATATTCGATGATGGGTGTCATCCAGTTCGGTGTTGGGGCTTCTAGATTTGCGACCTTCGAGTTTGCGGTGGAGGGGTGGGTCAATGTCTTGATGGTGACATCTTTCATCTCTGGTGACCCTTCGGAGGTCGCTAGTCGCGCTAATGCATCGGCTCGCGAGTTTTGTTCCCTTGGGCTCAGCTTGACATGGATTTGGTCGAATTTCTGACATAATATTTTCACCACCTCTTGGTAAGCTGCCATTCGGTTGTCTATTGCCTCATATTCCCCTAAGACCTGGCAGGCTACGAGCTGGGAATCTGTGTGAACTTGCAATCTCTTGACACCCATCGTTGTTGAAATTTCTAGGCCGCTGATGAGCGTTTCATATTCGGCCTCATTATTTGTTGCGGGGAAGTCGAAAGTGATGGTGTTTTGGAACGAGGTCCCTTCCGGGCTGGTCAAAACTATACCGGCCCCCGATTTGTGGGAGGTCGCTGATCCGTCCATGAATAATTCCCAGGGTGGGCCGCTCGAACACCCAGCTTTAGATGGGAAGGCGAGTTCTGATGAAATCGGCTAAGGCCTGGGCTTTGATGGCAGGTCGGGTGCGTAGGTTACCCCGTATTGTCCAACTTCAATTGCCCATTTGAGGCATCGTCCCGACGTATCTGGCCGATGCAAGATGTTCCTTAGGGGCATGGAGGTTAATACTTTGACATGGTGGTCAAAAAATAGGGCTCAGTTTCCTTACTCTCATAACTAGCGCATACGCCAGTTTTTCCAGGACTGGATATCGCTGTTCGGTTTCGTTCAATGTCTGGCTAACGAAGTAGATTGGGAACTCGTTCCTATCCTCTACCCGAATGAGTACCTCACTCAGAGCTGTCTCGGAAGCCGTGAGGTATAGGAAGAGTTTCTCCCCCGAAACTGGTTTGGACAGAATGCTTACATCCGCCAAGTAAGCTTTGATCTTGTCGAAAGCTTCTTGGCTTTCGTGTGTCCATTCAAACTTCATTTTTTCCGGATGGTGTCGAACAGGGGCTTGCACTTATCCCCCATTCGGGAGATGAAACGGTTTAAGGCTGCCGGGCATCCCGTGAGTTTCTGTACTTCCTTTATGTTTCGGGGTGCCCCCATGTCCAATATGGCTTTGACCTTGGAGGGGTTCGCTTCGATTCCTCGCTTGCTCACCAAGAGTCCTAGGAATTTCCCGGACTCAACTCCGAAATTGCACTTCTTCGGGTTCAGTCATGTTGAACTTTCTCAAGATGTCGAAAGTTTGGGCCAAGTAAGCCAGGTGGTCTTCCGACTTTAGGCTTTTGACGACTATGTCATCCACGTAGACTTCCACCGACTTCCCTATGAGGTCGGTAAACATGTGGTTGACCAGCCTCTGATATGTTGCCCCTGCATTTTTTAAACCAAAGGGCATCCTCTTCCAGCAGTAGATGTTCTTCTCAGTCAGGAACGAGGTATGCTGCTGGTCAGGTTCATACATGGCTATCTGGTGATAGCCTGCAAAGGCGTCCATGAAGGACATTATCTCGTGCCCCGCTGTGTTGTCTATCAGGTGGTCGATGTGGGGCATTGGAAAAAAATCTTTTGGGCATGCGCTATTGAGATCTGTGAAGTCGATACATAGTCGCCAAGTCCCATTGGATTTTTTTACTAGCACGGCATTGGCCACCCATTGGGGTTGGTAGGCTTGAGTGATCAAGTCGTTGTCCAGTAACTTTTTTACCTTCCCGGCTAGTGCTGCGTATTTTTTGGGGCTAAATTTTCGCCTCTTCTGAGTTATCGGCTTTCGAGCTGGGTCTATGAATAGCTTATGGCATGCGAATTCCGGGTTGATCCCCACCATATCCTTGTGCGACCAGGCGAAGACATCTAAGTTCTTTTCGAGAAAGTCGATGACTTCCCCCTTCAGGTCGTCCGGCATTCTTGAGCCTATAATTACTTCAAGATCTGGTCGGGCTGGGTCCACTTTGACTTTCTCGAGGTCTTCCCCCGGGATGGCCCTTGGGGTACTTTGTCGTGGGTCGTCTATTTCTGCTTCGAGCAGAAATTCTTCTGGTTCGGGACCCATCCTTGGATTGAGGTCATCGCAACTTCTTTTCCTGCTCGTTTTGTTATTTAAAATTTTGCACTGCTTTTCGCTATCTATTACAAATATATGTTTTCTAGATATTGGTGCGGAATTTAAACGATATGATGAATAAATCAAGCAACCCCTTGCATCAACTTGGTCACCTTTGACGGTGCCGACCAGCCCACTCTTGGTGGGAAACTTTACACAGAAATAAAAAGTCAAGGACGCAGCCTCAAATTCGTGTTCAAATGGCCTCCCGAGGAATCCATTATAGGAGCTCGGGAGGTCGACAACTAAAAAATCTAGAAGCCTAGTGGCCCTAACTTTTTCATTCAGAGTGGAGACTAATTCTACGGCAAGTCGGATCATTCCTGTCGGCTTCACTGTCGCATCCCCAAAGCCTTTCACGACATGGTCACATGGAGTGATTTATGCGTCGTAATCTCTGAGCTGATCCAAGGTCTTCTTGAAGAGTATGTTGCAGAAAGCCCCTCCATCCACTAGCAGGCGGCATACGGTGGTGCCCATGATATTGGCTTTGATCACCAGTGGGTCGACGTTGGGGTAGACTACCCCGGCTTTGTCCTTCTCGCCGAACTCGATCGTGCTAGTCTCTTCTCCTATTGTGAAGACGGGTAGCACCATCTTCCTGGTGTTTTCTATCTCTCTTATCTCTGCCTTCAGCCGCCTTTTGGATGAGCCAGTTGATGAAAATCCCCTTACCGTCCCCAGTGTGGACAAGGTATGTATCACGCGACCTCTCGTCCCTTCTGGCATGGGTGGTACTGGCCGTTCCCCCTGGCCGGCATCCCCAGGAGCCGGCTCTTCCCGTGGGTTTTCTTGTTGGTGACCTTTCTGAGCTCGATCCTGATTTTTTTGAGGTCGCTTGACAAACTCATCCAGTAATCCGTCCTTGTATAGCCTCCAAAGCTGGGAGAGTAGATCCTTGCACTCGCTGGTATAGTGCCCAGTTTGATCTTGGAAGTGGCAATACTTGTTGGGGTTCGTCTTCCCCTTGTTCTTGATCGGCCGAGGTGGGAGAAGCAGCTCTCGGTCCCTAATCTGATTGTATAAGTGTTCGGGCGTCATGCCAAGCACTTCCATCAACTTGACCTGGATATTTTCTTCAAAGGGTTTGAAGTTGTCGGGTGCCTTGTAATGACTGCCGACTTTCTTGGAGCTTTTCTTTGAGTCGGCGACCTCCTTGCCTTCGGAAAGTCTTGACTCCAGGAGCTCTGAGGCGTGGATGAGGTCGCTAGCTCGCCTCCGAAAGTCGTTATAACTGATCGGGTATTCAGTGGTCATCCGCCGCCACAGCTTGGTTCCCTTCTTGAGACCAGAGACGGCCCCGAGCACTTTGGCCTCATCCCCGATTGGATCCCCTTCGAGTATGAGCTAGTCGATCCTTTCGATGTAGGATCGATCAAACTCATTGTCGGCCTGTTGGTGTTCATAAGCCGCTGTCTGGTCGCAGGCCGCGGGGCCAAGGCAGTAAAATGGGTCAAAAATAGCCTGGCGAGCTGTTCGAAAGTTTCCACTGAGAAAGGTGGCAACGAGGTGAACCATTGGTGGGCCTGGTCGCTCAAAGTTAGGGAAAATAAATGGCACTTTGTGGCATCTATCGCGCCTATGGAGGCCATGTAGGAGTTATACTTGGCCACGTGGACCCTTGAGTCCGTGCTTCCACTGTAGCGATCTAGGGCCGCCGTGTTGATTTTTCACTGGGTAGGTGCCAAGGTGATTGTGGTCCCGAAGGGGGAGTCTGGAATGATAAGGTTATGGTCTGCCCCCGTCTGGCTGCCTTGATTTTCAGCTTGCTCGAGAAGTCGCTGGACCGTCTTGGCCAGCGCGTCGATTTTGATGTCGCGATGGTCTTTGGGGGAGTAGGTCGTTCACGGATTGTCCTGGCAAATTGCCGACCCCCTCGGCGATTCATCATGATGTAAGTTCAGAGTTATGGCCAGATCTCGCTCCATCTGGTCGACGTGGCAGGGCTGAGATTGCGCCTCGTCTTCGATGGCCATTGGGGCCTTCTGGGCATCTTATCTCCCAAGTCGGTCAAACACGTTGCCAGACCCTGCTGGCCTTTCTAGGAGCCTGCGATTCCGAATGATTGCTTGTTTCGCCGGATCGTACACCAGTTGGCTTGTGGAGTGCCCTTTCTCGACTAAGGCATTCTTGCCCTTAGAAACTCCTGGATTGGGTGCCATTTTCTTAGCAGGCGGTTGTTCGTCCTCGCCATCAAAAGCGAGGCGTTTCTTGTGGAGGACAGCCAACACGGCCTTCATGTCCTCCGGTGTCTGGACGAGATTCCACCAGTAGGGGGTGAGATCTCTGTGAACTCTTAGAGGCCTCGACACCGTCGCGGTGGTCAGTCTCGTTTCTGGTGGTGTTACCTTGATTGATTGATAGTTTGGATTTTCTGCAGATTTTTTAATAAATCGACAGAGTGTTTCCCACAGACGGCGCCAATGTTGTGACCTAAATTTTATATCTAAGACAATGTGATAATACGAATGGGATCAAACAAATAACAAATAACAACTACGAAATACGCTTCAGATTTGATTACCCAGTTCGTCTTTTGAATAAGACTACGTTTGGGGGCACCGAAGCCAGGAGTGTTTTATTATATTTTCTGCCTAGAGTGCTAGAATTTTTCGTGTGTTTACAAGGAGCGTTACATGTTGTATTTATAGACCAGAAACTAGGGTTTCTTCTTCGTGGGCTTCCTCTAGCGGGCTTGCCAAGCTTCCTGCCGCCCGATCTAGGGTTTCCCCGGTCGATCCCGTGATTTCCGCATCTGGATATACATGCCTTGCTTACCCCGCGATACTCACTTCTTTCAAGTCGTGCGACCTTCTTTAGTCCTGGGGAAGTCGTTCAACGACCTCCCAAGCGAAGTTGAAGTCGCTCCACCAGATCTCCTTATCGAGTAGGATTATTCCATGGTACAACACCAACGAGTTCATGGGCGAAGAAGCTCAGAGTTGTCTCAAAGCTGGGCGCACGAGTCTATTGACGCTTTTCTGATGCACTGTGGGTGTAATTCTATGACTGAGAGTGTGTTGTGTGGCGTGCCCATGTATTTGTTGGCCATTTTTTGCGGACCAGCACACGAATCGTTAATGCTCGTGCGGAGAGTGGGGAATTGAGATAGAGATCAAATCTAAGTATTTGTAAATTCATTGCAGAGTGGTGAAAATATAGTAAGTTTGTCCTTTTTTTAGTGGAAATTAGGGGTGTGGTGATGGGCTTAATGTATCGGTGTTGGCCCAACTTATAAAGCCTATAAAATTGAACGAGATGTTCTGGCCCAATTTCACACATCAAATCAAATCAAAATTATAGTTCAACTTTTTTCTATTCTGTCTTTTTTCAATCTGTTTCTCTTTTAACTTTTTATTTTTAAAAAGGTTTTCAGAAAGAAAGACGGTTTTCCCAGAATAAAAGATCAAATATTAAACTTTAATTTTTGTATTCATAACCTCCCACAACTTATGTAGTGATAACTTGAGTTATTTCACTTGTATAGTTAGAATTTTAAATCCATGACTAGGGTGGTGTTTCCACGAAATTATAAGCGATTATAATCACTTAGAATGTGTATATAAGCAATTTAAAATGATTTATTTCTATTTTATTAAATTAAATAAGCTCTCAAAAATTATTCCATAAGTTAAAAGTTGAAAGAAAAGTTGTTTTGATAGCCTATGGGTATTTTTTTAGGTATTATTAATTTTTTCAGCACACACTGTCAACTTTTTTTTTTAATTTTTAAAAACATTATCAATTTCTACTATTAATTAATTTTCTTATAATGATTAATTTTAATCATTTCTTCAAAATGATAATATTTTACAAACACCCCAAGACTATTTTCAAGTTTATTTGAAAATTTTGAACTTTAAATTATAATACTAAAATATATTTTTCTTGTAAATGATATTCCTCCAAATCAAGCTTAGGGCTCAGAAATGTAAATTCCCAACGAGTTTTAATTTAGTTAACTTAAATTTCTTTTCCACAAATACATAAACATTTGGTGATAATTTGCAATTTGCAAATTATTAATTTTAAAATATAGAATAAGACTTCATTTTGACTGTTGCCTGTCAGAAAAACCGTTCTCCTCCATTTCTCCCCCGCCGTTCCTCCCGATTTCTGCCTCACTTCCTCTCTCTCGTCAAAGGAGAGATTCTGGTGAAAATCGGGGAGATTTTGTTTGTTGTGTGCGAATTGAAATGGCTAGTGGAGGATATGGCGACGCGAGCCAAAAATAGACTACGTCTTCAAGGTGGTTCTGATCGGCGATTCGGCGGTTGGAAAGTCACAAATTCTCTCTCGTTTCGCGCGTAATGAGTTCACCTTGGATTCTAAGGCAACAATCGGTGTCGAGTTCCAAACGCGCACCATGGTTATTCAGCACAAGTCCGTTAAAGCTCAGATCTGGGACACCGCTGGCCAGGAAAGGTATATATGCGTGCAGTTATGATATATGTGTGTGATTTTAGGTTTGCGTGCTGAGATGAAACTTGTAATTGGTCTGTTTGCATTTTTTTCAATTTTTCTGGGTTTTGTGTTGTGAAAGCGATGGTGTGTGCTGATCTGGGGACATATGTGGAGCAGTGTGTTTGGATGCATTGGATTGAGTCCATTGAATTGGAATTCATGTTTGAATGTTGGTTTTAATTTTAAATTGTTATTTTGTAATAGTTCCTTTTTATAATAGTAAGCACATAGGTTTAAATTCTTGGCTTTGGAGTTTGCAGTTAGTTTGTAATCTAATGTTTGTTAATTACTGGTGGGAAGGACTTCATATGTTGGAAATGAGTGATTTGATTAGATCATTACTACCTGAGGGGGTTTATCAGTCTCACCTAATCACTACTAACAGAATGTTTTGGCAAATTGATAGGGTCGTTAAACAATCCTGCGTTATCTATGGTTTGTATGGTCACATATCAATTGGAATCCAGGGGTTTATCAAACAACCGTGGCATTCCAAGCTTATTCATTCTGACCTAATTTATGTCTCGAATAGCAGAGTGGGCAACATCTTCACAAAAAAAAAATCTTACCTATGTTTAGTTAAAAAGAAGGATATTAGGTGATGAGAATGCTTTGAACCCCAGCCTACAACATAGTGAACTCAAGTTGCTTAATTGTGTCTGCATAACTGCATAAATTTTCTATTCAAATAGATGAAAAATGGGAAATATTTACTCTCAAGACTTGTCCATCCGAATCCTCTGTAACATGTGTCTATTATGTTTGTGTTAGACTAACTCATATCGGAGATTGTTGGACAGGGCGTGCATAATGTTTAGATTCCAATCTATTCTGGCAGTCTTTTGCAACTATAATATCCGTAGTTATTAAATCCACTCCATCCAGTCTAGTATGACCAAAACCTTATCTTCCATTAAGAAAAGTGGAAATAACTAGCGTTATTTCCATTTTGAGCATAACCTTGGTCTTTCCATCATTGAAATTGTTGAAAGCCGAAATTTACATTAAATATCTGTTTTGCAAATGGAAAATAAATTATTACTTATTTTACTCTATTTAACTAACTATAAAATCTATCCAAAGTCCAAAATGTAAAGTATATTTAGGTACCTTATGATTTGGATGAATGATAAAATCTTGAAATGTGAAAAAGTCTATATATTTTGTAAGTTATGCATTATATAAAGATACTTTCAGATATGCGTGTATATTATATGGAATGTCCACAAAGGTACTTTGAAATACTCCAATACCGTACTGTTTCATTCCAGTTATAAAACTTTGCTAATATTTTGTCTGACGAACAGATACAGAGCAGTCACAAGTGCATATTACAGGGGTGCTGTGGGGGCTATGTTGGTTTACAACATAACAAAGCGACAGACCTTTGACCACATTCCACGTTGGTTAGAAGAGCTGCGTGCACATGCAGACAAAAATATCGTGATTAATCTAATTGGAAACAAAACCGATCTTGAAGACCAGAGAGCAGTTTCCACAGAGGATGCCAAGGAATTTGCAGAGAAGGAAGGACTCTTCTTCTTAGAAACATCAGCATTGGAAGCAACCAACGTAGAAGAGTCGTTTTTAACAGTGTTGACAGAGATTTTCAATATTGTTAACAAGAAAAATCTTGTGGCTGGAGATGATCAAGAAAATAGCAATCCTGCATCTTTGTCTGGTAAGAAGATCTTTGTTCCTGGCCCAGCCCAAGTAATCCCTGAACGGAATAGGATGTGTTGTCGGTCATGATTTTTTTGTTCTAAAATTTGTGGTGTGATATTTTTTTCCAGTGTTGTGAGGTGTATTCAGTTGTGTATATTTGATGTTGTTGCACATCTGCATGATAGGTCAAATGTTGGTTTGGATTTTTGACATGGAGAGAAAACAGCATTCAACGTAGTTCAAATTTGGTTCCAATTAATATTTCAATTCCTCTCCTCTCTTGCTTTATGTTATATATTAGGGTTAGCCTGAAGCTACATTTGGTGTATTTTTGCGCTTTTTATTGTCTGAAGGCCTCGCTTTTTTCCATCACTTCCATTCACATATTTGTAACTTTATTGGTATAGAATAGAAGAATGGCACTTGTTGAATACACGTTTTTCATAAGAGGGGTTTTTGTGTGAAACGAACTCATACATCATAGCATTCACTTAAATATTTAGGGTATACCCCTTTAAAATAGGGAAATGGGTGTTTTTACCCAAAATTCATAACAAATGGGAATTTATACCCACTTCATAAGAAAATGAGTTTTCTACTCAATTTTAACTTAAAATGACCAAAATACACTGCCTCTTCATTCCCCCGCAAAAAAAAATTACAATAACTTTTGAATAACCCCCCAAAATCTGCCGCCTCCATTCAATTACTGTTGCACCACACCCCCATCTTCCATGGCCACCACACCATAAGTCCACCACACCATAGAAACGACGGCCACCACACCCCCATCTTCGCACCGCATCCACCGACGGCCACCACCGCTCCATCGTTAGGCGCCGCATCCATCGACGGCCACCACACCCCCATCATCCACTATAAACTTTGAGCAGAGGGCCGCCAACGCGATGGAAGAGGAGTCGGCGGCACCGAGCAACGACCGGCGAATGGAAGAGGCGTCGGTGGCAGCGCAAGAACAAGTATTAAATTTTATTCGTATAGATTTATATTTATTTTTTCAAAATTAATTTGTATGGATTTGTATCTACTTTTTGGGAGATAAATTTGTATGGATTTTTTTATTTTTTATTTTTTCGATTTTTCATTCTTTTGATTTTTGCTATGAGATGAGACTTATGTGATTTCTGCTATGAGATGAGTTTTGCTTGTTAGTTTCGCCTAGAGAGACAAGTTTTCTGCTAACGAGACAAGTTTTCGCCTAGCGAGACAAATTTTTGCTTAGCAAGATATATGGTTGTCTAGCGAGATGAATTTTCACACAGCGAGATAAGTTTTCTGCTAGCGAGATAAGTTTTCACCTAGCGAGACAAGTTTTTGCTTAACAAGATAGATGGTTTTCTAGCGAGATAGGATTTTGCCTAGCTAAATAAATAAGAATTCTTGAATTTATTTGGTTGTTGTTTGTTATTAGATTTCAGTAATGTTGGATGTATGTGGATGTTTTTCACCTAGCGAGATAAATTTTTACTAGCGAGACAAGTTTTCACCTAGCGAGACAAGTTTTTTCTTAACAAGATAGATGTGACTAGCGAGACAAGAGTTTGGCTAGCTAAATAAATAAGAATTCTTGAATTTATTTGGTTGTTTGTTATTAGATTTCAGTAATGTTGGATGTATGTGGATGTTTTTCATCTAGCGAGACAAATTTTTGCTTAGCGAGATATATGGTTGTCTAGCGAGATAAATTTTCTGCTAGCGAGATAAGTCACCTAGCGAGACAAATTTTCACTAGCGAGACAAGTTTTCCTCTTAACAAGATAGATGGTTATCTAGCGAGATAGGATTTTGCCTAACTAAATAAATAAGAATTCTTGAATTTATTTAGTTGTTGTTTGTTATTAGATTTCAGTAATGTTGGATGTATGTGGATATTTTTCACCTAGCGAGATAAATTTTTACTAGCGAGACAAGTTTTCACCTAGCGAGACAAGTTTTTTCTTAACGAGATAGATGGTTGCCTAGCGAGACAAGATTTTGGCTAGCTAAATAAATAAGAATTCTTGAATTTATTTGGTTGTTTATTATTAGATTTCAGTAATGTTGGATGTATGTGGATGTTTTTCATATAGCAAGACAAGTTTTCACTAGCGAAACGAGACAAGTTTTTACTATTACAATGTTATATTTGCTAATAACTTCTATTGTTTTTTAACAGGTAGTATGGAGTAGGGTAAAACTTCATGGTCGTCTTAACTTGAATGCCACTTGCAACACATATTCTAGCGGAGAGATTATTAAAGTTATAAAGAAAGAGTTGGAAAACTGTGGTATACTACATAAGTTTTGTGACTCGTGTTTCGGCCATTTTTTGCATTGGAACATTGTGGTATACTACATAAGAGATTATTGTTTTTATATAATGGTTGCAATAATATTATGCGATTTCACAGACTTGGCTTAATTATGCATGGAATGTCATTTATAAGAATGAACCCAAGTGGTTAACACAAAATCTTGGAGGTGTTGCTCGATATGGTGATTGGTTTCCAGATTCAAATCTACGAAGTTATGTTAAAGGCTCAAATCCACCATGGTCATACGCTTGGCATAAAGTTCCCAATGTAAGTAAATGTTTACATTAGATAAGTTCATTTCAATTGTAGGTAGTATACTAAACATATTTACATTACTCATATGCAATGTCAAAGATCATTGGGTTACATGTCGAGTGTGTTTGGAAAGGTGGGAGATCCAGTTATACGACTCCCTGATGTTTAAGTTGGATAAACCAGATGACCCTGTTATATACAACAAACGAGTGACTGAACTCATGCCTCTCGATTAAATCTTCCGCTTGGACGTTAGGGGCGAATTGGTTTGATCGCATGGGCATATCGCCGCGTTATGAATAGTTTGATGTTGTTAGGATGCCGGCAGACCAACAATTTATTCAGGATGATAATTACAATTGTGGTGTGTATGCATCCATGTATGTCGATCATATGATTTCGAGTCAATTTATAAATCCCCCAGACTTGAAAAGTGTCATCAAATATAGGCAAAAAATGGCACTGCAAATTTTCGCATCTAGTCAATCTGAGACTTAGGTTGTAATTTTTTAAATGTTTGTTGAATTTGTAAATGTATTGATTTTGTGATGTTAGACATTAAAAAACAAGCAGCTTGTTGTGTTATTTTGCTGTTTTTTAGCAGATATTTTTTGCTATTTTTTTGCTGCTTTTGCTGTTTTTTCTTTTGCTGATATTACTTTTTTTTTTGCTGTTGTTTTTTTTTTTTGTTGTTGTTGCTGAAATTACTATGTTTTTTGCTGTTTTTTTTTCTTCTTTATTTGTTGTTCTTTTTTTAGCGAAGAAACATGGCAAGTGGAAAAGGGAATAAACAGAGACATTTATAGGGAAATGGGTTCTTGCAGAAAATTATTCAAATATAAAGGGTTGAAACAAATTAAGTTTAAGAAGAATAACAGAAAAGAATAAAACTCTTCAAGCAATCACCAACAATTTAGAAACTTGAGAAAACATGACAACATTACTTAAACAATATTAACAATGAACACCAAGCACAAAACTAAACAATAATCCCATAATTTAATCATCATACAAGACAACAGAGCATATAGAAAGGCAAATTGATAAAACGAAAATTCATAAGTTATATCAAGTGTTCCAAAAGGCCCAATAATAATAATAGGTAATAAGTCATTAAGTTAACACAATCTACAAGTAAACAATGCATAATCACTCATCATCACTAAATTGAATAGGACGTTGATCACAAAATTGTTGTGTATGACTTGTAGCTCTGCAAATACCACACTTTTTTGGACGACGTTTTTTCTTTCCCGTAGATTGGTCAGTCTCAAGACACGCTCCCGTATTGTCCTCCTCTGGCAGTGGGATTTGAACTTTGCAGGTACTTCGATTGTGATTAGTGCCTTTACAATTCGAAAATTTTTGTGCACGTCTTTTCTTATTGAACTCCACTGTTGATTTATGTCTTTTTTCTTTAGGACGACCTGCCTGTTTCGGGCAATCTGGTTTGTTGACATTCATCATCTTTATTGGGTCTGGGACAACCCAATCTCTTGGATTAGAAACTGGCATGATACATCTTGCATACATCTTCTCTATCATCGTTTTCTTATAAAAATCGTGCACATATGCATGTATTGACTAATTTGCCTCACTGTTACAATAATGTAAAAAAATAATTAAAATATTAATTAGTGAAATATGTTACAAACATAAAAATTAACTTAACTTATAACAGTACCTGAGGGCTTTGATTGCATGACTACACGGGATTAAATCCAATTGAAACTCTCGACAAGTGCATTCTTTCAGCCTCAAGTCCACAACATGATTGTGGAATGGATCCTTGATACTGAATACTGTTCTGCTCACACAAGTAACTAGCATACGATTGCCCTCCTCTTTTGCCTTTCGCAATTTAAACTTCAAATTTTCTCCTATTTCAGATTTTCTTTGCCCCAACTCCGAGCGTCGCTCGTAAAACCATGTTTGAAGTAAGTAACGAGCAAATTCAAGAATTGAACATATAGGCAATTTTCTGGCCCACAAGAGTCTTGAGTTCAACGACTCTGTTGCATTCGACGTCATCATCTCGTAACGACGAACAGGACAATATGCCCGCGACCATCTCTTAATACCCGCTTTTTTTATGCTTTCCCAGGCATTTATGTTGAACTCTTTTATTTGCTTCATATACCGTTTCACCTTGTCACGCCTGTAACTATATGCTACCTTTTTAAACAGGCCCACTACAGCTCCCCCATATTTTCCCAGATTCAACTGCATATGAAACAAACAAATCCCTTGAGGAGTCCCAGGGAAAACCTTTTTAATTGAATTTTCAATGCTCTTATGTCGATCTGTTGCAACAAACAAAGTATGATAAGTTAAGTTCATTTTGTATTTCCTCTTATATGAATAAACTATGAGATAAACAAATTTAATTTAAGTTCTTTTTATACCTGATATAATGATCAAATCGTCAGGATGGCCAAATGCATTCTTTAAGTGTGTTAGGAACCATTCCCACGATTCATCATTTTCCTTGTCACCAACACCAAATGCAAGGGGATAAATATGTTGATCTCCATCTTGAGTTGCAGCAACAAAAATAATTCCTTTGTATGGGCCTTTCAAGTGTGTTCCATCAACCACGATTACCGGTCTGCAAGATTCCTTAAATCCTTCAATCGATGCTCCAATAGCCATGAACACATACTTGAATTTTTCCTCATCATCAGTCTCGAAATGGGTTATGGTACCAGGATTTGATTTTTTAACCATGTGCAAGTATGACGGCAACATCTTCCAAGATTGCTCGTGATCTCCATATATCAAAGTTAGTGCATGTTTATGAGCTCTTCGGGCTTTATCATATGCAATATTAAGTCCATGTTGTATGCTGGCATCCACTATAATGTCATTTGGCTTAAGTAAACGTCCATGCTTCATTATCCCCGGTGCAAAAAAAGTACCAAGGATCTTAGATGACGATTGACGAGGTCGACCGGTATGCATATCCAACTGGCAATTATGTATGTCCATCATTTTTTTCACCGTCCATGAACCTTCCTTACTTCCAGTAGCATGTAATCGGAACTGACATCCTTCATTTCTGCAAACAACTGTATATTGCTGCTTGTCTGAACGATCAACTTTGCACTCTACCTTATGCTTAAGATCATAGAAGCCTACACATATCTGTAGTTTTTCCTTACTATCAAATATTGCACCAACTTTCAATTTTATCTCTCCATCAATTGGTTCTTCTGCAGGAATGGAGTTGGGTTGTGCAGTATGTAGTGATGCCCCTGGAATAATCCAATCTGGATGTTCAGCATCAGACTCAGTGACTGATTTGTCTTCAGTATCACCATCAATACGATTTGGTCTAAGAATATGAATTCTTTTACTTTTGGGCACTCGTTGATTACTAGGACTAATATCGACATCTTCTTGTAGACAAATATCTTCTGGTACCCCAAAATCATCTTTTCCCCATTCACAATTGAAAGCTGCTTCATAATTCTTATTGTCTTCGTCTTCATCACCATCATCACATGTATCGTCACCATCATTATCATCATTTTCACTATCATCATCAACTCCTTCATCAACTCCATCAAATATATCATCGTTATCGTCCTGCTGGTGTGGTACTGTGGTGGGTTCTGGATGATTAAAAAATGAAGCCAGGTTGGGCATAGGTGGTCCTTGATCATCCACCAAGGAAACAAAACTAGAACCTTCAATATTAGAGCTAAGAGGAGGATAGTTGACTTCAATCTGACTCCGCATTTGTGAAGCCATAAGTTGAACAAAACTACCATGCCCCAATGACTGACTTGCATATGCAGATGGAATAGTATTATATCTAGGTTCAATAGAAACAAATATTTTAGGTATTGCAAACACCCTTGATACTCGTTCCATATCTCTCTCAGATCGTATTTGAAATTTCATTGTTCCACAACATTTTATTTCCATCAAACAATGCAACTCATAATCATAACATCTACGATCAGCTTTTACAATATCATGAACAACAGTCATAAACTCCAAAAAAGACATTGTCCCCAATGATGTGTATATTAGATCCTCTTTTCCATTTTTATACGTCATTTCATCCCAATATCCATGATGAACTAAGACAACTTCATCGTCTACCATCTGAAAAAAAAAATCGGAAAAAATAATTAATTATCTCGATGGACTAGTGTTTATCTCGATGGATATAATTAATTATATCTATTGAGACAAATATTTATCTCGCTGGACTAGTGTTTATCTCGATGAATATTATTAATTATATCTATTGAAACAAGTGTTTATCTCGCTGGACTAGTGTTTATATCGATGGCCTTATCTATCGAGACAATTTTTATCTCGATGGGCTAGTGTTTATCATAGTAATGTTGTCTATCGAGATAGTGTTTGTCTCGATGGTTTGATGTTTATCTCGCTCGTTATAATTATATCTATCGAGATAATTTTTATCTCGCTGGGCTAGTGTTTATATCGATGGACAAGTGTTTATCACGGAATATAATTATGTCTATCGAGATAGTATTTGTCTCGTTGGATTAGTGTTTATCTCGCTCGTTATAATTATGTATATCGAGACAGAATTCAAGAGTTCATACTTTAAACACTATCTCGATGGGGAAGAATTATATCCAGCGAGACAAAATTTATGTATCGAGACAGCATTCAAGTATTCATACTTTGAACAATATCTCGATAGGGAATAATTATATCCAGCAAGACAAAATTTATCTATCGAGACAGTATTCAAATATTCATACTTTGAACACTATCTCGGTAGGTAACAATTTTATCTAGCGAGACAAAATTTATATATATCGAGACAATATTCAAATATTCATACTTTGAATAATGTCTCGATGGACAGAATTATACCCATCGAGACAAATTTTATAGCTATCGAGATAGGATTCAAATTTTGAATATTGTCTCGATAAGAAAAATTATATCCAGCGAGATAAAATTATATCCAGCTAGATATGATAAAAAAATGAAAATAAGAAGAAAAAATAAATTATTAAAGTAAATTACTTACCATGATTTTGGAAAGAGATGATGAAAAGAGTAGGATGAAAAGAGTAGATAAAGTAAATATGTATCATAAGTGGTGTAGGTGATAAATGAATAATAAAAAAGAAACATGGATATATTTAACTTAAGGGTAAATGAGTTTTTTTATCTCAAAATTGGGTAGAAAATTCATTTTTTTATGAAGTGGATAGAAATCCCATTTTCTTATGAAAAATGGGTACAAATCTCACCCCCCTAAAATATAGTTGGATTGGAGCCCGTATAGTTCATGGGCGATAATATTTTAATAAATGTGTGTATTATGAATTAGACTATCTCATATAAGTTTTCTTGTCTTCTAATTGCTTTGTATGGGTGTAGCATTTGTACTAGATTACTACAAAAACTCGAATCATAATCATCCACGTTAGTGTTTGGTTTCATTTTGAAAGAGTTCGAACTTCGAACGTTTATACTTTATAGTCCATGCTGTTCGCATGCTTTAACCCATACAGGTTAGAAATTGTAATTGGTAAAACATAAAAAACATATATAAAAATATCCAACTCAAGCTAAACCATGATCGACTTGATTAAACCTCATTCATTCAAAGTCATTGATAATCTAACAATCTGAAATATGATGTCGAAGTTTCAATAATAATGCAATCAAACACGAACAATAATTTGATGAAACAAGTAGAAAATCAAACTATTTCCTAGGCCAGGACCCTGATTTGCCATATGAAAAATATTTCTTCCGTTCAAGAAATTAAACAAGACTTAGCATAATCAATACAACCTCCAAAATCTAGTAGATGTTACATCACTAAAATCTCCAAAATAGGCGGTTCAATCGAGCTTTGCAGGTGTGCTCTCAGAAACATTCATTGGTTCATCTTCAACAGCCTCTGGGATAGACGAACCCGCACCGGGATCCTCCTCTGGCTGGAGCGTCGACAACCTCTCGAGCAGTTCCTGGATATCGATTGCATTCACCATCACCGATACATTAGTTCTACCTCTCCAACACCCAATAGCAATAGGCATTTCCCCTGAACCTGATAAAAAACAAACTTAAATAACTGAGTTCATCTCCAGGAGACACCGTATGGCTTTAAAAAATATTCAGAAAGAGGAGATTGTACGAACCTCTGTTTAGAATTACCGCACAACAACCAAGCAATAGCTGTGTGGCCTTCTCTGCAAAGTCGCGATCAACGAAATCTTGCAATTTGATACTCTTGTACTTCAACAGATGCTCAAAATCTACTGGAGAAGCATACACAAGTTGTTTGGTTATATGCGGAAGAATCAATGGCAATCCTTCTGATGATATACGGAATTGACACGGTGTGGATCCCCCCTCTTTTGAAGTCTGACGTTCCTGAAATTACAACACGTTCAACATTATTCAACAAAAAAATACTAAGAAAATGGGAAAAGAGCCAAATGTATAATTACTTACAAACATCTTTAGCCCCACAGAAGCTATCTTAAGCTGCTGGCCACATAGAAGGTTCAACTCAAGCGCTTCCTTCACAGAATTCGATATGTAGTAAATTCTCTTTACATGGTTCACATCACTGTTTCTTGAAATAAGATGACCTTTGAATGGAAGGGTCTCCTTAATTCCATAGAACTCCATTATCCTGCCCACAACAGCATCATCCTTGTAGAAGATAACAGGGTCTACTCCTCTCCATCTCCCCTGCATCTGCAGCTTCCTTTTTCCAGGAACCGTTGGGGTATCAGTTTTCACATCAGAAGAAGGCTCAATTTCCTCCTTTTCATTTTGCTCATTTATCTTATTCTGGTCAGTATCCAAATGTGTTTCATCAATTCCAGAATCAAGAGAATCAGTGGCTTCAGGAGTTGTTTCAGAGATTTGAACATCTGCCTCGCCACTTAAAACAATACCATCTCCATTTATATCCTCTTTCATCTCATTTGTCTGATCTTGTGGTGTAGTGATAGTAGAATCTGTTTTTTCAGGAGAACCCAAAGGTTTCTTCTGATTGGCAGCAGAGGCTGAAAAACATGCATATATCACAGGTAAATTGCAAATACATTCCAGGCTGAATTAAATTAGGATGGAACTTACCAGGCAGGGGGGAAAGCTTGTGAAGAACAGCAATAAAGAAAGCCCCAGAATTTTGATCATGTGGTACTATCCTCATACAACGTTCTAAAGGTAAATCTGAAACTTCGGCTTCCAAATTGCTTGTTGGAGCCACAGAATCATCCATCAGCTCGTGTCCGTTTTCAGATTTGCCATCACCATCCTCACAAATATTTTCAGTGGCTGTTTCATGATCAGGTTCCTGTGTCTCATCGTATGACTTTCCCGAAGGAAACATGCCTTGAGTTGCCACAGTTTTGAGATATTTAGGAACATGTTTATAAGATGTCAACCACAGCCCTTTATCTCGAACCTGCACAAAGCAAATGGAATCTTATATTATAAAAGGAGGATGTACTTCCTCACAAGCTGTCAAGTGTCACCCTTAATATGCTGCCATGTGTTATTTTAAAATTTCACAAGAAATTGCCGAGTGTCACCTCTTATAAACTGCCATGTGTTCATTTAAAATTTAACAAATCCCAAATATAATTTTTTTTCCAGTCAAATTAGTAGTAACTGATAAAAATGTCACTTCGCAAGACCTTCGATCTGCCCTCCTTCACATGTAATTAAAAAATAAATCATAAATCATAAAAAAAAAATCGGGAGCCATATTACAGTAATATGAGTTAAAATGGATAGTACAATATTAATTATGTAGTGAGATTAATTAATATTTATGGGCTTGAATACTATTGTGGCTCAATATTGATAATTCAAGGTCCATTGAAAGGTCCAATCTTAATTCTCCTAAAGGCCCCTTTTAGTAGCCCAAAGATAAAGTCCAATAATTGAAAAAAAGGTGATTAAAATAAAAGAAATATTGTTGCCTAATTTATCCATTATTTTCGAAAATAATAGAGGAAGAGAGATAAAAGATTTTCTTGATTTTCTTGGAAATATTTTATGGAAAAAGATAAGTATTCTTTAAGTACAAGATTATCCCATAAGTTCAAGAAAAGTCAAAGATCTTATTCTTCCTTTATTTTGTGATTTTCGAAATTTTTATAGATATGGAAGAAAAGATATTTTGTGAATATTATGGAAATAGAATATATGAGATATATTCAAGATTGTATCTTGGGAAGATACAAAGAAATTTTCCAACCTTAATATGCTACAAAATTTTCGCCCCCCTTGCCTCTATATATAGGGGATGAATTTTTCATCCCCAACGCATAATTTCATGTGTTGGAAAAATTAGAAATTCACAAAGGTGGTGCAACAAAAAAATTTTTTCTTTTCCTTTTGTTAATTATTTGAAGGAGATTCCTACCACCGGGATATCAAATAAGGGCATGGGAATACTAGATAAGATCGTTGGCTGTGTGGTCAGATTCTCTACCGTTTAATCCGCAAAAAGGTACGCCTTTCGTAACTCCTAGAAATCCGCATGTGTAGAATTTACGTGGCATAATTGTTCGCATGATTTGTTGTTGTTTTAATTGTTATTTGAATTAATATATGATTAATTCATGCTAGTAATAATTAAATAATTTAACATTAGAATGCTCAAGGTTTTGGTTCTCTTCGATTATTTATTACTTTAAGGTACATGTGAGTCATGCACGTGCCTTTGGTTTTTTGTTATTTTAATGGTTCTTCTACACAATGTTATATATGCTTATGCTACATGTGTTAATGCAGTAAAAGTTAAAGAAACTTGAGGCTGGTCACAGTCCTGAAAAGGTATACACATGAAGTAGCCAGACTCACGATTGAGGAATAAAAAAAAGCAAAATGTAACGGACAAACGAGACAAAGATTGAATTTACAGAAAAAGGATGAAAGTTGTCTTACAATTAAGCATTTACTTATTTATGTTGTCCATAAAAAAATGGAAAAAAACCTAGAAGACGAGACTTTTTTAGATATAGCATTTGTATAATTATAGTAGGTTAGTGTTATTGTCCGATCAATAAGAGAATTGCAAGATTTTGGTTACTTTAGACTTCAGTGACGCTGCTTAAAGGTGAAGAGAAGCTATCAAAAAGGTGGGGCAGCAAGGATGCATATCATGTAAGTTGGTAAACATAAAATGTCAAATGTGAATGTTGTGCACTAATTTAAGATGATCACGAGATCTATCTTTCTTTGCAAATGGACTTTGGGCAGATTATAATGATGTAATTTCAACCAGAAAGGAATAAGAATTTGAAGTAGTTCAAAATAGCTCCAACTAAAGGTACACATTTTTCTTAATTTTTTTCATTTCTTAATTAGTTTGCAATACAAATTATTGGACTTTTTTTATCTTGGCATATGCTGAATTTGTGATGATATCTTAGCATAGAGATAAACTTGATAATTAGTCTACATATATAAGCATATGTTACTTAGCTTAAGAGTTAAAATGCTTCTTTCGGTAGAGTGTAAATAGGTGTCCGTATATTGTTTGGATGATCTTTTAGTGGATCTTAATTGGATTTGAGGGTATTATAATTATTAGTTAATTTTTGCATTCCTATAATTACAATTCAAGTTTATGTTCTTTAATTCAAGATAGATTGTCACTGTCATCATTTTGCCGCCGTCAGTCGTCTAAAGGTATATCAAGTTTTGTGTTATGATTCTTCGCCTTCTCTCCTAATTTTTGTTAACTCTTTTATTAACAGATTTCTCTTGGTTGTTCCATTTAATCTAAAAAATTTATAACTAATACATTTTCATGTTTATTTTCGAATTTGATTTCAATTCTTTTTTAAAGTTTCTATGGTTTATTTTGGAAATCAGGTCCCATGTGCAACTCTCAAACCCGATTGTGGAGAAATTAGGTCCCATCTTCTCCCTTTTACTGGTCTGTAAGAAGATGTTGATAATTTTTCGTGTTTTATTTTCTATTTCATGATTGAGGTTGCACTTCAACAATTTCAGAATAAGCATGAGAGGGCCATGTTGTTGCAAAATTAATGCCATTGTACATCAGACTTACTACTTGATTACATGTACTGGTATTTTGATTGGAGGGCTATCTATTCTGGGGAATGAGAATTTTCTTAATTCGTATCAAATATTTTTTGTAACTTTACTTCTCCAGTTAATAATATTGTTGGTGGGATTATACCAGTGTCACTTCCTTAACAAATTGATGCGATTAGGCAATTTCCAATTTACCATACTCCATTTGCCAATGTATATTACTATGAGTCACTTCATGTATTAACATAATCGTTAGGTTAATGTAGAAGAAAAATACGCTTGATTACGTCTATGGTCTCTCTCTCCGTTAGTAAGGTATGGTGTTTAGTTATATCTATATCAATTTATGTATATGCTTTTATTTATCTTTTTATAATTTTAAAAACGGGCAAAAACTAGTATCTAATCAAAAGCTAGATAATCAATTGGAATGAGAATGGCTAGATGAAATTTCAAAAGTCACTAGTACAAAACATTAGCTATGCATAATGTGACAATGAAATGACCAACTGGAAGATTACTCTGAAATACTAACCTTCCATGTCTTGAGACCTGGCCTGCGAGCAAGCTGAGGAAGCTCAGTCGAGACATCCACAAGCTCAACTATTCCTCCACATCTCCTTAAAACCTTCGAGGGAAAAATGATTTCATTTAAATTAGCTTAAGTGCCCATAGGATTAAATAAAGTAATTCCTATTAAAATTCATAATAAACTACCTCAGCAACTACAGCCTCATTCTCCACTGGATTCATTGAGCAGGTGGAATATACCATCCGTCCACCAACTTTAAGCAAAGCCAAACCTGTGATGGATCATCTCCAAAATTAATACAGTTGGTGCTTTTCTGGGGTAATCCAAAGTGTTTTCGAGTAGAGCAAGTTATGTACCAACTCTCCCAATGAAGGTTTGGTAATACAAAGTAAAGCTATGATAAAGAAAAAAAATTCAGGACTTTTGTAATAAATATGTTTACGTAGTACATACAAATACTTCAAATTATTAAGTTTGATAATAATACTCATCATATATCAAGAAGTACCTCGCATTGCTATCTGAACTTGTAGGCCATGGAGACCATTGCCCATTCCTGAATTCCTGGAAAGAAGGAAGTTGGCAGGAAGAAGGGGTGTTAATAATGCTAAAAGTTGGAAAGAAGAAACATTGTCAAAAAGAGCTGCAAAGCAGAAATTGAAAAGTAATTACCACTTCCTCCAGATATCAGGGGCCTTGCGTAAAGTTCCATCACCACTGCAAGGGACATCACACAAGACCCTGTCAAATTGAAGCTGATGAATACTGGGTTCTTTAATACCCCCAAGATTCTTGGGTAAATGGCAGCTTGGAAAGTGTTGTGCTTCATGATTTGTGACAATCAAGTTGGCAGTGCACATTCTTTTTGTTTGGTGAATAAGAAGATTACATCTTTGGACATCCAGATCATTTGCTATCACCTACATCATAGGCATGTCATATGCTTACATCAGAAAACTAAGAATATCATATGACTGATGAACTTAATTCTAACAAAAGGGAAGAACTAAAAAGAGGAAAGGTAAGGACTACTACCATTCCACTGGGTAAAGTTCCAGGTTCTATCAACGTGTATATCATCTCCAGCAGCTGAAATGTTTTAGAACCCGGGGCCGCACACACTGCATTATGTATAGGGACACAAAGTCAGGACATCAGAGATTACTTAGCAGGTGGTAGAATAGTAGCACCCTTTGTCCAAGAAGGAAAAGCTTCATAAGTAGTTTTATAGTTCATTGATGTTAGCTTACTGTCAAGAACAAAATGATCTGGACGTACATCGAGGAATAGTGGAGGAACCTGACATCACAACATAAAATAATAAAATAATCAGGACAAAACAGTGATCTAAATAATTTCATACAAAAATCTTTAACTGCTGGTAAAGGTAAATAGGAGAGCAAAATAAAGAAGGAAAATTAACCAACCATGCTAACAGCTTCCTGTCTTGTAATATTTCCAATTTCATTTTCTAGCTTCAAGAAATTATGAAATCTGCGAAGGCCGAAGGGTTATGTAAACAGAGTCAGATTTTCAGCACCCTCCAAGATTTCTTAAATCCACATGCAATCTAGAGAAAATAGAAAATTTCAACATCTCACTACAAAGACAAATAATCAAGTCCTGATTTCTTATGCTGTAAATAAATCACTCACCGCTCAAGGTTTTGATTCTTCCTCAACTGATTCCGAGAAAAGTTTGACTGCCAAGCAAGATTATCAGGGTACCATGGTAATGGCTTTATTGCCTCCACTTCATTTCCATCAGTATCCTACATAAATTTAAACATACAAAAGAATAGACAAATTAATGCTGAAGATACGATGATATTTCTACAAAACCGCACTTCATTTGCAACTGAAACAAATGAACAGGTGAACCACTCTACCTCTGCCTGAAGGGTTTTCATGAAGTCATTCTCCAACTGATTTCGAATATCCTTATAAAATTGACTACTGCAAAACTAGGTAAAGATTAAGCATATGACCGCTAATTATACATTTTGAGTAGGGTGTTAAAATTTACGAAAAAAATAAGCAGACATCGGTCTACAATTCCGAAAAAGGGAATCTTGTTATTTCCTATGATGAAATTTTACAAGAACCCAATACTTCTTGGATTAAGAATTAGAATCTGAAAGATATGTCATCATTCATCAATCTTTTACATATCTAAACTAGACATGAAATGGAGCTAACATAACTAGGTACAAAATAACCCATATCAAGTGGCATCTTCAAAATCTATCTTCAATTCCGAGCATTCAAAATTTCAGTTATACTCCTTATAAGTTATAATACATAATTTAAACCTAGCTAAATAAACATTTCCCAGCAAACATCATCTTACAACACCACACAAAAATGGAACAGGAAACACAAATAGAGAAGTTACACCACAGAAAAAGAAGAAAAAACAACAACAACAAAGTGTAGAGTGAGGACGAACCTGGAATTGATCCTGAAAGCAGCGGGAAGCGGATTCCTAAGACACTCCATGAAAGTATCCCATTCTTCGGCTGACACAATTCCTTGCTCCTACACATATTTCAAACACAATCACACCAACTCACTACATTTAAAAAAACAAAAACAAACCAACCAAAAAAACAAATTGCTGAATTTATCCCATTTTTCACAGGACTCAATTCCTTGCTCTCCTGTACATAATTAGAATACAAATATTGTCCCGAACAAATACTTCACAGTCATACGCAAAAAACACAGATCTTATTTCCTATATATCTCTGGCTTACTTTGTAGTATTCATCGAAAGAGGGATTTTGTGTGGCAAAGGGCTCCCAACTTGGATTTCTATTATCAACAACATCGCCTGGAGCGGCGTTAGCAGAATCATCGGATTTGGAGCGTTTCCAGACGTTCTCTCTGCTCTGGCGGAAGTGTTTTCTCTGAGTGCGAGACCTCCCTCTTCCTCCCATTTTCAACTGCTAGTCTGCAACTGCCGCTGCCTGCTTTTCAAAGTGACGCTGAGATTCTGCGAGCAGGAGAAAAGAGGCGGGTTATTATGCCCACAGATGATTTATTTGGGCTTTAAGCCCAACACAGATGGGCCCAACTCAGAAGGGCCCATTGGACTTTCCTTTTTCGAAACATTTCTGAGCCGTGTGGTCAATATTACACACACGGTTGACACTTCGGATCAGATGCGGGTTTTTTTTTTTTTTTTTGGTTTCTTTTTTTCATCACAAACCAATTTTCAATTCCAACATAAACTTTTAAAAGTAATGGTTTTTATCTCAAATTACCTTTTTATGTTGGAGAAGGTGTTTTTACTAACATTGAGTTTTGGGTGCTAATACTTGAGTTTTGTCAATTAAGAAAAAAACATCCAATTTTATAAAGTTCTGATTAGAATTTGCAAACTGGAAGAAGTCGTTTATTTTGGAGTTCCCGTTGGATTATTTGGCCATTACTAATTGGTTAATAATCAAGAAGTAGTTAGCTTTATATAAGCATTTAAAAAAAATTAAAATAAGTCTATCACGAAAAACAGAGTTGTAGAAACTTGTTCAGTTCCTTTTCGTTTTCTAAACTTACATTTCCATTGCAAGAGAATTTGTTTTGGCAGTGAATTGAATTTAAAATATAAAATGACATATATGATTGATTCAATATTTCTTCAGTTAAGGTGATAAAATGATAATATGTTAAAAAGAAATCATATAAACAACGTGACAAATACTGGATTATATTTCAGCAGATTTTAAATGGCATCGTTTTCAATAATTTTTAGGTTGATCGAGGTAAAATTCACCGTAAATACCATTTTACAAGTGTGCAAAAGTGAGTAAATTGAAAATCTCAAAAAGATAAAACAAATAGGAATCTAAAACCATCATGTAACATAAAATCCCAAACAATATTAAACGGATATGTATATAGTCTAACAAAGCCAACAACCCAAAATCTTTCCTCGAAACAAATAGTCAAATGCAGAACATTTTAAAGTAGCTCGTTAACTAAACACAGCAAACTGGACCTCGAAAATCTCATGCATAGCCCACAAAAAGCATGGTACAAGCAATTAAGCAGCACCAGATGACTTGATCTGAGAGAGTCTGGACCTCTTCTTGGCTAAGCTCTCGCTGCGCCTATCCCTTTGTTCCTTCAATCGAGAAGCAAGAAGCTTCTGGTACTCAACGGCTTCTGTCTTTGCCTTGGCAATCCTCTTCTTCTTGTCTGAGATTCTAGCTCTCTTCCTCTGCAAAGTCAATGGAGTCACCAGCCTCTGGATCTTCGGTGCTTTGCTCACTTTCTTACCTGTTTTCGTAGACATGTGGAAAAGTTAGATTTCTCGTGGAACCATTGCAATCGTTATCATAGCTACAACTGTATGAACCAAAACGTACCATTTTTGGTGGTGAATGTGCGGCGGTATGTGTTGACATACTTCCTGACGTCGTCTTCCTTGGAAAGGTTGAACAGCTTGCGGATCTTGGAAGCCCTCTTGGGACCTCTCATCCTTGGCTTCTCGGTATCAGTGAGTCCGGGAAGATCATTATCACCCTTCTTCACAATCACCAAATTCAGAACTGACAGATCTTGGCTGACAATGCACCCACGGACAGACTTCCTTCTGCGCTCTCCGTTTCTCCTACCATAACCACGGAAGCATGGGGTTCCTGTTCATACAAGCCAATATCATAACCAGGGGACTCGAGAAGATTAGAAATTATATGAACGGGAATCTAAAACACATTCCACATACCTCGGTGCAGCAAGAGTCTCACACGACTGGGTGTCAGGACACCCTGCTTCATTGGGAAACCTTGCTTATCGCAACCACCCATGATCTTGAATACATATCCCTTGAACTCCTGAAATAAATACATTACAGGCATTTTAGAATAAACTTTAAATATTATCAGGAATGCACTAGGTGATAGTAGAACATAACCAGTCATCAAGAAATATAGCTTACCTCTCCTAGGGGATCTCCAATGACTTCCTGAGAGATCCTCTTATCATAGAATATCCGGCTGCAACATACAGAAATAAACTTAGATAAATAAAGATTTATCAACATTGAGACTTACGGCAGTACCAAGAAAAAAGAAATAAGACATCATAAAAATAAATAAGTAAATGCACCAAAGTTTATTATACATTGTCCTAGTTATCCCTTACAAAGCAACCTAATTTCAATAACAGACAGAACATCTTGTGAATTATGAAAATTAGATGAAAATGGAAAAATTTCAAAGAACAACCACACACATGCTCTGTGACCATTTGCAGAAAAAATTGTCCATTAATAAAGTATTCTGACCCTTACAAAGCAACAGAAGTCCATAACAAGTAATTTAAAAGTGATGGTCGGAACAACCAGTACAGAATGAACATACAATAAGAGAAAAATGACAAGACAATTTCAAAGTTATGAAACGCAGATATATTAGAAGAGATCCTGCGGTTTTGAAAAGAGAATCATATTGCATGAGTCAACAAAATCGTGGCCATATTTTTTAATTCAAACAACAGGCGTGAAGGGGAAAATGCTAAACAAAACTATAGAGCTCAAGAATTCAGAAAATATACTTCAATATGCAAACAGAAACGGAATGGCAAAAAAAAAATGCAATCCCAACTGAAAGTTGCTACACATACATCAACGGAAGCTTCTGAACATATATTTACATAGAAGTGCAAGATTTATAAATAACAATCCGATAGCAATCAAATTTGTAAATTCAAATAACTAGATAAGAAACAAATCATACAGTTTCTGGTCATCGTCAATTTCCAGCTTCTTTTGGCAACCGGTCGTCGGATTTGCTATGTTGAACTACAACATTCCAGAAAAAAAAATGGAAACAATATGAATAAATCTGAGATTTAAAAAATCATATGCATAGACAATTAAATTCAGCGAGTGTATGAGTGTGTAGAAAAAAGTTGCAAGAGAGAAAAACCTTCATCTTGGACGAAACGCAGAAGAGGCAGCGGAGATGTGGCGCTTACACAGCAATCCTCTTTTCTGGAATTAGGGGAACGCCTAGGGTTCTTCAAAACTGATAGTAGGCCCATTTTCGCTCTATACGCAGGCCCATTTTGTTTGGAAAACTAAATGGGCTCTTTTTCTTTTTTAGGGGTGGGTATTATGGACTGAACCAGCCCATTTTAATTATGGACTCTACTGGGCTTCTTATACAAGAAAATATCATTTTTTTTCTCCGGTAACTTTTGACGACTTCATTTTGAGTCATGTAATTTTTTATTTTTTTATTTTAATTTTGAATGTATTAATTTTAGTCTTGTTTTTCAAAAAATTTAAAAATTTATCATAATAAGCATGATCACCTCATATAACACTTCAAAATTGAGATTTTTTTAATTTTTTAGCGACTTACACAAGTATACTGTTATATAACAAAAAAAAAAAAAATTGAAGTATCACGTGAGATGCACATGCTTATTCCGACAAGATTCCGGTGAAATTTTAAAATTTTTAACAAAAAAAAGACTAAAATTGACACACTTAAGATTAAAATTAAAAAAATAAAAAGTTAAATGATTAAAAAATAGAATGGTCCGAAATTACAGTCTCCTTCGTATACTCTACCAAACTTTTTTTTTTAAGTACTCTAACCAAATTTTACTTCAATCCAGTGCATATCCTCGGAATATTTCTCACACATAATATGGAGTAATTATTTTATTTGTATCCTAAAAAGTAAAAACCCCACTTGGCTCACATATCTAATTTTAGAATTAATTTGTGGTGCCAGCGATAATAACAAAATTATACTTGAGAAATATCATAGTGCATTAGCTATGGCATCTTTAATTAATTAAAAAGTATTTCAAGCATTAAAAAGTATTTCAAGCATTAGTTAATTAAAGATTTATTGAGATCATTGTCATATATCTTTCCTTATTTATGCACTGTAATTAGTCAACTATAGACTAGCAGATTGTAATCTTAAATAGTAAATATTTAGCCAATTATAGACTAGCAGATTTGTAGGGATTTTTACGTGTTATGAGTTGTATATATGTATTATTGAATTCTCTGTTCAATAATACAGAAGATTTTCCAAAATCTTCTCTGTGCGTGAGTATTCTTCATGGCACCAGAGCAGGAAAACGATCGACCAGCTTCCGCACAATAAATCTCTTTTTCAAAACTTGATACACTTGGTTCATCACTTAGTCAACCATGACAAAAAAGGGTGATGAGACGTCAGATTCAAAATCATCTATGGTTGACGTGATGTCACCATATTACTTGTCTGGATATGATAATCCAAATTTGGTTTTCACGAGTGATTCTCTTCGTGATGGTAATTATGTAGATTGGGCCGACGAAATGAGTAACGCCCTCTATGCAAAAAATAAGTTATGTTTTGTCAACAGATCTCTTCCCGTACCGGCTGAAGGGACGTCGGAATTGATGCTATGGAAACGGTGCAATGCAATGGTGAGGGGTTGGTTGCACAGTTCTATGGACAAAGAAATCCGCAACAGAGTTAAACACTCCAAGACAACACGTGAGATATGGGAAGATTTGCAAGAGCGCTATGGAAGTGAGAGTGCGCCTAGGGCTTTCGAACTGAAGCGTACAATAAGTCTCACTCGTCAAGAAAAGTTATCAGCTTCGGCCTACTACACAAAACTAAAGGGGTTATGGGACGAGTTCGAGACCATCTCGCCTATCCCTGTTTGTAAGTGCACTGGATGCAAATGTGATGTTCCTAAGCAGTTGATCGCCATGAGGGAAAAGGAGCGCGTGTACGAGTTCCTCATGGGTCTGGATGAAAGTTTTGGGACAGTCAAGACCCAAATTCTGAGCACGAAACCAATGATTTCACTTGGAGCAGCTGTTGGGGATTATACTGAAAAGTATGCTTTTTACTTTGTATAATCGAAACTGAATTTCCAGACTTATTTACTGAAATAAATTGTTTATCACTGATGCTTTAAATATGATTGAATGTTATATATATTTATTGCATAACTGTTCAATAATTAAATGCGTGTTACTGTCAGAGTTAATTTAGTGATACCCGATCACGTAAGATTAAATTAATAATCCTTGTAACTATAAGTACGCCATTCACAACCTAGATGGAAATGAACAACCATCGCGAAAGGTTGAGGTGTAAGGCTCGATTGGTTTGTCTTGACCAAGAGATTACACTAGTGCATGATGATCTGTTGAATAGGACCTCTGAGGAGGATAAATTCTTGAAATCGAACATGGAAGAATTAGACCTCGGTGGTTCGTTGTTTCTTAACCTTCGTCCCCTGAAATAGGATCACGTGGGATCGGTAACTATTGCTTTGACTTATCCCGGGTAGCGAATCGAGAGAGATTCAATACGCTTTTATCTTGGGCAATATTATTGGTCACATGTGATTGCTAAGATTTAATCTGAAGAATCGTGTGCAGAAAGCACGCTTGCTTGATTTGCCCCTTGGGAGGTTCATAAGTTTTATCATACCAAATCTTGCAAGTGGAATTTGTTTCCTTATGGATAATAATGTTGAACCGTTCCTTGACCAAGGACAAAAGATATTAATTAATGGAAAGCTATTTCATGGCTTGAATTAATTAATGGGCTAGAAAAATCTTAAACACGGAAATAATGACCGGAGCCATATTGACCGTAATATGGGTTAAGATGGATAGTCAATATTAATTATGTAGTGGGATTAATTAATATTTATGGGCTTGAATTATATTGTGGCTCAATATTAGATATTCAAGATCCATTAGAAGGTCCAATCTTAATTCTCCTAAAGGCCCCCCGAGTAGCCCAAACATATAGTCCAATAACCTAAAAAGGTGATTAAAATAAAATAAATATTGTTGCTTATATTTCCTCATTATTTTCAAAATTATGGATAAAAAGAGGAGAAAAGATTTTCTTTGAATTTTGTTATGGAATGAAGATATGTATTCTTGGAATACAAGATTATCTCATTAAATTCAAGAAATCTCCCACTTGGTTATTCATTAAGAGATTTTCGAAATTTTTGGAAAATAGAGGGCAAGAAAGATTTTCTTGATTTTCTTGAAAAGATATTATGGAAGATATGTATTTCTTGAAATACAAGAATATCTCATAAATTCAAGAAGATCAAAATCTTGGATTCTTGCACCTTAGATTTTTCGAAAATATTCCATAAAGAAAGAGGAGGTGGATTTTTGTGGAATATTTTAATTATGGGAAAAAGAATATATGGGATATATTCAAGATTTCTTGGTGACCAAGAAAAGTCTTTTCCCACATTGAAAATTCACATAAATTTCGTGCCCCTCCTCTCCTATAAATAGGGGATGATTAGTTCATTCCCAAGAACAATTCCATGTGCTGGAAATATTAGCAAATCCACAAAAGTGGTGCAACAAAGTTTATTTTTTCCTTTTGTTAATTGTTCGCGAGTATCCTTCCACCGGATTGTCGAGCAAGGGCTAAGGGAATACTTGGGAAGTCCTTTTGGTTAGTCCGTCCGACCGAAGACACTGCCATCCCGAGAGGTACGTTCACGTAAACCCGTAGATTCCGCATGCGTAGGTTTTACGTGGCTTTTTATATGCATGATATGTTGTTGCAATTATTATTTGAATTAATATAGGATTAATTCATGCTAGTAATAATTAATGAATTAAATTTGTATTTAAATATTCACCCCGAATAGATCTGTGCGAATCATTCCCCAAAAGCAGCATACCATATTGTTTCTGAGGATGAGCGACAGAAACAAATCACAGCTGCTGGAAAAACTAACATTGAGGTCGCTGCCTTTCAAACTCAAGGTGTGAGACACCAAGAAAGAGGTGGAGGAGAACGAAAGGAGGGCAGTCGTGAGGTGAAGAAGTGTACACATTACCAAAGACTTTATCATACCATTGATGAGTGTTATGAGCTCATAGGTTATCCCAAAAATCGTGAGAAAGGAAGACATGGCAATGGGAAGAAAGATGATTTGTGGAGTAAGCAGAAGGGCGGGAATAAATCTGCCCACATAGCTACGAGCAGCAGCCCTGTACTAGGCCTGACGAGCGATCAATACTCCAAACTCATGGAGTATTTCAGTCAGGGTAGTTCACAGGTTACTCATGACGAGAGTCCTTCCACTGTCAACATGGCGGGTAAGATAAATAACTTAAAGCATTGGATAATTGATTCCGGGGCGACTGAGCATATCACCTGTGATAGTAAATTGCTTTTTAATCAAACGGGAGAGGGAACTGAGATGCCCGTTAAAATTGCAATGGTACAGTCATACCTGTTAGAAGTGTTGGTGATACTAACTTGAAAAATGGGTTGAAGTTAAATCGTGTGTTGAATATCCCCGATTTTAAGTGTAATTTGCTATCTGTTTGCAGATTGACAAGGGATTTAAACTGTGTGCTCACATTCTTCCCGGATTTTTGTGTAATACAGGACTTACCTTCGAGGAACCTGATTGGAGTGGGTAGGCATTGCGATGGTCTATATTGCTTGGAGCCGATAGCAGTAGAAGGTATGGCCATGTCGGTGACTGTTGATTCAAAGATTTGGCATAAGAGATTAGGGCATGCTTCAAGTTTAAAGTCGCAATTTATTAATGGCGTTTGCAATAATTTTGGGAAAAATAATGAGCATTGTGACTCTTGTTTAAGGGCAAAATTGACTAGACTTCCTTTTCCTCGTAGTAGTATACAAACTGCTTCTTGTTTTGAGCTAATACATTGTGATATTTGGGGCAGTTATCGTACTCCATCTTTTTTCTGGTGCACACTATTTTTTGTCTGTGATTGATGATTTCTGTAGAGGTGTGTGGGTATTTCTCATGAAACAAAAGTCTGAGGTGAGTCATTTTTAACCATGTTTTGTAATATGGTGTGAAACCAATTTGGAAAGGGTGTTAAAAGAATTCGAACTGATAATGGGGTAGAATTTCAGTCGAAGTACATGTTGGATTATTATAGTGATCATGGGATTATACTTGAAACTTCTTGCACTGACACACCACAACAAAATGGGGTAGTGGAGAGAAAGCATAGGCATATATTGGAAGTAGCGAGAGCCTTAAGGTTTGAAGCAGGATTGCCTATAGAATTTTGGGAGAGTGTGTGTTAACTGCAACTTATATCATAAATCGCTTGCCTTCCAAATTCTTAAGCATAAAACACCTTATGAGATTTTATTTGAAAAGGAGTCGTCTTATAAAAATCTTCGTGTATTTGGGTGTTTGGCTTATGCTAAAGATAATCGGAAAGGGGGAGACAAGTTTGAGGTGAGAGGGCGACGATGCATTTTTGTTGGGTATCCTCACTCTCAAAAGGGATATCGTGTTTATGACTTGGAGACGAAGGAAATATACACTTCACGTGATGTGAGGTTCATTGAAGATGTTTTCCCATATAAAACTCCTGAACATGAAAATGGTGTTGAAAGAATTAAAAACATAAGGCATGATGAGTGGGAAACTAATGGATATGGGTCATTTGGGATCAGCAACAATGGTCCATTACATATCCAAGATGATACAAATGATGAGTCAGAGAGAGAGACTTCACAAATCCCCGATACAATGAGCTCAAAATTGGACTCTATCAACAATGAGCCTAATCAAATAGAGGCTGGACCATCACAACAGTCAGACAATGGTTTACGCAGAAGTGATCGTGCAAAGAAACAACCTAAGCATCTCGATTCATATGTCACGGAGTTGCCTACATCTATAGACCATTCGCTGCCCACTTCAAATCATGGAACCTCTGAGGTATATCCCTTATCACACTATGTTTCTTATGATAAGTTTTCTAACGTTCATAAGACCTTTCTTGCGGCCATCACTTCACTCGATGAGCCTAAATATTTCCATCAGGCGATAAAAAATGAGAAGTGGTGTGAGGCAATGAAGAAGGAGATTCAGGCGTTAGAAGAAAATGGTACGTGGACTTTAGAACCACTACCACCGGGGAAGAAGGCCATTGACTCAAAGTGGATCTACAAAATAAAGTATAAACCCAACAGAGAGGTGGAGCGGTACAAGGCACGATTGGTGGCAAAAGGTTTTACACAAATTGAAGGAATAGATTTTCATGAGACTCTTGCACCAGTGGCAAAGCTTGTCACCATGAGAAGCTTACTTGTTGTAGCCACCAAGAAGAATTGGGTGATACATCAATTGGACGTGAATAATGCCTTTCTCCATGGAGACTTGGTGGAACACGTATATATGAAGGTACCACAAGGGTTTGCAAAGGAGGGTGAAACACGTGTGTGCAGGCTACGGAAATCACTCTATGGCCTTCGCCAAGCTTCGAGAAATTGGTACCATAAATTCACCCAGGCATTGATCAATATTGGGTTCCGACAGTCACGAGCAGACCATTCATTGTTCATCTACAAGAGAGGAGACACCTACATAGCAACCCTTATATACGTAGATGATGTGATATTGGCAGGCAGTGATGATAATAAAATTGCTCATGTGAAGAATTACTTGGACAAGCTCTTTAGGGGGTGTTTTGAAACACTTAAAACAGCTTGCAGAAGCACTTATTTTCAAAGCTCCCTCTCACAGCTTTTGAAAATAAGTGCTTCTGCAAGCTGTTTTAAGTGTTTCAAAACACACCCTTAGTATCAAAGATTTGGGACCCTTGAAGTATTTTCTCGGGATAGAAGTTGCTCGTACGAAGGATGGTATTGTTTTAAGCCAAAGAAAATACACACTTGATATTTTGGAGGAGATTGGCTTGCAAGGTGGACGTCCGAGTGAATTTCCCATGGAACAAAATTTGCGGTTAAGCAATGAGGATGACAGCCCACATGTTGATGCTCTTTGTTATAGGCGGTTAATTGGGCGACTACTCTACTTGACCATCACAAGGGCGGATATTCAGTTTGCAATCAACTATCTAAGTCAATTCATTACGGCACCTCGTCGAAGGCACATAGACGCAACAATGAGAGTGTTGCGATTCCTTAAAGGTACTGCTGGACAGGGGTTGTTCTTCCCAGCAAATGATGATTTTCAGCTTGAAGCATATTGTGATGCTGATTGGGGAGGTTGTCCCATGACAAGACGATCTTGTACAGGTTATTTTATATCTTTGGGTGGAGCACCAATTTCTTGGCGAACTAAAAAGCAATCGGTTGTCTCACGGTCTTCAGCAGAAGCAGAATATAGGTCAATGGCTACCACAGTTAGTGAAATTATATGGCTGCGATGGTTGCTCAAAGACATTGAGGCAAACCAATAAGGAGCAACTTCACTTTTCTGTGATAATCAAGATGCAAGGCATATTGCAAATAATCCAGTATTTCATGAACGCACGAAACACGTAGAAATGGATTGCTATTTTGTTCGTGAGAGAGTTGAGTCCAAAGAAATAATGCCATGTAAAATATCTACAGAGCACCAAGTCGCGGATTTGTTTACGAAAGCTTTGGGGGCAGCTCGTTTCCGTTTTCTAACTAGCAAGTTGGGCATTTGTAACCTTCATGCGCCAACTTGAGGGGGAGTGAAAGATTTATTGAGATCACAATATTTATTGAGATCATTGTGATATATCTTTCCTTATTTATGCACTGTAATTAGTCAACTATAGACTAGCAGATTGTAATCTTAAATAGTAAATATTTCCCAATTATAGACTAGCAGATTTGTATGGATTTTTACGCGTTATGAGCTGTATATATGTATTAGAGAATTCCCTGTTCAATAATACAGAAGATTTCCCAAAACCTTCTCTGTGCGTGAGAATTCTTCAGTTAACACAAACACCTGACAATTCGATTCCCCTATTTTACTTTTCGTATTCCATTGATTTTTTTCACAAACTGGATTTTTAACATGTGAATTCAAAATATAGTAGTTTATTGAATATTTTCTATTATTCCACATGTCATTCATTCATATTATAAAATACAAAATGGAACACTAATTATAGAACATGTGATTTCATTCTAGCACCTGATTCATAATAAACAATATATTTGTGTAGGTATCCGGGAGAACCTAGATTTATACTCCCTCCATCTTATTTTAGATTTACTCATTCATTGGTTATCTCGAGTTGTTTATTAGTATATGAAATGATAAATTGACTTTTAAAGAGATGTAACATAGATGACGGGTAAGATTATCATACCTCACCTTAAAAATCTCTTTATCATTTCAAATATTAATAAACAACTCGCTCGCTAAAACACAAGTTAAACCGTGAATGGACAGTATAAAATGGGACGGAGGGAGTAATATACAGAGTATGTTAGGTTAGGCAAAACATAATTTCCAAGAGTAGGTATTTTGATAATTAGATAAACTCTTCAAGGGCGACTGCAATTAGAAAATGTATCCACTGTACGTATCCTCATAGATAGTATGAGATAAGTTGATGCACACACAAAATTACTTTATATACACATTTCATAGTTGTTTTTAATTGTACAAAACCTGATTCACATAAATTTTACTCACAAGAAAAACTAATAAATTTTTTGACTCCTAACAAAGTTGCATGCATCAATATAATTTAGGTGCACAATATAACCTCAAATGCAAAAGACAGACAAGCCTCGTAAATATTTAAATGAGAATATAAAATTAAAATTGATTTATTATTCCACTCTAATATATCATCTTGTATTCTATTACTTTAAACACGCTATGATATTACCAATTAATTAATGCATATCGCGTATTAAAACATAAGATGAAACATCACGTTATAGTGCACAAACAAAGTCCCCACTAGTATCAACATCGTCTATATCTGCATCAGATATGTCGTCAAGATCCATGCTTCCTTCGAAGAAGGGGCTGCTCGTTTTCGGATTTTCTCCCATTATTCTAGCTTCTTGTATAATTGATAATGCTCCTTCAATACTTTGAGTACAATAGTCATCTGCATTTTTCATTTGAAAACTAGCTTCCTCACCTTCCACAAATTCAATCGGTAGGTTCTTCATAAACCAAGGGTGTTTTTTTATTTCCGGAATAGTTATTCTCTGCATAGACATCATTAACCTTTAGATAAACATTTATGTACACAAGGCGCACTGTGCGATTTAAGTATATTTTTAAATGGTATTAGTTGTTCTACTAAAAAGTATTATTTGTTCTACTAAAAAGTATTTGTTTATTAGTATTTATTTGTTTTCACTTAATAATATTATTGGTCGTGCAATCAAATTTGTACGAGAAACAAAAAATAGAATGTGATAATGAATCGTGTACCTTTTCAGGGTCAGAAACAAAGATTCGAGATAAGAGGTGCTTGCATTCCTGAGAGATTCTAACGTAGCTAGGGATTGAGTAATGAACGCTGAGTATTCGCTGCCATACGAATCATCAATTTTCACTAATTAGTATGTTAAATTTAGAATTTGAATATCTTAAAATAGTCACATATAAAATGTTACACACATTGATTGTTTTCTTGAAATTTCTAGGATCTTGAGGGTCTTCAAATGGATATGCACCAACTAGCATCACATATAATGTAACCCCACATGACCAAACATCTGCAATCTTTAGGAACAGAGTAGTTTTATTAGGTAATGATTATCATATAATAATAGCACTAGCATGAACTAATTTCATGTGAACTCTATTTCATCTTTTATTCATTTACAAAATGGATTTAACAAAATATCTGATTAAATACCTTGCCGTCGTACTCTTTTCGCGACAAGACTTCCGGTGCAATATAGGCCGGAGTTCCAACCGTTGATTTCGGTTGAGAATGTAATACAGATGACTGAATTTATAAAAATTAAACCAACTGTCAAGAACTACAATCTCTACTTAAATGTGAAAATTGGCTAAACGATTGAATTTTTTAAAGTCTAAAAAAATAATAAAAAATCAGACTACCTTAGAATAACCAAAGTCACATATTTTGAGTCGAGGGGCCGAGCTCCCATCTAACAATGTGTTTTCAAGCTTTAGATCTCTGTGACAAATTTGCTGCATTTAATTTAAAAAAACCATATAAAAAGCCTGCAAATTATGAATAAATGGAACAAAGAAATTTCTTGTGTAGTATATTAATATTACCATGGAATGGCAGTAACTAACTCCAGATATGAGCTGCTGAAAGAAAAACCTAGCCTGAAAAAACAGTGAAATTAACAATAAATATGTTTAAATGAGACGAAATAAATTCATAAATTAAGATAAGATATAGAACCTCATCTTCACTAAATCTGCCAGCACTGCATATTCGTTCAAAGAGCTCCCCTCCTGCCGCATATTCCATTACTATGGCTAAATGAGTTGGTGTAAGCAATGCCTGCACATTAATTTCAACACTTAATCAAAATATTCTGTTGATTTATGGTTCAAAGTTCCAATCTTTTTACAAAATTAACCCTGTTTCTTGTTCAAATCTGTAAAAAGCAAGAAAAAAGTTTACCTCTTTGAATCTGATAATATTGGGGTGCTTCAAAGACCTATGGTTCATGATTTCCCTTTGCACGTGCTCATCAATCTACACAAAAACAAAAAACCCATGAACAAAAAACAATCTTTTGAAGAACTAAGCAAGAATCTTGAAAAATTGAGCAAGAAAAAAGAATTCACCTTTTTGCCTCTCCCAATGTACTTAACCGCATACAGCTCACCGCTCCATTTATCTTTCACAAGCTTGGCCACACCAAAATTCCCAGATCCTAATTCCTTCAAAATCTCATACCTTTCCATTTTTATAAACAAAATTCTCTGCTAATTAATCAAAGAGGCAAATAAATAATTGCAGATGGGGAGTATTTGCATGACAAATTTGTCTAAAACAATTTGCTGCCTAATTATTAAAGTGGTTAAATTCTTCCAAACTTGGAGTTGCTATTTGATCATATAGTATCTGGACAAGAAATGAAAGGGGTGACACTGACACGTGGCGTGATTGTAGTGGCTGGAATTTGGCAGCCTATGACTTGGTGCTAATTACAAATTATTATAAAGTCGGTATGCTTACTGTAACATTGTTGGATTTTGGCAAAGACTTTGTGAACTGGATTTCGTTAATGTTTTGCTATACTGGGAAACTTGTTTAGCTGAGGGTTTTGTGTTAATCTGTTGGATTATTTCTTTAATTGTACGTATATAATAAAGTAGTCGATAAGGTTGGAGAAAAATTATAGTAGTAGTTATGTCACATTATTGTTTGTTGAAATTAATTAGCTTCTGACACTAGCTTTTTGACTTAAGTTTTAACAAAATTTGAAAAAGAATTCTACTTCATATATATGTCATCCATCCCAAAATTATTTACCTTTTTTAAAAATAACTCATTACAACATCTTAAAATTACATCTCATCTCATATTATTACTTTTATTTAAAAAAAATCTATTTTAATAATAATATATATAATAACAATATCTTCAATCAAAAGTCATTTTATCATTTTAAATATTATTCTTTCCTACCCAATCAAAAACTCATATCAAAAGTAAATGGGTAAATGATTTTGGGACGGAGGTAGTACTAGTTATATTCAACGTATTTTTCGTTACTGCATAAATGCTTGATGGGGAAAATCCAAAATGTCTTGGTTGATTAATTAACATTCTTTATGGACTACAACAATATGTACGAATTGTATCTAGATTATGATTTTATTATTAATTCGGACGGAATTTCAAACCATACTATTAATTAATAAATAGTTTTAATTCGGATGCTACGCATTTCAGGTCTAAAATTTAGTTCATATTAAGAACTGAAAAAAATGTGTGTACTAACTCAATTATACATTGTCAAAGTTTATTCAAACCACGTCACTTTAATAAACAAAGAATGATATTATAAATATAATTCAGACATTGATAGGAAAAACTTTTAAAAAATCGAATAATAGTATACATAAGCCAACTCAACAAAAAAAAAAAACTTAAGTTATTCAATTTTGGGTTACAAATTCAGATTCAATATTCCACCACAAGCTCTTCTTCTTCTTGTTGTTGTTGTTATTATTATTATTATTATTATTTTAAGAGGTGGAGCCCAATTGGCGCACATTTCGAATAATAGTATCACATTATCATGGAAGTCCAGAATATTGATTGGGGCAAATAAGAGCAAAGTAGTTGAGAGTGCATGTTCTGGATAAGTGCAATAAAGCTGTAAAGCTTGATTCCTGAAAATAAAATCTATTAAAAGATGGTAAAAAAGAGTAAAAAGAAATTCCGTGTGCCAATTTAGAGGGAGAAAATGACTTGGACGACCCAGAAAAGAGGAAATTTTGAGCAAGTTGGAGAGTGGATGGGACCTTGTTGTTTTATTTTTGTTTGGTGTGCATGTATTACAATTAACATTAAACCCACATCGCCTTCAATAAATCCTTCTCAAAGGTTATGAATTCTGATGCGTCCAATCCAATCAAGATCAACCATCTTCTTTTCTCCACCTTTCATTTTCTCTAATTAATTCATTCTACCTATAGCTCATTCTAAATTTAAAACGTTCGATCACACAAATTTGTCATAACATGGTCTCATGTATAAAACTTGATAATCTACATATTTTTATGATAATCAAGTTTGAAAAGTATTACAAAAATAAGCAACAGTATAACGTTATGCATCATGCAAAACTTTCTCCAAAAGTATAATGTTATTACACGTGTATAGCTTTTCAAAAATAATTTTTAACCACAAATTTGAACCACTTTAAATTACACATGCCCTTTTATAATGTCATGATCATGTTCTAATATAACTCTGGTAAATTATAAACGCACTTGAAAGTTTGGTCAAGTCACCAAACGAATCTCACTGTTTATGTAAATTATTTTCACATTCGAATTTTTGTACCGAACGAATCATGCAGTGTGAGTAGATGGCGTATGCTCTAGAAGTTTGTCTAACTACCAAATCACGAAGTTTACTATGTTTTTATTTGAATACATCTCAAGAACAATCTGACAGTTTAATTTAAAAACCTTGAGAGCAGCCTATAAATTTCGTGCATACAATTTTTCTGAAGTTTTATAATATCCTGATGCCGTATGATCATAAACCATGGCTCTTTTCTCCCAAAAATAATGTAAAAATTTGCGAACAAAAAGGTCCCGTAAAAGAGATCTCAAGTTCAAGTATGGATTGTTGGTTTGTGTATTAAATGCAATTTCCTCAAATTATACCTCTATGTGGATTTTATCACAAAACCTTGTATTTAACAGAAAGAATTCATGATAGATTTTGGCTAGAGTGGTGAACTTTCTTATTTGGAAATGATGGTTAGACTGCTTGCTTTTTCCATTAACATTCAATCTTATTTGTCGATCATGCCCAGATATTGATTTTTGCAGAGAAAAAAAAAACTTCCACTTTTCAACAATCAGTAGAATAAATTCTCATGACTCACTCATGTACGTACACCAAACGCTACATTACATATCTAGAGTAGCTGTGGCGCAATTCACGACAGGAAAAGTTCGTATTACAGCTGCAATATCAACTACTCATACTTCATAGCCCGGAAATCGGGAGTCTTGAGGTGTGAGCAAGTTGAACCAAAGACAAGCAACACCAGCTAGTCCTTGGAATAAGGAGTAGATATGCTCCATTTCGTCTGCAGGATGCTCTTCCGTCATTTTCCAGCTGGCATTGTGATACAAGTAGCTCGCAAATGCCTTTGCTCGTTCTTTGTATATACTCTCTCCCGTGAGGCGAAAAAGTGACAAGAATGCATAAGCATTGCCAGCAATGCCTTTGGCCAATCCCACCTTCTTCCCCAACCCGTTGTTCCACACGACTTCTCCAGCTTCAATGGCTGAATCCCGGAATTCTCTATCATTCGCAAATACCTGCAAGAAGACAAAAAATTAAGCATCCCCAAATACATACATCTAGAAAAGTCTTTACGAAACAATTTTCTCGATTAAGTCCTATATATTTTAAAATGTTGGAACTAATTGTCTAACATTTTAAAATTTATACGACTTAATTGAGAAATTGATTAGTATGGGACTAAAATCGCCGAACTATCAAAAACTATGGGACCTCTGATGCTTTGCACAGAGTAAGAGCTATTCCACCAGCTCCATGGGACCATTGCACCAGCTTGTCCCTCGGGTTTCCTTCGCTTACAGGATAATTTCCACTACGCGGGAACCTGTTACTCATCATGTACCTCAACGTCGACTTTACATCCTCCATATCATCTCCAGATAGGGGGAAATGTAATAATACTTGTAAAATACCAGCAAGGCCATGAGCTGCCCCCCAGTATCGAGTCCCATGCCACCTGTACATGAGAGGGCAAGCTTTATTATCAGAAGCACCTGCTCGCCCGCCTGCTACCACTGCTCCCACAATTGGCATGAGAAGACCTTTGGGGATTGTTTGACATCCTAAGTATTTGTTTAATAACAGAGCAGTCCATAGAAATCCAGCTCGCCCATAAAGAAGATCGTATGACATTCCGAGTCCCCCTTCCTCGGGTCCAACAGGAAGAGCTCTCTCCTGTGCCAGCTAATTTAACATAGAAAGTTCATATTCCAACAAATAGAGAGTGAGAAGAAACTGTGAAATCAAAATTTTATTTAGAAAAAATGAATGCTTATTTTATAACAATTGACGGTAGACAACCAATATCAAAGAGAGAAAGAAACAATCATAAAAAAAAAATATATACAAGGAAAAATATGTTCAAATGTGACAACAAATCATGATAACGTTAGCAGTATGTACTTCCAATGCAATGGAATACACAGCACCAGTAAAATCATACTCCATATACTGCATGAAACAGATGTAAAATTAATCTGCATTTGAACATCAAGGTCAAAATATAGAATTTTCCTCCTTTGACGGAGAGCAGATAGCTTTTGTTAAGCCATACTCGGACTATGTTCTCCAAGAATAATTTTGTATTAACAATCCATATACAATTAAACAATATTTAAACCCGTGACATTTATATATATTTAATCCATATCTCCGAGTTGCCCTCAGGGAAAGATGCAGGACCACAAATTTGACATTTTCGGGTCCAGAGTTAATGGAGATGTCTAGCCACTAGTCAGTAGACTGCAGGGCGTTTCTATTCACAGTCAAGAGACTGATTCAACTACTACAACAGATACGGACCACAATTTAATCATTACAAATAAGATGCTAATACACTTGTGCTTGGAAACGATTAACAAGTAGTATGATGTTACCTCAAGGAAACAGTCCAAATAGAAGTCACGCTTCATTTGGTCCCCGCAGTAATTCGCAGTGATGGCACCAAGCGCGTAAATCCCTCCTCTACCACAAATAAAAGTGACATGCCTGGAAACAGCAAAAGAAGTAAGGATTATGTTTGAGAACTCATGAAAATGTAAGAGAAGATCATGAGTAATCAAAGCTTGAATTATAAATTTAGTTCCCAAATTGAAGTAACCCCTTAGTTCCTCTGATAACAAACCAACACCACAATGAATACCGTAAAATTGGCTAGCTACTTAGCGTTCTAAATATGTCGGACCTTAAAAAGCCTTGTCCTCAACCATTTATTTCTTAACCACATGGCAGATATCTGACAGTTGACTCATGGCATATTAGATGGTATATCCACAAATTCCCCACACGAAATATCTCTGAAAAACCATCAATAATTCCTATATTTCCATATGATTTGACCAATTGCTGAAAACATCTAACGCTAGAAAACGTAACATATTGGACTATGATTGAAATAATTGAATATATTTAGACTAATATATTTACAGTATTTGCAACTCAATACCCAGAGTTAAACATCAATCTAGACTCTAGACATGAAAATCCTGTCAAACTGAGACCAAAATTCAAAACCCTCAGCAAGACAACTAATTGGTTACAGAAGATGTATTTCAGAAAGACCAACACATAAAACAAAGATCACTTCGTTATTTAGATAATTTATTTTACTCGTCTGCTAATAAACGTGCATTGATATGCGGAAAAAAAATTCAAATATTAAAAAACACAATGTGAAGTTGGACAGATTGGTGACAAGAAGAAAATATAATCAGGCTGGGAGCAAATCAAGGTATAAAACAAATAAGCATACGCCAAAGCCTTGATATTCTCACTACTAAGCATGTCTATTCATATACTTGGCTTCAGTTATTAAAACTGGAAATATGAGTTCAATTATCTCCAATATTAACTAGACAAGTGAAAAGTGAAAACTGCCTTGCCATATTGTATAGTTCCTAGATCTATTTTATGTTAGCATAACCAGTTAAGGTATATGTGTAGACTCTAGGCAAACTTTAGAACACTGATGAAATTTTCATATAGAGCCAGTAATCTGCACCTATCTGTGCATCTAAATTAAGCATCAAAAGTGGTTTATTGAGTGATAAAAATCGAAAAATTGGAAACAAACCCCCCAAACTGTGTTCGCAATATAAATAACGGAGTTTTGAAGCAACCTGTTTGAGTTAGAACCAGCGGTGGCGCAAGCGTCGACGATTTCGGAGCACAACTGCAAGTCGCGGTGGTTTCCGGTGGCCTCATACGACCGCAAACACGTGAAAGCCGTGCCCAACAGGCCAGTATAAACTGTGGGGTCCAATGCCTTTTTACTTCCACGTTGTATCCACGTCGTTTCCACCACCTAATCATCACCCATCACCATTTCAAATTACATTCAACCTCACAAAATTGGAAACTATATACTGTAAAAACGCACAAAAACCACTCCAGCTGATACTCTGCTTGCGCATAATTGGGGATATTATCATATTATCCATTCGCACTCAAAATTTAGTAAATATACATAATCTACGCAATTGAATGCTACACATTAACAGACGCTAGCTAATTCGTGTAAATTTGAAAGCAAATTACATAAAAAATTGAAAACCTGATCCTTGAGGGAGACAGCGGCTCTGAGAAAAGCATCAATTGAGAGGGAAAGATTTGAAGCCGTTGGATCACAATTAGGTGAGAGCAATTTGCAGGCATCTTCGCAGGTATTGGTGGTGTTGCTTTCTTGTGAGGCGTACTCAACCACCGAAGACGACATTCTCTCTCTCTAAAATCCTTGAGCTAAAAATATCAGAGTTTGATAGTGAAGATTGTTTTGGATAATTGAAGAAAAATGCGGAGCTTTAAGCAGAGTGTTTAATTATTTATAGCGAGATGCGCATGAAATGAAATACACTACAGTATTATGCTAGTACGGTAGGGGACGGAGTAATAATCGCGTGTGCGCGCGCGTAGGGACGTGGATATCTATTGGCGGTGGGATGCTCTCAGCGACGGCCACGTGTTATGTTGCGAATGACTTAAGTACCTAATAGGGTTAATTATAAATTGTAATCTGTACTATTGTGTTTTTTTACAAATTGCAACATATACTATTTTTCTTAATAAAATGCAACCTATACTATTAAAAGAGATCGATTACAACCCGAAACTCATTTTTTATTCAAATTTCTGGCTAAATATATTTACAAATGATATGTTGTATATACTACAATGCCAAAAAGTATTTTAGCAAACATCAAATTGAAGAAATTCAATATAAATATTTTAAAAAATATGAGTCGAGGTTGGAATTTGTCAATTTTTATTAGTACAAGTTGCATTTTGTTAAGAAAAATAGTACATGTTGCAATTTGTAAAAAACATAATAGTATAGGTTGCAATTTGTTATTAAACCTAACTAATAAGGGGAGACAAACAAGGTTTAAGGTTTATTATTTTTCCTTTTTTAAGGGAATTTTACACCTTTAAGGGGAGACAAACAAAGTTTTAAAATTTTAAAATTGTTAAATCTTGCATGCAACAATTACACGTATTTTATAATATATTTTTAAAATTTATAATTTTTTTATTAAAACTTGTAATTTATTATATTTAAATTTTAATTAATGTAATTATACTATTAAAATATATTATGGATTGTATAAACGGAGATGCACTCTTTTAAATGTGTAATTAAATATATTTATACTATTAAAATATATTATGGAGTGCATGGACGAAGATATATTCTTTTAAAATGTGATTTTTCTTCCAATTGTATGTGAAAAGTAATAATGATATTGTGAATTTGTAAGGAAATTATAATCTGCAAGAGTTTGATGACTTGGTGTAAAATGTAAAAGTATATCTTGATTAGCTATAAATTCAGTAATTGACCAAATAAATTTTAATTTTATGTAATTAAATCAATTGAAAAATAACATAATTTATGATGAGAAAGTGATGAATTTACTAAGTTGACCTCATCAAATGTATGTTGAGGTGGAAAAAAATGTTATGGTCGGTGTGATTTTGTACAAACACCTCATTAAGTTCAATCAATTAAATTTGTACATTATTTTTTATCAAAAGGGAGCACTATTAAACTATATATATCCATGACAAGAACACTCGATTTAATTTATTTAATTGTTTTATTGCCTATATCGAATTCTTCAGAAAAAGACTAAAACAATTTTATTAATCTTTTCTCAGTCCAAAATGAGCGAGTAGAGCCCTTTCTATATATAGCAGATTAGCACTAACTAAAAAGTGAACTCACTCGCATTACGCGTGTCATGCTCTCAACTTAAAAACATTATGAGCTGGAGACACGTGGAAATACCTAATAGTTTGCATGTTGTATGCATGTATATATAATTAATGGAAATAAGATCACCTATTTTATAATTAGTGTTTTATTTTATATTTTATAATATAAATAAATAATATATAAAAAAAAATGTTAAACGAATCACCGTATTTTAAATTAATGTGTTAAAAATTTAGTAAGGTAAAATACAAATAGAATACGAGAAAATGAGAAATATGAGAATCGAAGTGTAATTAATCATACCTGAGAAGAAAAAAAATAGTGGCCTACACTATAGTGGACCAAACCTAGAGAAAGCACATAAAATATCAGCCAAAAACTAAAAAGGACCACATACTTTAAACATGGAACTAAAAATCCATGTGCTAAAAATCACTATTTTATGATCAAGACATGGATAACGACTATTTTTTCTTATATAAATTCTTGTACCGATAAATTTTAACCTAGGTGCGTGTTTGCTGATAAGTGGGTTACCCTGTCTATCCTGATCACATTTGGTTAATGATATTTAAAATTTTAGTAATTCTGTTATAACCTCTTTTTAAAATTTAGAAACGTTACCTCTATCGTGGGGGTGCCTTACTCGTGATGGAATTATCAAGTACTGTATATTATGTCTTATAATAGGATCCTGATATCACGGTCTTGTAACTAAAAGAGTTCTTCACATATTGTAAAATATGTTTTAAAATTGTTTAAGAATAAACTTTTTATGTATTAATTAGTATAAGATAACATCATAAAAAAGAACTACACAGAAAAGTTGGTTTTTGGTCAAAAACAAAAACCAGGCCTCAAATTTGAGGGCCGAACACCAGGCGTCGCGTTTTAAGGCTGATTTTGGGCAGGGAGCGTGAATTATAAAAACTGCAAGCCCAATTAATTCCATGAATCAAAGTTTCCTTTTTGACTGAAAGAAGAGCCCATCCAAAATTAAAACCGTTGTACTGAAAAGCCCAATTTTATACTGGAAAAGTTATTGACTATAGGGAGTATTTATTAAGCACACAGATTCCACGGAAAACGCCTTGGTTGAATTTTTCCACTCTCTCTATCTCTCTCTCTCTACTCTGGTAACCTAGAAGCAAATCTGAATGGCGTCCCCGCGTGAGGAAAACGTGTACATGGCCAAGCTGGCCGAGCAGGCCGAGCGCTACGAGGAGATGGTTGAGTTCATGGAGAAGGTCGTCGGCGCCGTCGACGGCGACGAGCTCTCCGTCGAGGAGCGCAACCTCCTCTCCGTCGCCTATAAGAACGTTATCGGCGCTCGACGCGCCTCCTGGCGGATAATCTCTTCCATAGAGCAGAAGGAGGAGAGCCGCGGTAACGTGAGCCACGTTTCCTCCATCAAAACCTACAGATCTAAAATCGAATCGGAGCTTTCCTCCATTTGCGACGGTATTCTCAAGCTCCTCGACTCGAAACTCATCGGATCTGCCGGAAGCGGCGATTCTAAGGTGTTTTATTTGAAGATGAAGGGAGATTATTATCGTTACTTGGCGGAGTTCAAATCTGGAGCCGAGCGCAAGGAAGCCGCTGAGAACACTCTCTCCGCTTACAAATCCGCTCAGGTCAGGGTTTCAAATTTGAATTAACCTTTTCGAGATTTATTTTAAGCATTTTATGGATGGAATTATTTTTTAAATTTGGTTGATTTAGCTTTCATCATATGTCGAATTGATGGCGATTTGGAGTTTGTTGCTAACTGGAAATGGGGGGAATTACTTAAATTTAATTAGATGCGTGAAAATGAGCCTAAATTAGGGTTTCTATAGGCGCACAAGGCACTTTTTCGCCTATCATCTACATATAGATTATTTGCCTCTGTCGTTTTGTTAAGGCTATATTAGATGCAACTGGATCTGTAATTATGAGAGCCTCTTACTTCAAATCACAGCCTGTGTCTTTTGTGTGCGTGTGAAGAGCATTGATAGAGTTTGAGATACTCATTTTGGATTTCCCTTCTATTTTAGCATAATATGTACTCGGATGAGTAGATTGTAGCAAATAACTGCAGATCTTAACTTTGATGATCTAAATTTGCAAATAATTTGCTAAATGGGTGCATTTTTGGTAACTTCAGGACATTGCTAATGCTGAGCTTGCCCCAACACATCCGATCCGGCTTGGATTAGCACTCAACTTTTCGGTCTTTTATTATGAGATTCTGAATTCTCCTGACAGAGCTTGCAATCTTGCTAAACAGGTATGCTCAACAGCTCAAGAATATTAACCTTCCCCCCTTCTTTATTGTTAAAGTATTTATTCAGAGGTTTATTTCCATTTATATGCTTGGTTTGTTGGAGAAAGACCTGCCTCCAATTTATCAAAGGTTTCATTTGGACTAAGAAATATTAAATTCAAGAATTTGTTATTAGTAGATTTTATATCCACCCAAACTAGAGTGGATTTAACTCCATCCATATGACCCAAAAAATATATCAAATGAGGGTTATGTGTTTCAAATCCACTTCAATCCAAACAACCACGAATGAATTAGTTATTTTGTATTTCAGTTTCATCCTTAAATTGGCCAATCCGAACTCAACCTGTAGTTCGTATATTTTATGAATTGGGATTCTTTTTTGTTAATGAAATTTATGTGAGTTTGCCTATTCTATTCATTAGGCTTTTGATGAGGCTATTGCTGAATTGGACACTCTGGGAGAGGAATCATACAAGGATAGCACCCTGATCATGCAACTTCTCCGTGACAACCTTACTTTGTGGACTTCAGACATGCAGGTAGGTTCTTTTGTCCTACCTATGTAAGCTTTTTTGATAATTTTGAGTGAAATCAGTGAGTGATATCTTCATTTTTCTTATATATAGGATGATATCTCCGAAGAGATCAAGGAAGCACCAAAGGCTGATAACGAGTAGTGAATTTTAGTTTTAGTTGGGTGTTCTGCTGTTTTCTCTGTAGTAGTTTTCTATTTCTGGGGGAAAAGAGAGACACCCAAATTGTTGCATGAGTGCTAAGCTTGATTGCCAGTCTCTACTTCTCGATTCTTCGTGTTTCAGTTCATTGCAAAACTCTTATTATGAAGTCTATGCCAAAGTTTGCTTATATATTTCATTTTCATTTCTCTACATTGAAGCAATCCTCCTATATAATTGTCTTGTCATTATATGAATTATTATGCTTGATCTTGTGGTAATAAATTTTAGTGTATCATTTCTTTTTACTATGGTGATTTTGGGTGGTTAAGAATCGTTGCAAGAAAGTGTAAGTGTGAAAATGACAATTCGGCAGTAGCAAAAGAGTAACACTGTAGATCTCCATACGGCATATGGCCCCAGGATATAAGGCCTATAATTTTTTTTGTAGATTATTCATTTTCTGGTGGACGTGTTTGGCCTAATATTTGTAAGGAGGCATCATTCCAATTTCATCCATGATAATGAGTTTGAGACGAGCCATATTGTTGAAAGAATATTTGAGGGAAGAAGAAATACAGTAATAGAATAGGTGAAGATTTAAAAATCATGCTGAAATTCATCTTTATCTTTAAAAAATGTGTGTCGACGCAAAAGTCTAGCTTTCGTGAAAGTTTTAGGGTGGATCACTTTAATTGCTAAAGCTCGTTTGGACGCATTAAAAAGTCTATCGTTTGTGAAAGTTTTAGGGTGGTTTACTTTGTGGGTAAGGGATTGGATAAGGATTGAATTATAGGTGTAATACGGATAATTTTAAATAGAACAATTCTTGTTTGCGTGAGAAAAAAATTATTGAGATTTTGAGGTGTGAGAACATTAAAATTATTAAAGTATCTTATTTAATAATGATATTTATTTTAACATTTGTTTTTTGAAGTCATTCTTCTCTTTTTCTAGGAATGACATAACCTGTGAGAACTGTCCCGAACAGAAAGGGGGAAATCCTCGATTATTTTTTCTCATATTTCCGACCCTGTGAGAATCCCATCCATACGTCCCTAGGAGTTGATTAAAAGTTAATAATATATTTCTATTATTCTAATATATCGCCTAATTATATGTTTGTATAGTTGAATTATTTTATGTTAAAAGAGAAAATTATTCATCCCCTTGTATACTTTATCATGTTCTCAATCTTCCATTCTCATCAACTTATCTAGCAACTAACAAGAAAAATCAGACTATGAAAGAGAGCCAAAAGAACATTTTTTTTTTACAAATATAAATCTGAATTAATTTTCTGTTTTTTTTTTTTACAAATATAAATCTGAATTAATTTTCTGTCAATTCCACGGCAGCATAAGGTTACAGAATTATAAACGAATGATAGATTTGTTGATTTTTCCCACAAAAAAAAAAAGTACATTTGCCTGTTTTCAATGCTTGTCCGCACAAGGACGGATTAGAATTGACATTTGTACATTAGATCTAATATCATGATGAATTGCCATTACGATTCTGAGCATTTGAGCTTTGAAGGCCCACTAAGATAGGTCCACATTTTTAAAGTAATGAACTAAAGAATGACTCTATTAGTCAACTTGTATTTCTTTTCTTTTTTTTGCATAAAAATATGGTATATCTTGCGATGACTCTATGATTCTATCTATGGATTTAATACTCGTGATAATGAGGCATTGAATATTAGTTGGTCAATGGTCTACAGAGAAGATAATAACCAGGTATGTTGTAACAATCGTCAATTTAATACCTCAGTTTTTGGCTAGGCTTTAAACATGAGACCCACTCAAAGTTGAAATAAAAGGAAATATGTTTGGTAAATTAATGTGTACAGGCTCTGCAATACTACTGTTTGTAACGAATTATTGATTCATCTCCACCTATTAAATTTAATATTCCAACCATTCATTAGCTGTGCTCCAGAACCGTGTTGTCTTCAAAATTAATCTCAATATAATATAATATAATATTGCCTGCAAATGCAATTGCAAAATGAGGAGCACAAACCTCTAATCTGCTGCCACACTTCCAACAAACAGGCTTCTTCTTAGAATAGCCTTCAATTTTGTGTTTGCAAATTCATAATTTCCATTTGCCCCACATTAATAATTAATTAATCTTTTACTAGATTTTAATAAAAACCTAAAAATATAAAAAGAAAAAAAAATCAGTAATTAGATTTAGAAGACAGGTTGTTTTATATATTTTACAAACACCATCTACAAATAAGACGAATTTCCCAAGTCCCCCACCCCTTACCCTTCATTTTAAGACGAACATTTCAGTTATGAACCAAAAACAAAAAAAGATTCACATTCAATTTGCAAGGTTTAATTCAGTCCTGCCAATTCAGTAAACTCAAACCCAATCCAACCATGAAACATAAAGTTGCTCAATTTTCAATAATCATCAAACTTGCAGACAAAATCTTTTCAATCTTTGAAATAATTAAACATGCAACCGCACATCAGAAAACAATGATATAGTCATTCCCAGAAAAATACGATCAAATATTGTCACAAAAAATCCCATCTTCTTAGATATTTATCCACACAACTAGTGCGACTAAGAAACTTACATTCACATAGACAAAAAACTAAGACACACTATGAATACCATAAATCCCCTACATAACAAAACACAAACTACTTCACTATAGAAGTTTGAGGTTATCTACGAATTAAAGGAGATCCAAACTATAGAATTCCACCACCATATACCACCACCACCACAACATCTAACCAAAACAACGATACAACTTCAAGCACGCTCGCCTCTGATCCTACGAGCAAGCTGGATATCCTTGGGCATTATCGTAACACGCTTAGCATGGATGGCGCACAAGTTGGTGTCCTCAAAGAGACCCACAAGGTAGGCCTCAGCAGCTTCCTGAAGTGCCAAAACAGCATGGCTCTGGAAACGCAGATCAGTCTACAAAAAATACAATAAATTATTAGTAACAGCACAAACAAATATACATCAAGAAACTCAGATTATACATAAGCTTTATCCCACCTTGAAGTCCTGAGCAATTTCGCGAACAAGCCTCTGGAAAGGCAACTTCCTGATCAACAGCTCAGTGCTCTTCTGGTACTTACGAATTTCACTGTATTACAAGATATTAATAAGACTGATGAAGAATCTGGGTGTACAGAATAGAACATGTTTAGGTATAATTAATGGGATTTGGTTACTCACCGAAGAGCAACAGTACCAGGACGGTATCTGTGAGGTTTCTTCACTCCACCAGTAGTTGGGGCGGACTTACGGGCAGCCTGTGACAATGTAAATGTACAACAATTGAGGCATGACATACTACGGTGCAAACAAGAAGCTGAAATTTGTATGCATAATTACTGAAAGAAAGAAACAGAGCAGTATAGGAAACAAACCTTAGTGGCGAGTTGCTTCCTTGGAGCCTTTCCTCCAGTAGACTTGCGAGCAGTTTGCTTGGTACGGGCCATCTGTGAAAATTTCAACGCAAAATTACAGTAAGATGACCTAAATTCAATTAATACCAATATACAATGTTGAATTACAGAGGAAAATCGCAAGATTAAGTAAATTCCCTATCACAAAGGAGCAGTAAGGTTACGAATGGCAATTCAAGGTAGGTTATTTGCAATATAACGATGATTCAACATAAAACATTCAATTAACAAAGTGATGTACAAATTCGTGCAGTGTAAATAAAATTTTCACACATGAAGAAACAATTTCACCTATCAATCAATTCATACACACAACCTACATCGCTTCGTAGAAACCCTAATATTAACAAAATACAAAAATCACAAAGAAGAAAGAAAGAAAACCGCTACAGAAAGAACCGTCCGAAGTCTAAACATCGCTATCAATATCAAACACAAATTAAATAGCCAAGAACAATGTCTAACCCTAGAATCCCCAAAACTCAGAAACTATTAAAAATCGTAACGGAAGATCAATCAACATACAAATTCCATTCATAACTAGAAATCCAAGACAAAAGCGAGTAAAAATCAATACAGATTACAAAGAAAAAAGCAGAAAACTTACCTCTCGTGATTTATCTCTCTCGCAGGTTTATCTCTCTTCAATCTTCTCGAATACAGTTTGAAAGGGAAAGAGGCTGGTGCATAAATATATAGGGATGAAAGGATTAAATCAGGTTAATCGACGGTCAGAATTTAATCCGTATAGTTTTAATTGTGGGAATCGGACGTATTACGGCGGGCATGTTGTGTTTAAATGTACGGTCCCGATTGGATTTTGAAGATTAACACGGATCGAGGTGCTTCGATTCTCGGTTCCTATTGGATATTGTTTGATAAGCATATTTGGTAATTCTGTTTTGGGCTTTAATTTGGGTTGGGTTTGTTAAGCAAATCCAAAACCGCATAACAAATGGGGTGTCACGGATGGGTCAACTCGAATTCGAGTTACCTCAGCTCAACATAAACAATAATACTAATAATCATAAATTCATACAAAATATTAATGTAATTGAATTGAATTGAATTGAGAAGCTGACGACCCTGGCATTGTTGAGCTCGAACTCAATAAGAACTCAAGCTCGATTTAGTTTAAGTCAATTTCAATTTTTTTTTCCGAGTCAAGCAACGCTCAATTCGCTCTTCAAAAGTTGTCATTTTATTTTTTTGACAAGTATAATTGTCATGAAATGATAAGTCGTGTACGAGCTCAAACAATACATTTTTACCAAATCAAATTTTGAATAGATCATAAAATAAATCGAATATACTCTTGTCGATTTTATCTATGCTACCATGCATGATAATGTCTAATAATATTTTAATATATTGTACAACACAACACATTAGATTTTAATAAATTCTACTGTACTACACATTAAAACATTATTGGACACTGTAATATATAAACTATAGAATAGACCTATTTATCAAATCAAATTTTTGAATAGGCCATTTATCAACACATTTATTTGGCCATTTTTTAATAGGCCATTTATTTGGCAAACTTAAAATTTTACAGTACCATTCCTCTGTAACATTGAAAATGGAACAAATGATATCATTCAAAAAATTTATGTCATGCGATCGATTTACTCTGTACTTTTATGCTGTAGCAGTTGTTTCATTAACATATTAGTCTATCAATTCTAATTATTTCATTCAAAAGTAGTAACTGTTATACTACAAAATGATAGTTACAAACCATCTATACAATAAAAGTGTACATAAACACCAATTCATAATCAAAATTTAACATTCAACTTTTTCTCTGAAAGCAACCGAAAGAGGGGGGTTAAATCATGAAGGCCCAGTTCTCAAAACACAAAAATATATAGGTGAAGACATTATACAGTATGAACAATGTAATGAATCATGAACATCTTAATCCACTTTAGTAAGCAATAAACTAGAATTCCAACTATGCATCAACATGCTCACACAGACCATTAATGTGGATAAAGCCATGGTGAGACAAAGAAAAATAAAAGATACAAAAAAGGAAAAACCTCAGAACACCTACTTGATTCTATTTTACTAAAGTTATGAACAAACTACATCTAAATTTTGTAACAATTCAACATACTATATGAAACCAGAAGCCCCAATAGGCTAGTAAACCATTTTAACCACATTATGCATAACAATAAAAAAAAGTTGTCTATTTATCTTCCATCTGGAGTAAGAAGAACATGGAGATTTATGCTTGCAGGCTAGAAGAAAGTGATACTTACGAACAGGACAGGACTTGTATCGTCTGAGAATCTTCAGAGTCCACTCAAATGATAGTAACTATCTTAGAGTCTCTCTCCCAGAAGATGGCGGATTATCTTCACATATTAATATACTACCATTTACTTATGTCTCCCCAAGTTCTTATGAAAAGCTAAAACAATCTGCAACCTTAAGGTGCTTCGCGAGCTGAGCGATTGCAGGTTGAACGGCTTTGGAGTTCACGGATACTGAATTGGGAAGGCCGGGTACACAAATTGGCAAATATTCATCACCATTTTCTCGTAAGCAGAACAGAGTGAGGACAGCACGGCAGAAAATGAATCTGGACATACCAAAGCATAGTTCAATCATCAACTTAGGGTCACAACATAAAAAAATTTAAAATTAAAAAATTAATGGCTTAGATCAACAAAATATTTATTGGAACCCAGGAGGATTACTTTGATGATGTTTCAAGCAGGAGTAGGTCTAGTGTGAAAATTTTCATGTATGAAAATCTATAAAATTGCCCTAAATCAACCATCTACACCCTAAACACTAAATAATACCTATTCGGGCCGGGTGAACCATGAATCACTTGGGCCGAGTGAACCATGAACCACTCAATTTTGTCTTGCGTTCACCAATTACAGAATTTGGTTGTAAATTAAAGTTTTTTCATGTATGAAAATTTTCATACTAGACTTTGTCTTCAAGCAGATATGCAAAATATGAATGTTCAATAATCTCCCATCTTACTGAAATCAAGAATTTTGAAACAAAGCACTTTGAAGAGGCACATTTAAGCATTCATATTTAACTCATCATCAAGAAAATCGCCAACTATTATCCAGATTTGTCAGTCAAAATTCAAATTTGACAGCAACAGATGTCCAACAGATGGTCGATAGCAGTTCACCACTAGAAATGCTAATATGCAAAAATCAAGAAGTCATATTTTTGAAACTCAGTATATGGTCTCTTTGTAATTGTTTTTTCAACTCCCTCGAAAATGATGATCAAGACGGAAATGTAGTACCTAAGAATAAGTCGTCGAAGAAATGGATCACACAGAAGCTGAGCCCAAACCAGGTCCAGCTCAGTCGAAGTACAGAGAATTTGCTCCCATTTAGAGAAAGCAGTGGATAGAATGCTTTCCGTGTTGTTGTATGTCTCCTAAAAATAAATAATTCAACTCACAGTTAGATACCAGATGAAGTAGTTTCTGACTAACACAATTGGTTAAAAGTTAACTAACCATGTCATCATTTGTTACGCTGTAATCAACTAATTGGCAGAAAGCCTGCAAAGGAGCAGTTAGGAAGAAGGTGAACTGACTCCCATAATGTGCCATATCGATACCACTTGGATTATTGAATGAAGGCTTCAAAGGAGAAAGAAACAAAGCAATGGGTTCACCCTTCTCAGCTCCATGTAAAACCTGAATTGTTAATTTCATACCAGCAATCAAAAAGAGAACTTTCCCTTTGAAGCGAAATCTCCATAATTGCATACACTCCCAAATGGTTATTAATATTGAACAACTATAGCAAAAGAAATGTCCTCATGCATAATCAAAGAACGAAGATATTGAGAAAGAGCTCCTTCTCATTAAGAAAGTAGAAACAAAAAGCAATCACTCTTGCTTCAGTTCATCAACCTATTTATTAACCCAAAGTTCTTTCACCAGAGTTCCATTGACATTAACGATAGGTAATTAAAATCTTATTTATCAGAATCTAGAATCTTTGAATACACATGCTTAATGAATGTTATTAACATATTACTGGTGGTATTGAAGCACTAAGACTGCTGTCTGAGTATATAGTTGGTCTTAAGCTAAAGCATTGGGATGCAGTTAATCTACAAAGTTTTAACAAACCTGCCTTGAATGCATGGCTGTTATCACTATCTATTATCAGGAAAAGAGGCTTTCTTGTGAAAGGAATCAGATCACCAGGGAAGAGCATATTTGAACCTGCACCATATACACAACTGTTAGCTAGGATTAAAGACCAAAATAAGAACTATTATCGTGTGTAAAAGTATCTACACTTTGGGGATGAATTACAATAAGTTTTGTGCTTCTACCTTCATTTCTGCTTGGACCTAAAAACAAAGAATTCTCATAGTATTGATTCGAATCCCCCTTAGTAGTAGCATGGTTATCACAAAAACCATTCCTCTGCTCATGATATATATTGGCAGGGGCACTGGACATAGCAGATTTTCTTGATAAACCATAGTTTTGCCCTTGTGAAGTATTAGAATGAACAGAATTCCCTGCAAAAAACCTGATGTCAGTTTGCATGCTTATATCCAGCTCAGATAACCAATCAATTGTAAGGGAAATGGACCTGTTGTGGACAAGTATATGAGCATAACATTATCTGGTGGAAGGTCCTCACAAACTGTCGCAATCACCTGCCAGCCAATGGACAACCAAGGATTGCAGTTATTAGAACTTGAGGTGAAAGGTGCCAATATCAGAAGAAGAAAAAACACTAGTAACTTTCAAAAGCTCGAATATGAGGTGAAATTTTCTTAAAAACTTCTATCTGGGAGGATAAATAGAAAGAAAACGGTAAATTGTCATGATATAATTCTAGAACTCACAGCTAACAACTGTGTCACAGATGGACGGTAGAGAACAGCCTTCTTAGGATTTGGAGGTAAATTTGGATCTGTCATATCTGCCAACAAGTTTATATCTATCATTCCTGAAGTAACAGAATTATCAGCCGGTGCACCATTTTCTCTTGGTTCAACAGGAGCTTTCTGATAGAAAGATCCGCTAGGTTCCCATTCCAAACATTGCATCATTCTATGAGTGTCTAAAGTGAGTTCTGCAAATTTGACCTGAAATGGCACAGTGTTAATTTGACTTCAGATTTTAAAATTCTAACAGCTAAATTTCAAAATATTAAAGTATATGACCTCATTTTTTTATGATAACTTGTCAGCAATGCATCTCTAAACTTTAGAAGTCTCTTAGCATGGAAACGCGCCACATATGGGAGTGAGGCTGGATATGAATCAAACATGGCAGTATAACGCAACGGTTTAGCATTGACGACAGCTGAATCAGTTTTAGTGAACCGCACAATTTCTTGCACCACCAGCTTCCATTCTTTGAAGTTGGTACCCTAGAGGAGAGACTATATTGTTGGTTACATAGTTATGCAGAAAAGTCAGTCAATGTTCACAATGACAACCATATCATATATTACTCAGTGCAAATGCATAAATTAGGATGAAGGACAAACAGGAAATATGCTAGAGAACATGTTAATTTGCATACAACTTGTCAAGATAGACAACCACTGCCTGCAATAATGTAATAAAATTTAGCACTGGTACAACCAAGCTTGCTCTCATGATATAAGAATTCACCTGAAACCATGCCTCACAGGTTACATGTTGGTAACACCATATGCAACTATTTTTCTCATTAAAGGTTAACTCAATTTTTTTCAAGTTTAACAACTCAGTTTCCAAGAAACAGAAGGCATAAAAATAAAATAACTGTAAACACGCATTAGTTGATTTACTGAAAGAATATTAGTGCTTATAGACTGGAAGAATATGAAAATCTTGTGCATTAGGGAGGAACTAAAAGCATTTTTAGTGAAATAAGAAAAGAAAATTCCCTCATATTAGTTGAAGTTGAACTGCAATAAACGCGTGCCTGGTAGAAGCACAAGATAATCCATTCATAGAAAAGTAATAAGAGTTGCTATACTGACCATAATATGTAAATTTGTTCACCAGATTACATGAAGTTCTACTCCAGTATACTTAATTATCAGACAAGCGGACTATATTTGATTCGTCTTTAGATCAAAAAAGTTCATACTCATATAGAGCCCGACTTCAGGACATATTACTTGTTCTCTTACTACAACAAGATATTTCATGACCCATTTCAATAATCCCCCAAAATGAGAAAACAATCTGACTTTTAAGCAGAATGGAAAGGTTTCAGAGAACTTCTGTTTTCTTCAACAATTTCCTGAATTCTTGCCAGATGAGGGATGGAGATCTACTTTTTCATTTTTTATATGCAGGGGAGAGAGTTTTAGATCAAACACGCACCCAATGGGCAGTTAATCACCCCAAGTCCTTACGAGCTAGCATTTGTAATTGCAATTAAAAATAGTGACCTATAAAGTCATACAACATCTCAATCACTCAGGAACTAATTGATATTTTTCCATTGTTTGTGTAAAAGACAACATAACAAACAGAAAAGAAAAGTCAAACAGATTAATCTAGCAAGAACACTGGGCCCTTGTTCAAATGAATTAATTTATTCTGGTTCTTGAAATTGGGATGAGTTACTAACTGCTTTCCACCATTTGTCGTTATCAAGTTTTCAAAGCCCAATAAAATGGTAAAATGAGTCAAGGTCCCTTTGAACCGAATAAGGATGCTGGTTTCCCAGTATAACCAGAAACTTCCAAATGACACCACTGATTGTTTACAATAATAACAGATATCCTGCAATTAGCATTGGACTAACACATAACATTAAAGTACTATGAAAAAGAATATGGTGGGGTACTCAATTTATTTGGTCATGCGAAAGATAGTTTAAAATTTGTCACAAATTTCTCTGGGAGTAGGTATTTGATAGTAGTATTGTTGTTTATGGCAAGTTGGATATTTTTGCATACTAGTATTTCCTAGTTATGGCAAGAGAAATTTTCTTGGATGGTTAATCAATCCTTCCAGATCTAACTAAGCATCTTCATTGGTAAATTTTCGAAGCTTTCATTATTTCACTAACTTTACATGCCGCTAGTTCAACTCAACTAATACATCCTCGTGACACTCCCCACAAAAGCAACATAAATATAGAGTATCATGATTTGTGAAAGAAAATATCAGAACTATAGCTGTTTCCATCAGGAAAACAATCAAGCAAGCAAAAGATCAACCAAAGCGACACAATTGAAAACAAAAATAACAACAAATTAAATGCATACTACCAGATACTCATACCAATTGAATCTCAGATTTAGAGAAATTGACAATGAAAGAATAAAAACTAATTACCCGAAAATTAACTTTACTGTCATCGACGAGCTCCTTAAACCTCTCAACGAGCAGCTTCACCATTTCCACGGAATTTAGCATCAAGGAGACCATCAAAAATCTGGCATAGAACCTCAATTCCTTAAACCTAACCCCTCGATCCTTGGATGAACCATCAAAATACTTCCTACTGAAAATCGCCTCATAGAATATGTACGCCTCTAGAAGAAACCTCGCTTCACTAGTCCTCAAATACTGATTGAAATAGAGTTGACCGATTCGAGAAGCGATCTCCCCAATTTCCCATCGCTGGAGGCCCGATTCCGTTAATTTGGCCCGATTCTCCTGCTGATACTTCCATAACATCATGTAAGCTTTGAAAACCTTGTGGTAGAAATGCCCGTACTGCGGCCCACTCCCGCCGTACGGATGCAGCGGGGCGTCGCGCACGCGCGCGAACTTCCGATCCGCGCTCTCCACCAGGGCGCGGAATGTTCTCGCAACTTCGTCCTCTCTCGACATTGAGAATAGACAGAGAGATTACCGAACAAATTCAACTCACCTGATTTTCCACGAGCTTCACCATTTTTTCTCTAGCTAGGTGGTTGCTCACAACTGGGACGGAAAAACAAGGGAATATACTAGTCTACGTGGGGATTGAGGAATTGTTAATTGATGAGAGAGAGAGACGTGAATAGTGAGCTGGAAAATGGAGGAATTAGGTTGTTCGTGTGTCAGAATGGGGTCAAAATATTCGATTTTTGTTAGTATTTGGTTTTATGGTTGTTTGATGCTGCTTTTTTGTATGTTGATGAATTTTGGTTTACCAGCGGCGGCGGATGAAGATGGGGGTGACCGGTGGAGAAGTACGGTGAGAGGAGGTAGGAGTGTGTGCGCCACTGTGAGGGAGAGAGAGAGAGCGCGTGAGCGTGCGCGGTGGATGGTTGTGTGTGTGTGTGAGTGAAAGGGGGCGTTACGGTGAATTGAGATGCGGTTTGATTTTCATTTAAGGCGTCTCTGTGTTGATTGTTTTGCGTCGCTTTTCGTTGTAACCTATGGAGGGCCCGCTTGCCATCTGGACTCACTCTGGATACCATTTCCTTTAAAAATACTCGGTACCATTTCCTTTAAATTTATTTATAATAAATATTTTACAAGGTATAAAATTTGTTAGTTGAATCAGGATATCTATGTTACACAAGGATGTGGTGCCAAATATCTATTAGAATAAAAAAAATACAAGTATAAAATAATATAATGGCCCCAACATGTGTATATGGTGAAAAGAGATGCCGGACACCTACCATACTAGCATAGACAAAATCAATGGGTATCTACTTAAAGGTTTTTTTTTTACCGATTATAATTTTGGTTGCAATTAATTTTACCTAAAATAAAATAATAAACTTTGAAACCAGTATTTTCAGAATAGGGTTAAATCGATCGTGATAAGTAGAAAATTGTGCAGGTTTTTAATTATTAGAGTGCAATTTATTGTACTTGATTGTGTTAGAATTGAATATTTTTCTACTTATGTGTGATTTGATGATGTAATTCTACACTTGATCTATTTTTTGTGTTCATGAGTAATTTTAGGGTCTTTTTAGAGCATTAGATATGAGTTTAGAGACCCAAACACTTACCAAAAAAGTATGTGATGTTTTGAGCTGCTACAGGCCAATTTAGGAAATTAAGAGATCCATTGGGATTTTTAAACCAAATACCCTAATTTCAAGCTTTTTTAAAAGACAAGAGGGCACTAAATTCAGCAGTCTTCCACATCCATATCAGATTGGGAGCGCCCTCATTAAAAGAAAAAAAAAAGTTAGAGAGGATCTAGGTTGCATGGAAACGGGTACGACAAAAAAAAAAGTTAGAGAGGATCTAGGTTGCACGGAAATGGGTACGATACGGTGCTGGTATTGGGACACATATTTTTAAAAATAATTGGGTAAGATAAAGTTGGGGTATGATTGTAATGTTTTAAATTATTTTATATTTTCATTGTATATATAAATATTTCCACAATTTTTTTAAAAAAATATGTGTCACTGTATCCTATACAATTTTTTTAACACTTAAACAAATATAAAATAAAATAAAAAAGATAAACATGTATGTGAACGACAAACAATTTAACAGTGGTGTGACCGTGTGAGAAATAGAGATAGTCAATATTCTTTTTATTGTTTGTGGGTTAATTTAATATAAAATAAATTTATTTCAAGGCAAAAAACAAAACAAAATTTATAAATTTGACGCCACGTGTACCCTGTCCGTGTCCGACACGGTACCCAAAATTATTATTAATATTTTAATTTGGGACATGCCACGTGGCGTATCGGAATCGGATGCGTATCTCACCCGTATCCGCGTACCCAAGTACCCACGAAGTATCCGACACTGTATTATTAAAAAATTATGAGTATACATGCATCCTAGGAGAGGATAGATTTGAATAACAATATAAGTAGAAAACACATGCAATTCTAATATAATCGAGTTCAATAAATTGCACTCTAAACAACTAAAAACATACACAATTTCTTACTTATTAGGCCAGTTTAACAGGCTGAATCGAGAACCGGCCATGGAACCAACTTGATTACCCTCAAAAAGTCATTTTTCCGATTGAACCGAAAAAAATGGGCTAGAATCGAAAAAATCGGTCAAAATTAAAAAACCGATAAAATCAGTTGAAACCGATTTTTTTAAAATCAATTTAAAACTTAATTCTTATTTATATCATCCTTATTTTAAATTTTAGTATTTTAAATTGCTTTGTGTTGTGTTATCTATGATTTTATTGTGTTTATTTTAATATGAAATTTAAAAGTTATAATTTTAAATTTTATAAGTGTAATTTTTTTTAATGTAATATAGAGAACTTTTTTTTAAAATTGATAAGAATTATATTAAAGGTTGAGTTGCTGATCTGACTGGTCCAACTGATTGAACCGTCAATCGATGTTTAATCCAACTTAATCGTCGATCCAATTACGAAAACACATATGAAAATTGATTATCCGCTGCTATAGTCATATATGAGCATTAATGACCAAAGAGTGTCCCACCTACAATACAATCACCAACTACCCAAAATGCAACAAATATGGTAACGAAATAGTTAAAATAATTAGCATCTTTCCTACATGCTAAGAGAAACAAATTTCATAGAGCCTTAAAAGATAACAAAAATCAAAATATGTACAACTTGTTCGCATGTGAGATGATCTCATACAAGATCATAATTCTTTAATTAATCAACACGAAAAATATGTAAAATTAGATTCATCTAAATGATTCATCGCGCACAAGAATTTGTGTTAAACAAAATGAGACAATACATAAATTTACGAAATCAAAATTAATTAAGGAAATGTACTATCATCATTATTCTCTAAAGACAATTTTGTATTAAATGATGATATAGATATTCGTTTAATAGAGAACAAAAATAAAAATTTCAAGTAAAAATTAATAAGGAGAGATGTGTTGGCTAGGAAGTTTTTTTTTTTTTTTGGTTGAAAAGTTTTTTTTTATTGGATAAATAGTAACTCCAACTCATGACCTCACGGTATAAATAGTGGTGCTATAACCACTGACACTAATAAGAGCCATGCTCTTCTGTACATTTAAAAATACAAATTTCAAGTCAAAATTAACCAGCAAAAATATGTTTAGAAAATACCACTTTTTTTAACTTCAATTATTTTTTCGCTGCATGAAATGTATTGGGTGGGATGATCTAATAAGAATCCTAGCTACTCTTCTATAGATCTAAAAATAATTGCAAACAAGTTTCATGATTGATTCAAAATCAATTATTGCGGTATTATGTGCTGAAATAGTGACAATTTCTTTATTCAGCAAAAAGAAAAGAAAACGTCCAATACAAATTCCAATACTCCTATTGTGCTTAATCGTCACAACGTCCAATACAAATTCGACAATTTTAGTAAAATAAGCCGCACGCACGTTCATGCAACCTTCTTTCTAATAAATAAGCATATTCATTCTAATAAATACGCATATTCAATCATACCTTTTATTTTTATAATTTAATATTCGATCCAAAAATTGACTAATTCAAGGGGTCAGAACCCACCTTCCATTAGCGGGCCCCACTTTTAAATTAGAGCAAAACTATATATGAATTTGAAAATCTTAATTCTAATAAATAAGTAGATTAATACCTTTCGTTTTTATAACTCGATATTCGGCCGAGAAATTAACTAGTACGGTGGTTCAAAATCCATTTTTACTAGCGGATCCCACTTTAAGCTTGAACAAAGCTTTGTATTGAATCGAGCTTGAGACTTAACTAAAGAAGAATCGATTAATCCAGAAGATCAGAACCCACCGTCGACTAGTAGACCTCACTCCAAGTATTTCAAATTAGAGCAAAGCTCGGTATGAAATTAATTATGAAACCTAAAGAAGAGCATGATCAAAATCTTAAGTCCCAACACATCTTGACAAACTATTGGGAATTATAAGCAAATCAATACCTCAACCCAAATAATATAAAAAAAAGACAGGGAGATTGATCGTCTGATCCATATTTTTTGGTAGTTCATGATCAATCTAGAGGTTGAATCCCTATTGCTATGATCTTCTCCTTTATTCTTGAACTATTTATTTTTTCTCAGTAAGTCCAAAATACCTACTAATTAAACAATGATAACAGTTGTGATCATCATTTTATCAATTAATTTATTGACAGGCTATATATATACTATAAATGTATGCATGAAGCTTACAGCTATCACTTTTTGTCATAACAGCAAGATTACTCCTAATTTTGGGGGAGAAATTTGGACATCATTAATTAAAGCTGGCCTTTTTCTGGCCTAAATTGCCGGTTTTTGTGTCCTTGCAAACCTTTTCTTCAGGAACACTTCATCTTGACTGAGGAGAATATATAGGATTAATTATTTAATTAATGTAAGCTTATCGCAGTACATATGATTATTATATTTTAAAATCATTAACGTTTGGGAAGTTTGGTTTTAATTGTTGCCTCATTGTATTGTAGACATTTAAAAAATTGACAAAAAACTAGTATGAAACGGTAACGGGATACAATTTAGCATAAATCTCACCCCTTTCAAATGTTATAGTGTTAATATTCAAATTATACTTCGTCTCATTGTGAAACCGTCTCACACTAATGTGCCTACTTAAACCAGCATTTCAAATTGCTCGAAAATGGAGCGTTCGGAGTTGATCTTATTTTGAGTTTCACTATCTCGTGCAAAATATATATGTCATAAAAATAAATTATTCATCTTTTATTTACATTCACTACTACAAGAAATTAAATAGAGAAATGCCTGCAATTTTTTTTTAAATAACTACGGATTTTTTCAACAATTTTTTTTTTTTTGAGAAAACAAAAAATATTTTGATTCTTAAATAGTGAGGATTGCCTACGAATTTTAGTAGGCATACAAATTACCTATAAACAAACTGTCCACTCATTTATAATTTTCGTAGGCAAATAAATTACCTACATAAATAATTTCTTAAACAACTTACATTTTCGTAGGCAACTACATTTAGAGTTTAAAAATGACTTACAAACAAATTTACTTATGAATTACATTTTCGCAGACAAATTTATTTATGAATGAAAATGTCTCTATAATTAAAAAAAAATTGTACGCAAATCGTAGACAATTTTTACTGTTTAACAAAAAAACTATTTTAGTTAAAAATTCAGACATATTAAAATATTTTATAGACAATTTTCTATTTTCTTACTACGTACGAAAATGTTCATTATCATTATTATTAACATTGAAAATTTTGAACAAATCGCATCCTGAGTATTAGTAAAATATAACATTTGAATAAATAGTAAGAATCAAAAGTAGCTAGGAATAGGATACTCTTTTATTAATGTTTTAAGCAGTGTACCAATTATTCATCGACATGGAAGAGTCAATTTTACTTTTTTTAATTAACTAATGCGATGGAACAATACTTGGAGGGTTGACTTTTTTTAAGAGCATAATGAGAGTCCCCATCCTTTTTTATTATTCACACATGCATGCACTCGTGTCACATTGCATAATAATTCATGACTTTTTCGATGCTTACTCAACTTTTTTTAGCATTTTTTATTTGGCACGGTTTGTGTTTTATCATAGTCCTCCATTTATTTATTTTATTAATTTATCAATTAATTAAGAAGCAAAATACGAAAAAAAATCCACGTAATACATATTAATTACTCCTAAATTCAAAATTTACGATTTTTATAAATTCATTACATATTCAATCTACGGACTTCAATTCTGATCATCTCTCAATTTGATTGAGATTCACAATTTAATGTTCGAAATCTCATCAATTGTAACTTAAACAAATAAAATCACCCCAAATTTTAGTTATATGCTCACTCCAATTGTACCTTAAAACAAAAACAAGTCGTATGTGAAATGTTTTATTTCTCTTTTCGAAGAAGTTAAGAACTTATAATTTTGCCCCATGATATCAATAACCCGTGAAAGTTTTCATATTCCATTTTTCAAAAACCTCTTTCAACCTCGATCATACTAAAAGAATTTCATTTCATTTAAAAATTCAAACTTAATTATAAAGAAGTGTGAAATTATTTAATTTATATAATTTCCGACTACATAACAAAATTAAAATGTCATATTGATCTCATATTCTAATTTTGTGTTTTATAACTTTTACCTTGTATTTTTATTTATTTATTAATTGCCACATGTATATACCATGACATCATTTATTATCACCAAGCATCATATGTATTAGAAACAATTAATTAAATACAAAATAAGAAATTAGAATTGAAAATCTTTACCTTGAATTTCATGGATTCTTGGTCTCTTTTCAAGACAAACAACCAGTTAACTAGTACATACAAACCAGAACTTTATTTTAACACAAATAATAGTGAATTTTATATTTTTTGGAAATCTGAAAATTTTAAATCTTAATGTAGGACACTAGCGTTTTGCCACAATTTGACATAAATGAATAAAGATTTGAAATTTGTTGTGTCTTTAGTCTTAAACATGGGCTTTAAGCCTTTTACTGCTTTCCCAATTTTCAATGAAAGTCCTTTTCTTTTGCTTTATTAGGTGGTAACTTTGTCCACTACCTTATCTCATGTGCTTTTACTTGAAATTCTCTATTTTTTATTTTTTTTCCCTTCTTCATAGTATTTGCATTTTCTGAATATAAATTTATCGAGGGTCCATAAATTAGGTGAAAATAGTTTAACCAGTTGATTACAATATTTTCATTTTTTTTTCATATTAGGTAGAAAATTTTAAAAGATATGATATATGTCGTATTCAATCACTAATATTATCATCATATTATATTTCATCTGCGAGCTCATGCATGTTTAAAAACAAAGATCATGTAATCAATAGCTTGATAATCCGCTAAAAATAATTATAAATTAATGCCCCATCTTTTATCATTTAGAACCAAGTACTTAATATATATATTTTTCTTCAAAAATCTATTATTATCAATATCTAATATATTTCTGCTCAACAATGAATATCTTGCAACAAGTTGACATTAAGGATCTAGCTTCATTTATCAATTGACACAATGCGAAAAAAGATGACTTATCATATGATTAATTTGTTGAATTATCATATACTACTATTATCAATTATTTTTTTAACCTTCTAATAATTTAAATATCTTTTACACTGGCCCCTAGTCTACCCACCACAAAGAAGATACTAGAGAAAAGGCTGATGCCCTATAAAGTGGTCAGTTTTTAAGCTTATGCATGAAAAACTCTAGTATGAATGAATTGCAATGTTGAAGAAATTAATAGTCTTCTTATTCACACTAATATTAAAATTAAGCTGCCAATCATCTAAAGATCTTCAACGACAATGACAACGTGAACGAATAAAAGCTAATAAAAGATGATTAATATTCTTTTATCAAACTTAATTTGTACCGAGTATTAATGAGATACATAATAAGTTAACTATTACTTATTTTGTTTAACACTACTCTTCCAATAATAGTATTTTTTTTCCAATCATATCACTGTTGGGTTTATACTGAAAAATATGCTTTTACTTTGTATAACCAAACTGAAATTTCTTATTAATAAATTATTTAATTACTGTTGCATTAAATATGAATGAATGTTATATATGTTTATTGCAAACCCATTCGATAAGACAGTACATATTACGTTGTAGTTAATTGTTGCGAGACCAGAGGGAAATTTGAGAAGTAAAGAGATAGGTACGAAAAGAGAGTTAAAATCAGGGTTTCGATCGTCAGTAGGAAACTTGATTGAGAAATCTGGGGCTCAGGATCCACCTGAGTCAAAGAAGCGGAACGAAGAAACTGAGGCTCAGGATCCACCTGAGCCAATTCATCTGAACGAGCAAACTGAGGCTCAGGATCCACCTGAGCCAAATTATCTGAGCGAACAAACTGAGGCTCAGGATCCACCTGAGCCAAATTATCTGAGCGAGCAAACTGAGGCTCAGGATCCACCTGAGCCAAATTATCTGAGCGAGAATACTGAGGCTCAGATTCTATATGAGCCAAATCTTCTGAACGGCTTATCTGAATGAATTAAGGTTTGGGCTTCACGTAATTGGGCCCAAACAGTTAGAATAATCTAGAATAGCAGATATATATTTTAGATTCTGTTTTAATTACCAAAAAGAATATCCATTTGTTGTGTGGACCCCCGAGAATGTTAGTTACAAATATGGCAATTTGGCGATGAATGGGAATATCGAAATTTGCGAAGATTTCTCTTTCTAACTACCTCTCCCTATCTAATTCTCTCTCTCCCTAATTCTTCATATCTTCAAATCTTCATATCTTGTTCTTCAAGCAATTTACATTTCCTGCAATATTATTCCATAAAATCCCAAAAAATATATTACGATCTTCCAGAAAATATCAAAAACGTAACATTTGGTATCAAAGCCAAGTTTTGATCATGGCTGAGGGAACACGCTCCAAGGATCTGCAAGAATCACACAAAAAAGTGAAATTATTAATCCAAACGGAAGCCATGAAGGGGGAAGCGATGAAGGAAGCTCACAGACAATATGCATGGTTTAACAACCAAGATGGATGAGAAATTTGAGCTTATGACTAACACTTTGGCAAATCGATTCTAAAGCGCTGAATATGGAAAAAAAGCAAGGGTCACAATGAAGGGCCTTCTATTTTAGGGAGTCCTAACTTTGGATCCGGTGGTGGAGGGCCTAACTACTTTAATCTACGGTGGGGGGATCATCTATCAAGATCGAGAATCTCCAAGGAGGTTAACGATGGTACTCAATTTCACAACCCAAGACCTAAGATTGAATTCCCAGGTTTGATGGCTCTAAACCTAGGTTATGGGTCTTGAGATCCAATGGGTATTTTAAGCTTATGCCCAGTATGACTGATCAACAAAAAATCACTTTGGCTACTATCCATTTTGAGGGTAAAGCAGCACTATGGGTTCAGAATTTTAATCAAAGAAATGTGGAATTAACTTGGGCACAATTTTTGGTTATTCTCTCAACAAGATTTGAAGAGATTAAAGACTTACAAAGGTGATTTACGAGTTTAACAAACTCAAACAATCGATAGCTATGAAGATTATGTTGATAAGTATGAGGAGTTTGAAAAGCTTGTATCTTTGGTAGTTCTTGGGGATGTATTCTCGAAACCTACTTTGTGGCAAGTTTCATTGGAGGACTTAATGAGGAGCTACAAGCTACAAGAGTTATGTTTGAACCTACCACACTTCAACATGCTATTAAATTGGGCAGAAGCAAGATCAAAGCTCTTCTTTAACTAAAAAAACTTAAGCCCTATTCCGGGGTTTCTAATCCTAACCCTAACCTTAACCCTAACTCTAACTCTAATTTTATGCAGTGGAAGAAGGGTGATGCTACTGGGGGCCCTTCCAATAAAGGGAAACCACCTTTTAAAATCTTATCTCCTACAGAGATGGCAACTAGGAGAGAAGGGACTATGTTACAATCTGTGATGAACCTTTTGTGCATGGGCACAAATGCAAACAAAGGATTTCATACATGATTCTCGCGGAAGAAGAGGAAGATACTCAAACCTTCTCTTCTCCTACCAATGAAGGGGGAATAGGTTTTTTTATGGGCCGACATCATGGAAGAGGTCCAGATGACACTAAATGCTCTAAGTGGTGAAGATGGAGTTACTACCATGAGGCTGTTTGGAGAGTTTGAACACCACAAACTCCACATTCTTATAGATTCAGCAAAGACCTCGAGTTTTTATACAAAAAAGCTTCTTCGCTAAAAGGCTCAAATGCCCTCTCGAGTGATGCTAAACCCATATTGGTGAAGGTTCTTAATGAGCAAAGGTTGGTCACTCACAACAAGTGAATCCTTTCACTTGAACATCTCTGAGGACATCAGTTCACCTACCCACTGAGGTTGTTGGAGAATGAGGGTTGTGATCTGATCCTAGGAGGAGATTGGTTAAAATTTTGCACACCCATTGAGCTTGACTATGAAAAGATGACTTTCACAGTCAACTTGCTTGGGAAGAGGGTGAAACTACAAGCACTTACTTCATCACCGAATGTAAGTTGATTTACGATGTGGGATTATACCGGATGATCCACACAGAGGCCTTTATGGGAATTAATGAGATGTATTTAATTACATCAAAGACACCTCCTACCCAATCAAGATGATCCCGAAGTTACATAAGCTACTACTAACTTACAAAGATATATTTGAGGAACCAAGAGAATTACCCCTGGGGGGGTGGAACACCAGATTATACTAAAACCGGGGAGCATCCCTAAACAACAAGATATCCATATAGAACTTCTCCACGACCATAAGGAGGAGATTGAGAAGATTGTAAAAGGATTTGCCGACTACAGAGTAATTCAACACAAGAAGAGCCCTTTTGCTTCACTGTGATTTTGGTGAAGAAAAAAGATGGCACCTGGAGGCTATGTGTGGATTACAGGTACCTTAATGAACTCACAATCAAGCACAACTACCCTATTCCTATCATTGATGAGTTACTGGATGAGCTAAAGGGTGCTAAGATCTTTTCAAAGATAGATTTGAGGTCAGGGTACTTCCAAATCCTAATGAAGAAGGAGCATAGGCAGTTGACTGCTTTCAGGACCCACAATGGTCATTATGAATTCCTAGTGATGCCATTTGGGTTGTGCAATGCACCTGCTACATTTCAATCATTGATGAATCAGGTGTTCAGGGATCACTTGAGGAAATTTGTGTTGGTTTTTTTTGATGATATCCTCATTTACAGCAATGAGGAAACACAACATTTAGTTCACTTGGAAGCAGTTTTACAACTTTTGAGGGCCAATAAGTTGTTTGCTAAGAGGAGCAAATGTAGTTTTGGCCAGACTAGTGTGGAGTATTTGGGCCACATAATTTCTAAAGATGGAGTTGCCACTGATCCAGGAAAGATTGAGTGTATGGTTCAATGGCCAAAACCACAAACCATTAAACAACTCAGGGGTTTTTTGGGATTAACAGGGTATTACAGGAAATTTGTGAAGGGATATGGTTTCATTAGCAAACCACTCACTTCCTTACTCAAGAAGGACAGTTTCAAATGGAACCCTGAGGCAGACCTGGCTTTTCAGAAGTTGAAGGAAGCCATGGTGAGTGTTCCAGTGCTAGCATTGCCTGATTTCACAAAAAGATTTGTGGTGGAAACTGATGCTAGTGGGAAGGGAATTGGGGCTGTTCTCATGCAAGAAGGTAAGCCCATTGCTTACATGAGTAAGTCTTTGTGTCCAAGGAACCAAACACTCTCGGTCTATGAGAGGGAGTTTTTGGCAGTACTAATGGCCATTGAGAAGTGGAAACACTACTTGCAAGGGCAGAAATTCACTATAAAGACTGACCAACAATCTTTGAAACACCTTCTGGACCAGAAGGTGGTAACCCCACTACAACAAAGATGGATTACTAAGTTGCTGGGCCTTGACTATGAGATTCTGTATAAAAAGGGGAGTGAGAACAGTGCAGCAGATGCATTATCCAGGAAGGAGAACAGTTGTTCTGCTATTTCTACAATGGTCCCAACTTGGTTGGATCAGGTCCTGCTAAGTTACACTGATGATGGTTACATTAAGGACATCATCAAAGCCAAAGGTACTGATCCCAATACTTATCCCTTAATTCAGTTCACTAATGGCATTCTGAGATATAAGAAGAGGCTGGTTGTGGGTAGCAGTAGTGGATTAAGAGATTTAATCCTTTCTGAAATGCACTCCACACCCTATGGAGGGCACTCTGGGGTTACAGGAACTTATCAGAGGCTTAAAAGGATGTTTTTTTGGCCTAATATGAAAAATGATGTGTTATTGTGGGTCAAGAAGTGTGAAGTATGTGCCAGAAATAAGTCAAGCTCAGGTTTATACCCTGGTCTCCTACAACCCTTACCCATACCAGACCAAGCATGGTCACATATCTCTATGGATTTCATAGAGGGGCTACCTAGTTCTTGGGGAAAGAATGTGATATGAGTAATAGTGGACAGATTCACTAAATACTCACATTTCATAGCCCTATCACATCCATATACCGCTACATCTTTAGCTAAGGTGTTTTTGGATGTTATCTATAAGTTGCATGGGTTACCAGCTAGTATAGTGAGTGATAGGGACAAAATATTTACTAGTTGTTTTTGGAAGGAACTATTTAAGTTGGTAGGAACTCATCTGCACCTAAGCTCATCTTATCACCCCCAATCGATGGACCAGATGAAAGGGGTGAATCAATGTTTGGAACAGTACTTGAGGTGTTTAGTAAGTGACAACCCTAAGCAGTGGTTGAAGTGGCTACCCATGGCGGAATACTGGTACAACACAAATTATCATTCAAGCCTGAAAATGACACCCTTTGAGGCTCTCTACGGATATACTCCTACAGGAATCACTTATGGGCCATATCTGGATTCAACAAATGAGGAGGTCACAGATTTACTTGCTCACAAACAGCACATCATACAGCAAGACAAGGCTAATTTAGTCAAAGCACAGAATCGCATGAAGGTACAAGCAGACAAGCAAAGGCAAGAGAGGGTTTTCGAGGTAGGTGACCAAGTTTTTCTCAAACTTCAACCCTTTTAGAATTCCATTCAATACCGAAAGAATTTGAAGTTATCATCAAAATACTTCGGTCCCTATACAATCCTGCAAAGGGTAGGGAGTGTGGCTTACAAATTAGATCTACCAATTGGGTCAAAGATTCACCCCGTCTTCCATGTTTCGTTACTCAAGAAACACATAGGGGTTAAGTATGTACCTTCACGAGTCTTCCCGATGTTGATAGCAATGGGCCTTTTCGCGATCCAACCTTACTATGTCACAGAGCGACTTCGACACCGGAAAGCGGAAAGAAGAAAGATCGAGGTTAGTGTATATTGGGTTCTCAAGATTGGAAAAATCGATTCATGGGAAGATACCGCATTTGTTCTGCGGAATTTTCCTACATTCCATCCTTGGGGACAAGGATCTTTCGTTGGAGGGTGTATTGTTGCGAGACCAGAGGGAAATTTGAGAAGTAAAGAGATGGGTACGAAAAGAGAGTTAAAATCAGGGTTTCGATCGTCAGTAGGAAACTTGATTGAGAATCTGCCTCGGGATCCACCGAGCCAAAGAAGTTTTAACGAAGAAAACCGAGGCTCGGGATCCACCCGAGTCAATTCATCTCGAACGAAAGAAATCGAGGCTCGGGATCCACCGAGCCAAATTATCTGAAATGGTCAAATCGAGGCTCGGGATCCACCGAGCCAAATTATCTCGAAAGCGAAAGAACCGAGGCTCGGGATCCACCGAGCCAAATTATCTCGAAAGGAGAATCGAGGGCTCGATTTTATCTCGAGCCAAATCTTCGAACGACTTATCTGAATGAATTAAGGTTTGGGCTTCACGAATGGGGGCCCAAACAAATAGAATAATCTAGAATAACAGATATATATTTTAGATTCTGTTTTTAATTACCAAAAGAATATCCACTGTTGTGTGGACCCCAGAATGTTAGTTACAAATATGGCACTTGCCGATGAATGAGAATATCAGAAATTTGCAGTACTCTCTCTCTTCTAACTATCTCTCCCTATCTAATTCTCTCTCTCTCCCTAATTCTTCATATCTTCAAATCTTCATATCTTGTTCTTCAAGCAATTTACATTTCCTGCAATATTATTCCATAAAATCCCAAAAAATATATTACGATCTTCCAGAAAATATCAAAAATGTAACATTAATTTGGTGATACCCGATCACTGAAGATCAAATTAACAGCCCTCGTAATTAAATACAAATTCACAACCCAGATGGAAATGAATGAACCATCATGAACGGTTGAAGTGTGAGACCCAGATTGGTCTGTCTTGACGAGGATCACACTAAAGCGCGTAGGTATCTGCATTGAATGAGGACCTGGGGAGGACAAATTCTTCGCATCAATATATAAGAATTAGACCTCAGTGGTGCGTTGTTTCTTAATCTCCGTCCCTTAAAATAGGATCGTGTGAAATTAATAACTATTGCTTTGACTTATGATGGGAAGAGAGTCAATGTGATTCGATATCTTATATCTTGGGCAATATTATTAATTACATGACGATTCTTTGACATTTATCTGGAGAATCGCGTGCAAAATCGTCTTGCTTGATTTGTCCCCTTGGTGGGCTCATATCCTTTATCATGCCAAATCTTGCAAGTGGAAATTTATTTTCGACATGGATAATAATGTTGAGCTGTCTTTACTCCAAGAACAAAGATATTAATTAATATAAAGCTTGTTCAGTGGCTTAATTAATTAATGGACTAAGATAATCTTAAACGCGGGAAATAATGACCGGGAGCCATGTTATATGTGAAATCGTAATATGGGTTAAGATGGATAGTTCAATATTAATTTTATAGTGGAGTAAATTAATATTAATGGACTTGAATAATATTTGGTCCAAAAATATTATAAACACATAATCCATTGGAGGTTCAATCTTAATTCTCTTAAAGGCCCCCCAAATAGCCCAAAATAAAGTCCAATTTACGAGAGGAATAAAAGATTGTCTTGATTTTCTTGTAGATATTTTATGGAAAGAGATAATTATTGTAGGAATACATAATTATCCCATAAATTCAAGAAGTCAAACCTTGACTCCTTCTATAGTGTAGATTTCGAAAATATTGGGTAGAAAAGGGGAAAGAGATTTTTATGGAAAATTTAATTAAGGAGAAAAGAATATAGGATATATATTCAAGATTTCTTGGAGATCAAGAAAAGATTTTCTTCCTTATTTTCCTAGCCCTAATTTTAAGCCCACTCCCTATTTATTTATAGTGGATGAGCTCTTCATTCCCAAGTGCAATTCTATGTGTTGGAAATATTAGAAATCCACAAAGGTGGTAGCAAAATATTTTATTTCTCTCCATTAAAATCGTTCGTGCGAATCCTCCCACTGGATTACGTTCGTGGAATTGGGGATATATTTGGGAAGGCTATTGGGTTGATCCATCGTCTCAAAGCTTGTCTCTACAAGAGGTTAGTAATTCCGTAACTCCTAGTTCCGCATGTTTAGGATTTACGTGAATTATGTGTACGCATGTTGTTTAATTATTATGTTGAATTGATTTAGAATTAATTCATGTTAGTAATTATTTATTTATTTTAAATATGTATTTAAAAATCATCTCGAATAGATCCGACACCCTAATTTCCCAACAATCACTAGTGTATTATTCAACTAACAATCAGTGTCAATCACAATAATAATAACTTGCGGATAAAAAACTCGTGTAAACCCGAGTTCACTGTGAACTTGATAGTGAATTCGATTTTTTTTAATATCGTTGTTATGTACAAAAATTATCACTGTATAAAAAATATTTTATATTTTTAAACAATTATTTTATTTTTTATACATAACAGAAATAGTTTTTAGAGCTCATGCATAGATTTGTTTCACAAGAGTGTTACTTTAGGGTGTATTGTAACCTAGAGATGTTAATCCGGTAGGCTAAATGGATTAGAATTCGCTTAAACCTATTATATCTTGAGGTTAGGTAGAAATTTTATGGGAGACCCGCTTTAAATCGAACCTTTTTGACCCTAATCGATTAGCTTGTGGGTTAATTTAGCAAAGACGCTTTATATTTATATATACTCAAATTTTTTAATTTTTTTTTATTTTCTAATTTTTCAATTATTTTTTTTAAAAGTTTTTTCACAAATTTAAATAAGGCAAAAATCAATTATGGCCAATCAATTACAAATTAAATATTTCTATTTGATTTAGTCAATTAATAATTAATTCTCTCCAATTCAATATTTTTTAACCGTTTTGAATTTCTATTGAATTAAATAAATAAGTAAAATATTAATTCAATATAAAATAATAATATAATATTTTTATAAATTCTATTATGAAATTTGTTCATAATATGAAACTGATATCATTATAATTATAAATTAATATTATGGTATTAATTTATAAATGTGATGATACAGATTTTATATTATTAACTAATTTCATGGAAACTTTGCTCAATTATGTTATTAAAGATGATGGGAACTAATTTTATATTTTGAACATTTGTTATTAAAGATGATGGGGCAGTCTGGATCGAATTTTTGTCATTATATAATGTTAATGTTTGAACATTTTTTTTTAAATTTTTTTCGAGTCGTAAGGTGGCGTTTAATTTCAGAACCCGCTAGGTTAGGGTTAGATCTCAACTATTAGAGGCTGTTTAAAATGAACAAACTTAAGGCAGGACTGCTTTGTTCAGAGTTCTCAGAGGGGTTGGCCCTAATGGGTTAGGGCCGACCCGTTTAACATCTCTATTGTAACCATTAATAAAATGTTAGAGGATATATTGATTGTTTTATACAAATAATTATTAATAATAAATAATTTAATTTTTTCATTTATATGAAAAATCAAAAGCAACTTCTGATCATTTATTCTTCACGTGTCCAGTGGCGATCCTCGTTTGGCAAGGTTTGTCATATTGGCTTAATAAATCGATACCGTTTTCTTATTCTGCGAGGGAGCATTTCGGTGAATTTGTGGGGACCGAACAAGGGAAGGTTAGGCGCAAGATCGTGGGGATGATTTGGCAAGCTACTGTGTGAAAAAATTTGGAAGGCCCGTAATGGTGTTATTTTTAAGGATAGTTCATATACTCTTGATAAGTTAATTGACGGAGTTAAGTTTTGTTCATGGAAGTGAATTAGATCTCACTATCCATTATCATTTGGTGCACCTTTCCATGCATGGGATACACAATCTTTACAATGCTTACCAAGTAACCTATAACCTGTGGTGTTGGGTTCGAAAGACCCTTGTCTTTCGGTAATAGTGAATCATTTTTATCTTTTTAAAAAAAAAGCAACTTCTCCTATTAAAGTGGAATGGAGGAGTAATGATTTGAGAGGCAAAACGAATTTATAGGAAAAAGTATGACTTGCCAATTTATTGTCATTAAAAGGCAGGGGGGAAATTAATGAGAGCCAATGGTAAGTAGATTGAGTGGAATGGCTTTTAGCAGCCTCTATGGGAATCTTCTAAAGTTCTCACATTTATTTAAGGGTCAAAAGAGGAGAAATATAAGTTGATATTTGAAATAATAGTGCACATGTAATCATTATTCATAAAGAAAGAAGTTTCAGATTTTAACAAAGTCACCAATTTTTGCTGAAACATAATTTACAATTGCATTATATTATATAACATCTAAAAGCAGTGAAATTCTTTCATGTTATCAGGCTCATTGCTTTATGTACACCCATATTCAGGATTCAAATCATGCAAAGTTCAATTTTATTTAGTTGTGAGCTTTCTCCCCACAAGATAGAGTTGAACTTGAGAATACATTCACAAGTGAGGGAAGTGTTTAAAAATTAAATATAAATTACTAATTACACATCTTTCTATAAGTTGGAGACTTTTAAGGGAACAAGAATTAACATAGATAACATAAGACTCCCATATATATAAATTTTTATATACTAAAATTTATTACATATTTTGAACCACATATTGAAGTGGTCCACCGGTTGATGATGAATGTGGTCCATTTTTGTTGGTTGATATAATTTGGTATTACCTCTATGCATGGGGATACAGAGGAAATTAAGCTGAAAGTTGAACTCTTCGCATGCAAATGTGTCTGTTGCTTGTCTTACTCAAGAAATAAAGGTAAAACTGTAATTGTCTCACATTCTTTGGCTTTGCAAATTCTTCTATGATATATTATCTATCTTAGGATATATAGAGATATATAGGAAGAAATTCTTGGTTCGTACCGAGTTTTCTCTATCATAGACTACAATATATACATATTGAAATTATTCAATTGCATATATGGCAAACGGATAATATGCACCCAAAACGACAAGGTTGTCCTTTAGGATAATTAGTTCAAACTAACTTTTCACAATATTGGTATGATCGGTGCTAGCTCCATTTCGGACCCCTCTAACAATATTCCTAATTATTACATATTCTAAAAAAAACTAATTTGTGAATTATAAATGCATTTCAAAGTACCCGGAAAATTAACGTAGATGGAATATATAAACATTAGATGGGCCATTTAACCTGGAAGTGGAGCCTTGTGATTCTAGCTAAATAAGCTTAGGAGAAACAAATTGGGTCAATTTTGATTGCTTTGAATTTGATTGGACATTTTGATTGGATAGAAAGAAATGGATATGAGATTTGATCAAACAATATTACGTTCTTGCAGTTTGGGCCTATATAATTTATATATGGGCGGATGGGTAATAATTATATAATAATAAAGGCCCAGTATGGTAAAGAGTCAATAAACATGGGGCGGCCCAGATATCACGGTCATTGACTCTGTGCTGGACCTTTTTTTTCCTCTTAATTTTGTGCCTTCTACTTTTATTTATTTTTGACAAGATTGCAACTATATAATCAAGAAATTTAAAATTTGACATTCGTATTGGGCTAAAATTTGCATAGAATGATCTCATTTATCTGTTTATGACGCATCACTCATGGGCTTCCTGAGCTCCAAATCAATAAGGGTATGTTGTTTTGGGACTCACCCGAATGGACTTAGAACTTTGAAAATCACGTCCCATTGTATTTTGAAATTTAAAATTAGACTTCAAAATTATCTCCTATAAAGTACATCTACACCCCCATTTTTCACAAAATTCAATACAATCACATCACTAATTTTCTTACTCTCAACACAATATAATAATACTATATCAATTGTTATTAAATATTGATTTGACATAAAGTAAAATCCCACCCTATCAAAATCTCAAAACAAACACATATTTTTTACTATTCACCAAGACATTCAAATCCATAGAATTTTGAAGTCATAACTTCTCCCGCACACCTAAATCCCGAAACAAACATACCCTAAAATTTTAGAGGACTTTCTCTATTTTGTAAGGGCAATGTAATAGAATATTTTTTTGCCGATAGAAAAAAAAAATTAGAGAAAAAAATGACTTAAATACTAAAACGGAACATCGATGTCTCATGTATGTGACTGTTACATTTTTAGACTACACTAAATTGCTTGTATTATCACTTTTTAGACTACGCTAAATTGCTACATTTCACCGTTTTGTCAAATGTGATTATAGAAAATTCAACTTCTTCAACCTTTACATAAGATTGAAATGCATTAATTAAAAATATGGAATTGCAATCGATAAAAATTAGAGTGTCGGTGAGTGTTAAGTGCAGAATCAAGTAAATTGAGTTTCCATATATAATTAAGGAAACCAAACTTGGAAGAAATTCAAACCGACTTTGTGCTCGTGAAAATCCCAGCATCTACTGTGTAGCCACGTTGAAGAAATTTCAATGTGTCTAAAGATTGTTTGTGATGCTGACGTTTAAGTTTTTAACTTGATTGTTGCATTCAGACTTGCAAGGAAAATGTTTGATCCTCCAACACGTTTAGGTTTACGACTCTATACGGACTAGGGTACGTTACGTATACGGACTAGGGTACGTTACGTCTGGTGCTCACGTTTTAGGAAAGACTAGGTCTTATAAACACTGTGCATTTAATAATGTATTTTTAAATTTACAATTTATTACATTGAAACTTGCGATTTGTAAATTAAAATGTACAATTATATTTATGAGCACGGTTTGTACGTTTCAAATGTGCAACCCTAGAGTGCCAGGTGACCCATCCTTGAATTGAGTTGAATAAAAATTTGTTCTGCGAGACAATATTTTATTGCAAGCAATGAGCTCAATACAAGTTGCATTTACGGGGAGGTAAAGTTAGGGCCGTTTGGCTAATTTTATTTTAAACATTTTATAAGCTTTAATATTTTATAAGTTGTTTTAAAAACTTATAAGATATAATTTTCAAGTAATTTATAAGTTGTTAAAGTATTTGACTAAAAAAACTTATAAGTTCTTTAATAATTTTAAGAAATATAACTTTAATTTAATTATTTTTTTTGACAATTTTTTTTTCTGAAAAATAAAATTTTATTTTTTTGTTATTTATTTTTTCGGAAAAAAAAAATTGGGCCAAGTTGGGTTGGATTCGGGTCGTGTTTGGGCCGAGATGTGTTGAGACTTGAGATATGATAGAGCCTATATAATTTTTGTAAAATAAATTGGGATATCCAATTAATTTTTTTAAGTTTATAGTTTTTTTTGGATTTTATAAGATATTAAGCATTTTATTTTATCAAATAAAATTAAAAAAATATTTTTTTTTTATAAATTTTATAAATTATTTTAATGAGCTTATAAACTTCTAAAAGCGGGGTCAAACTTGCCCTTAATTTAGTTAAATTATGAGGTCGAGAGTGTTTCTTGGAAATCTCAAAATTGGTGTAGTATATTTAAAACTTATTTCCGCTCCTGCCACAAGTAAACGTATAGTATTTTTTTTTGGAGTTTTATCAATTCATGGCCTGAAAGATGATAAAATTATCAATTTAAGATCTGAAAGATTTTTTCTATCGATTCAAAGCCTGGAAGATAGAAAATTTTCAATTTAGGGCCTGAAAGATAGAAACTATCAATTTGAGAACATAAATTTTAAAATTAAGTGTTTGACACTAAAACCCTAAACCCCGAACACTAAACCCTAAACCCTAAACGGTGAACCTTAAATCTTGAATCATGAACCCTAAACCTCCCTGAACCGTAAACCTTGGAGCGTAAACCTTAAAAAAAATAAGAACATGAAATTAGGATATGAAGTATAAGTGTCAAAGATGGTCTTAAAATGTGTGAGCCTTAAATTGATAATTTTTATCTTTCAGGCCCTGAATCGATAGTTTTCTATCTTCTAGGCATTGAATCGATAGGAATAATCTTTAAGACCTTAAATTGATAGTTTTGTCATCTTTCAGACTCTGAATTGACTTTTTTTTTTGACAAAAGTAAACGTAAATCGATTGAATTATGAAAATAGTCGATTTAATTATCAGCCCTTATTAGTACAATTAGAGCTAGCTGCCCTAAACCATATGAAAACCGATAGATGTAATTGCAATCAAGTACATTTTTTTAAAGTGTACTTGTAACTAGGTACAATTTTGGTTGCATAAATGTAGGTAAAATTGCACTGAAAGTACAATTGTATTTACATATGTGCAATCAAAATGTACCTAGTTACAAGTTTAAAAAAAAAATGTATCTAGGTGCAATTCCCCAACCGATATGCCATTGAAGATCCAATTGGAGACGCATCAAATAAAAAAAGTAAACAGCAGCTAGAGTTCAATTAAGAGTTAAAAAAAATGAATTGGAAGTTATAAAGTGAAAAGAAAATTAATTACATGGAAATGCCACAATTTTATATAAAAGCTCTATTATTTTTTTTATAACTCGATGATCAAAGACACTAATTCAGGGATTAGAACCCAATCTTGATCATGTCTATCGCATCGTGTGGGCATAACCGCATCAACGATTGAACTTGATCCAAACACGGCGTTAACCACGTGCATTTGACTCCATTATACTTGAAATTTATATTTCACATAATAATATTAGAATCATTAAACTGTATCACGACACGACTATCATCAAAATTCAAAGTACCTTCAAATGGGTTCAACAATGGGAACGGCTATGTACATGCGCCACACAGATTGTGATGCGCACGTGCAAGGAATTTTCCATTCATTCACACGTTTTTCTTTTTCCAAAATAGTGTAGCCCCTCTGCCAATTTAATGCCTTCCCTCCAAGGTGTTCGGCGAAGGGGGCTTCTACAGTACTCTTTCCTTGTCCAAATTACCCTTCCCAAAATTATTATATCATATTTCTATCTTCCATTTGTTCATTCTCATTTCGTTTCATTTTTGTAAAACCCTAAGTAAGATTCACCCACTGCAACCTATGTTCCACCACTGGCGTCGTTTTCGTCGGTTTCGTTAGCTCAGTTGGCGGTGGCGGCGTTGTCCGGTACCTCGGTCATGGCTGTTTCTGTGATTTTCCTTTTCTTGCTTTATTATTTTCTATTTGCCCGTTGATTGTGTGGTGAATTTCGGTGGAATTTGGGGGAATTGTGGGAACTTTGTGGGTTTCATTGGGTCTTTGGTGATCCATTTTAATGTTTATAATGTGACTTCAGATTCATTTCGCTGCAGAAACGAAGAATTGCAGGCCGTAATATATCCATAAACACACGCCCGCAATCTATGTCAATACATATAAGAATTTTGTTAATTTATTGCCATGGTTTCCGATCACTACACTGATGGGAACGCTGTTTTCCGCAAGCTCAAAACCAAGTCCGATAATAAGGTGACTTTTTTGTTTTCTGCGTTCTGGTAATGCATTTTTTTTGTTTTCAAGTTATCTTTTGTGGGTTTATATAATTGAATTAGTTTGATTTAGTTATGGTGATTGGAATATGTGCTGTTGTTATGCGCTCTCATGGGGTTTGATTGTTTGAACTTTAAGATTCTTTGCTTTGTATACCCTAATTCTGTTGTGTTTTGGTGTATTTACCATGGTATGTTCTAGAATCTCTAGATATTTATGCTTGTGCTAATATATTGTTACAAGATTTCATGAATTGCTTTGTGAATATGGTCTTATTTGAACCAACTAAAAAGTTCCTTGTGTGTATATAAATACAGGGATGATAACTCTCTTAGATGCAGATAATGGATAGTTTTGTATTTGTATTTCAATGATTTTGAATAATATTTTCCTACTACTAGGCTGCTGGAATGCTTATTAATACATTGTTATGGGTTATAAACATTTGTTTTGCAATCACACACAAATTTATCTACATCTTACAATCTTTTTGACACTGAAACTTGAACCAAAATAGATTTATGCAAGTATGCAATGGTGCTGCACGCCCTGGAAACATTTGTTATATTTTGTTTTATTTCTTAAACCTGATGATCCGTGACTATGAGTTAAAATTGTTTCAAGTTTTTCAGGTTAGTTTGTCAGTTAAATTCCAGTATCTGTTTGCTACCAGGTTCCATTTAAGGTGGGGATGCAGAGAAATTCTTTATGGAGGTATGTAATGGGCCTTTCCATGTCCAAGGTATGTGCATCTTCTTCTGATAGTATTCTGTCTCTCTGTCTCTATTAAATGATCTTTTAAGTGATTTAGGTGGCAAACTTCATCACATTTCTTATTCATTAGTTCATAGCATATTCATCTTGGCCAAATTACAGAAAAAAAAAGGAAAAAATGAAGATATTTCATTATAGAAACATATTACATTAGAGGAGATGCTTCATTATAGTTCATTTGCAACACTAATGTTAAAGTTGTGGCAGTTTTTAAGGTTATTATCCTTAGGCACTCCACACTATCATATGAAATGTTGTGATCAGTTGTTTTCTTTGTTGGTAAAAAAATATTGGTATGGGTATTTATTATTTATTTCCAGCCATGTGGACTAACAAATAAGATTCCTTTGTTCAGGCTACTCAAAAGAAACTCATAAAAGCAGATGCTTATGTAGCAGGTTTCTGGTTTTACATTGTCTTCTCTTCTCTTTCACTTCTTGCTGGATAAAGGTCCCTTCTCTTAACTTAGACATTGGGGAGTTCTCTGTATTTCCATATCACTATGGTTATGTAATTGATAGTTGACATTGCAATGGAAAATTTCTTGAATTGATCAACATACAAAAATGTATTGTTCTCAACTTGTCGGTTTTCGTATGTCAAGGTTCATTACACTTGAAATGAATTTGAAATTCATTATAGTAGACATATTTTTTGATTTAGATTGAAATTGATATGAAATTCATTGCTAGTTTTAAATTTTCTTTTTGAGTGAACTTGAAATTTATTGTGATTTGTATGGGTGGGGACTTGAGATTCATTCATTTGAAATCTTTTGGTCAAAATGCAACCTAGGGGGTTAATGATTTCTATTGGAATTGATTTAAAAATAAAATTTTAGGGGAGAGATTTCAATTTGCTTCGTAGCTAGTGGATTGATGATTTGTTAATAAGAATTTCAACTCCATGATAATAAGTTGGTGGTATTGTTTAAATAGATGCATTTCATGAAGGATTTAAAGTTTATATAAGCTCATGAAGATGTGGAACATGTAGGGATGTGTTGGATTGAAGTAGTTTAAATAAATAAATTATTTCAACCCATTCAAATGGATTATTTTGTGTGTGTGTGTGTGTTATCCCCTATGTTTGATTTTGTGTGTGTGTGTGTGTGTGTGGTATCCCCTATGTTTAATTTTGGAATGAAATAATTGGATTATTTTGTTTAGGCTATTCAACAGCTGCAAGCAAAAACACCTCCCCATGCACAATCGATGACTAATATGAATGCATTCTTAGTGAGTGCTGCTTTGGATATTTTCCAGGCACTACTGATAATGGACCTGGACATAGAGGGCCGCTACTTGTTCTTGAATGTTGTTGCCAACCAATTGCGCTATCCCAACAACCACACTTATTACTTCTCTTTCATTATTCTTAGTACTGTATGTTTGGAGTATGTTCAACAAGGAATATGTTGAACATTTAGATTTGATCATTTGATTGAATAGTATTTTTGTTTCTAGAAATGCAACTAGCTTTTTGTAGGTATATTAGTTGATAGTCATGTTCTTAAGGACATCAACTTGTGGTATTTAAATGGAAACCGTTCTTTTCATGGTAAGTTTGTTCATATGAATCAACTTCATAATGTTAATATGTTAACTTGTTGCTAATTTAATGAAAGATGAGTTTTTGAGTTATAATATTGTAGTATAAAATCAAATCAATTTGCTTTTTATTTACAAAATTGCCTCCTCTTAATAAAATTTTAAAGCCATAAACATAATTCTTGGTAGGATAAATCCTGATTATTACATGGACATGACCACTATTAATACCACATGTTAGCCAACAAGTAAAAAAAAACGAGGCTTTTATGTTTTGGTAAAAAGGGTAAAATTGGATATTTCATGAAAATCTCAATTTTATACATGTTTATTACTCTCTATATGTATAAAATATATTTAATTTAAAATACATGTATAAAAATATATTTAATTTAAATATATTCAATTTAGATATATTTTAAAAAACAACAAAACTAGGCCTTTAATTATGTTTAGATACAAAGGGTAAATAGGACATTTCAATGAAATACTCAATTTTATACATGTTTATTATCCCCTACCAAGTGTCATATTAATTTTATACAGATTTATTACCCTCTATCAAGAGGAATACTAATTTTATGTTGTCATTCATAGTACGTCGTACCAAACGACATAATACTACTAACCCGTATTATATTATATGAATCTTTTTTATCTCATACTAATTCTATACCCCGTATCAAGTGGAGTCTTAATGTACTAAATATTATTTCTAGAAGATGCCAACTAAAGATAAACTGTACAATATTATGCATAGAAGAAAATTACAAAGCATATCCAAAAGTTTCATCCTTAGAAAATAAAAATCTATCCGAAATTCAATTTAATGTAGTGCAATTAAAAGAGGTGATATATATTTTTTTTCTGAAAATGGTTTATTAGTTTTTTTTCTTCTAAAAAAAATCTCCAGTGGTGTACCGTGTGAAATATAATTTTCTGATTTTTTTTTTCTTGCATCTTCATCATCCACACAACAATTACGTGCCAAACTCTCCGATTATGAGAGATGGTATTAATTTGCCTCTATGACCTTCCTATGAAGTTTCATCATTTCTTCCTTTTAGTATTATTTTAAGATAAGATTGGAAATTAAAATAAAGGATACACACAATAATTAATTGATCGACAATCTTCAATAATCAATATCGATGTAAGCAGATTTTGGGAGTAATTGAGAAACAAATTTCCAAACAACAACAGTCAAAATTTGATACTAATAAAACTATACATAAACAAACACTTGTAAATTGTAAATCAAAATTAATCTTGGTTGGAGATGTCACTCCATATATATTACTTGTAATGATCATTATATATGATACAAATCCAGATTGTCCCATCAAGAAAAAACCCATGATCATACATAATCTAATTAGATATAAAATAAAAATAAAATTAGAAACTTTATAATCAGAATTAAACTTTCTTATGACTGTACCGAAGCATAAGCTTATTCCAGAACCCTCCTTTCTTCTTCTTTTTGCTATGATTATTATCCCTCAATTCTCCATTAATTCTGGGTGCATACGCCATGGATCTACTCTTCTTCAATCCATGGGTCCCACTAATGGCCGCATAAATCGAATTAATGACGTCGGACGCCACCCGCTGGTGGCTGCGGCGGCGGCACGGCGACGATCCGCCGGAGGAAGACGTGGAGGAGAAGTTATAATAGTAATAAACAGGGGAAGTTGGAAAAGAAAAATTAGGGGAAGAATTTTTGTTGATGATTCTTGAATTTCCATTACCAATTATTGTTGAAAGCCTTTCTCTCAAACAAGATGGGCAAATCCCAGGTTGTGGAATTTCATTTGGGTGATTTCTGCACGCTAATTCTGCTTCGCACCGACCCATGCTCTGTTTTTGCTCTGTTTCTTGATTGAATGGGAATGTTGTTGGTGGGAGATGGGTTTATATATGGGAATGGGATGAGACACCACACGTGTTTACTTTTTGGTGTTATGTTGAAAAGTTTATTGGGGTTTTTGTTTGTTGTGAATTGTGTGAAATTGACGAGTTTCCAAGACTTTGGTTTTCAGAAATTATAATTTGAGGGTCGACACTACCGACTTTAGTTATTAGTAGGTTTGGATCCAATCAAGATAGGGCGTGGATGTGGGATTGCGGTGGGGTGGGGACGGTTTAATTGGTGAACCATAAATCGTCAAGGCTAGATCTTGTATGTAATCGGGTACATCGTGAATTTATAATGCATTTTAGAAGCATTCAATTTGTTATGTTGAAAAATATAATCTGGAGTAACTGTTAATATGTGAATATAGTTGCATGCTTCTATTTGGAATAGTTGCACGTTTATGTTTTGTGTAATTGCACACTTTTATAATACAATATGAATGCACGGTACACCCGGGTGCACACGAGACCCACTCCTCGTGAATGATATTAGTATTTTATGATTAATTCCTATATGCATCCAGCTGCATCGTGCCGTCATAGACTCATAGTATATTTTAAAATCATACAATTTTATTATAGTGAAATATGCATTTTGTTTATAATGAATCGTGTAACTATTAATATGAAAATATAATTGTACGATTCTGTGTAAACAAATTGCATGATTTTAAAATGCATTATGAGTGCATGGTGTACCTGAATACACATGAGAGCCACTCTTTTATTTATTTGTTTCACCAATGTTTAAAATTATTAATGATTTGTGATAATGATAGTAAAATGAGTAAGTAATCCAGATTATGATTAATGTAATCCCACTGATTGTGAGAAAATAAAATTATTTGAACATTTGTAGTGGTGCGATACATACCATGTGAGAACACAATCTAAACAGTTTTTAACTTTTTAAGTTGTCATTTTGTTATCACAATTCTTTCCATGTCTCTCTCTCCCAAATTTCATTGTTCTTATTTCTTTTAGACTGTTCAATTTTTTTTTAAAATAATTATATCCTATATTACTTCTCTATTTTATTTATATTTTATGCTCTACTTTATTTACTCTACACATAAACTATTAATATTTTTTTAAAATTAGTGCTAAATAATATAAATAATAAAACTGGGGGTGAGTATTATATAACATCAGCAGAAGATGTATTATTTTTCATATCTCAAGTGAATATAAAATAGAATATTTTTCAATGACTAATAAATTACTCATTCTTGTCTTGTGGTCTGAATTTGGACGGACTATTTGATATATGAACCCATTTGTGAAGATTTATGTGTATCTTTAATTCATTTATTTTCCTTTTGAGAAAGCCCAGGTTTATGATTTTTTTTCCATTCATTTTGTTGCTATTTTAATTTATGGAAGTTTAAGCACATTTATAGCAGATACTATTTCGCAATGCCTTTTGAAAAATGCTCATAATAAATTATTTTTAAAATTAGACTTCAATCCTGCGAAAAAAGATATATGAAAACGTTTGTGGTCCATTACCTTATTTTCTTGTTAAAGTGATGATGGATCTGGTTTTGGTTGTGGCCGGTAGTAGATTGTTCAATAAATATGTCTGTTTGGATTTTCATTTTTGAATGTTCACGGCAATTATATGTTCAATTCTATTTTGGAAATTTTATTTTAAAGTATAACATTAAATAATTTCAAAAGAAAACAAATTTATATATCCTGAAGCTACTTACATATCTTATGTTCTTATTTTATGTTGCGAGTCGTTTTATATGGAGAATATTATGTGGCTAATTTGATAACAACTCACAAACAAAATAAGCACGTGTACTATATATGGTAAATAACATGAAATTGTTGACCCGGGTTAAAAATGAATGACTAATCTGGGGCATCTTAAAGTCAGGGATGTTGTATTGCGAGATTTACATACACAGTACATCATACTTTTCGTGAGATGAACTTCTATGGAAGAAGATGATTTGGAGAGTAAGTGTGTGAGTGCTAGGGATTTTTTCGAGTATGGATGATTTGTGAACTTTTTTCTGAACCACTCTGAGAAATTTTTTGTGAATTCTGGAATTTTTCTGAACCCTTCTCTTGTTCTTTTTTCTTCTATTAATAATCTTTTTGACAAGCATGAAATTTGGTTTGGCAAGCATGAAATTTGGAGACTTTGTATCTTGTAAGAACTCGTGTGATCTTACGTTTTTCAATTCCGTCTTCCTGGTTGACCTTTGCATTTGCTTGTTCATAAGACACTCTTTTGGTCGTCCAAATCATCTTTTGCTCGATTGATTCCCTGTTCTCCCCTTCGAACATATCAATTTTATACAGGAACATTGTTCTCATCGAGCATATCTGAGCTCTCAGGTTATCTGAGTCTTCGGGTTGTCTGAGTCCTCAGGTTATCTGAGTTCTCAGGTTGTCTGAGTCCTCAGGTTGTCTGAATCCTCAGGTTACTCAGGCTTACCTTACTGAGTTCAGCTCTTTTGAGTTCAGATATCCTGACCCTCAGGTCATTCAATTCAGGCAATCTGATTTTCTTCTTTGCTCGATCTGATCAGCTCAACATATCTTCAGGATCATCTCAAAATAGTATCAGGTCATTATGCTGTTGGGGAATGAGTTGCACAGATCTATTCGGGGTGAATATTTAAATACAAATTTAATTCATTAATTATTACTAGCATGAATTAATCCTATATTAATTCAAATAATAATTGCAACAACATATCATGCATATAAAAAGCCACGTAAAACCTACGCATGCGGAATCTACGGGTTTACGTGAACGTACCTCTCGGGATGGCGGTGACTTGATTAGGGGACGGACTAACCAAAAGGACTTTCAAGTATTCCCTTAGCCCTTGCTCAACTATCCGGTGGAAGGACACTTGTCGAACAATTAACAAAAAGAAAAAATAAACTTTGTTGCACCACTTATGTGGATTTGCTAATTTTTCCAGCACATGAAATTGTACTTGAGAATGAACTAATCATCCCCTATTTATAGGAGAGAAGGGGTCGAAAATTTTAGTAGAATATCAATGTGGAAAAAACTTTTTCTTGGTCACCAAAAAAACTGAATATATCTCTTATATTCTTTTTCCCATAATTAAAATATTCCACAAAAAATTCCACCTCCTTAATTATGGATATTTTCGAAAATAATATGTGCAAGAATCCAAGATTTGGATCTTCTTGAATTTATGAGATATTCTTGTATTTCAAGAAATACATATCTTCCATAATATATTTTCAAGAAAATCAAGAAAATCTTTCTTGCCCTATATTTCCAAAATTTCAAATTTTTCTATATAGATAACCAAGTGGGAGATTTCTTGAATTTAATGAGATAATCTTGTATTCCAAGAATACATATCTTCATTCCATAACAAAATTCAAAGAAAATCTTTCTCCTCTTTTATCCATAAATTTCAAAAAATAGAGGAAAAATATACGCAAATATATTTTTTTTATTTTAATCACCTTTTCAGGTTATTGAACTATTTGTTGGGCTACTCGAGGGGCCTTTAGGAGAATTAAGATTGGATCTTCTAATGGACCTTGAATATCTAATATTGAGCCACAATATAATTCAAGCCCATAAATATTAATTAATCCCACTACATAATTAATATTGCAGACTATCCATCTTAACCCATATTACACATCAATATGGCTCCGGTCATTATTTCCGTGTTTAAGATTATCTAGCCCATTAATTAATTCAAGCCCTTTGAAATAGCTTTCCGTTAATTAATATCTTTTGTCCTTGGTCAAGGAAATCGGTTCTACATTATTATCCATCCCACCTAAACAAATTCCACTTGCAAGATTTGGTATGATAAAGCTTATGAACCTCCCAAGGGGGGCAAATCAAACAAGCGTGCTTTCTTACACGATTCTTCGTATTAAATCTTAGCAATCACATGTGACCAATAATATTGCCCAAGATAAAAGTATTGAATCTCTCTTTGATTCGCTACCTATGATAAGTCAAAGCAATAGTTACCAATCCCACGTGATCCTATTTAAGGGACGAAGGTTAAGAAATAACGAACCACTGAGGTCTAATTCTTCCTTGTTCAATTCTGAAGAATTTATCCTCTTGTAGGTCCTATTCAGTGCATCAGTCATGCACTAGTGTAATCTCTTGGTCAAGACAAACCAATCTGAGCCTTACACCTCAACCTTTCACGATGGGTTGTTCATTTCCATTTAGGTCGTGAATGGCGTACTTTTAGTTACAAGGGACTGTTAATTTAATCTTATGTGATCTGGTATCACTAAATTAACTACAATGTAACACGTACAAATTATTGAACAGTTATGCAGTAAATATATGTAACTTCAATCATATTTAAAGCATCGGTGATAATTTTATTTCAGTAAATAAGTCTGAAAATTCAGTTTCGATTATACAAAGTAAAAAGCATACTTTTCAGTATAATCCCAACAATTTCCCACTTATACTCAAAGTCTGATTTTAAGTATACTACAACATGTCTCGCGTAGTCCGTGACATCTAATGTCACCTACATGAACCTAATAATTTCTCCCACTTATACTCAAAGCAGATTGGCAATGGTCTTGACACTCATTCCTTCCACATGTCTCTCGAATGTATTCAGAGGCAGACTCTTTGTGAATGGATCTGCTAGGTTGTCCTCAGACGCTATCTTTGTCACATCTATATCTCCTCTCTTAACGATATCTCGTATAAGATGGTATTTCCTTTCTATGTGTTTGCTGGCTTTGTGGGCTCTTGGCTCCCTTGAATTTGCAACTGCTCCGGCATTGTCACAATAAACAGTGATTCTGCTGGGCAAATTCGGAACCACATCTAAGTCCACTAGGAAGTGCTTGAGCCAAACCGCTTCTTTTTCACGCCGCTCATTGCCTACATATTAAACTTCCATGGTAGAATCTGCGACGCATTTTACGCTTGACGACTTCTCCATGTCACGGCTCCTTCCCCCATGCAAAACACACTACCCGAGGTAGATTTTCTTGAGTCTACGTCTGATTGGAAATCCGAGTCCGTGTAACCGATGGGGATTGGACTACCTGATTGATAAACCAACATTCTATCCCGAGTTCTTTTTTCGGATACTTGAGATGTTTTTAATCGTCGAATGCTCTTTCCCGGGTTACTTTTGATATCTTGCCACCATGTCTACGACAAAGCAAATATCCGGTCTCGCATACGATATTGCATACATAAGGCTTCCGACAAATTGAGCATAAGGAATGCCTTTCATGTCATCTATCTCTCTCTTAGCGCCTTAGGGACATTTTCTTGGATAGATGGATTCCATGCCCCGAAAGGTACGAATCCTTTCTTGGAATCTTGCATGCTGAAGCGTTTCAAGACAGTGTCTATGTATGAAGCTTGCGATAAGCCTATCATCCTTTTCTTGCGATCTCGAGTGATCTTGATCCCAAGGATGTGCCCGGCTTCCCTAAGTCCTTCATATCAAACTGTTTTTTGAAAGCCATGCCCTTACATCCGATAACACCTTCACATCGTTCCCCGATGATCGGAATGTCGCTCACGATAGTACTAAGAATACCAATGCGATTCAGACACACTTTTTATACACACAACTTTCAAACTCGTATTGATCAAACCCATAAGACTTTATAACATGATCAAAACATTGGTTCCAAGCTCTGGATGCCTGTTTGAGTCCGTAAATGGACTTCTTGAGCTTACAAACAAGATGTCTTGGCCTGTTTCAATGAAACCTTGGGGTTGTTGCATATAGATCTCTTCATCAAGACTTAGTTAAGGAAAAGGCATCTTGACATCCATTTGCCGATTTCAAAGTCGAAAATGCGCAAAGAATCGATAAGAGAATACGGATGGACTTAAGCATGGCTACGGGCGAAAAAGTTTCTTCATAATCGATCCCTTATTTATGAGTATAACCTTTCGCCACTAGTCTTGCTTTAAAGGTTTCAACCTTCCCGTCCGGTCCTCTTTTCCTCTTATATACCCACTTGCATCCAATGGGTTTGACCCCATTAAGTGGTTCGACTAGCTCCCACACTCTATTATGAAACATAGAACTCATTTAGGCTTTCATTCTTTGCTTTTGCCAAGAATCTGATCCTTATCTTGGAGTGCCTCGTCATATGTCCATGGGTCCGATTCGCCTTGTCCGAATCAAGTCCGAGGACTCTCCTATTCCCATGAATCTCTCTCAGTTCTAACAACCCTCCCTCTACGACGAGGCTCCGGTTGTGAAAAGCGTGACGTTTGGTATATCATCTAGTACAATTGGCACGAGGTTTCCTCTAAGCTCATTTAAGGTAATCTCACTTACGGGTTTCTTTTGGTTCATATAGTCTTCTTCCAAAAATCTAAAGTGGGTGCTTATGACCACCTTTTGATCTTCGAGACCATAGAACATACACCCTTTTGTTCCTCGGGGGTATCCTACAAACAACCTTAATTCTGATCGAGGATCCAATTTATCGGCTTCCTTGTCCAACACGTAGGCCGGACACCCCCAAATTCTCATGTGTCTCATGCTAGGCTTGCGCCCGCTCCACAATTCTTAGGGAGTTTTGGGAACCGATTTGGATGGCACCAAGTTCAGAATGTAAGCCGCTGTTTCCAAGGTATGACCCCAGAATGACTCGGGAAGATCCGCATAACTCATCATTGATCTAACCATTTCCAAAAGAATTATGTTTCTTATTTTCCTCAACCCCGCTTTTGTTGAGGGGTTAGGGTGCGATGGAGTGGGATACAATCCCTTCATCAGATAAGTAGTTCAAAAACTCATCGCTGAGGTATTCGCCTCCACGATCAGATCGTAGAGACTTGATACGTTTTTCCATATGATTCTCTGCTTGAGCCTTAAATTCTTTGAATTTCTCAAAGGTCTCAGATTTATGCTTCATAAGGAAAATGTAACTGTACCTTGAGTAATCATCAATAAAGGTGAAAAAATACTCATAACCTCCTCTTGCTTTGGTTGACATTGGACCACATACATCTGTGTGAACGATCGTCACAACACTTTTTCGCCCTATTCCCTTGGCTCCAAATGCCCTCTTGGTCATTTTACCCTCCAAACATGATTCGCGCGGGTTGGAAATCGGTTCAACTTGAAGAAGCTCTAGTAAACCGCCTTTCACCAACCTTTGATCCTCTTTGGATTTATATGACCCAATCTTAGATGCCAAAAGAAGTGTCTCGCTTCACGCCGATGAACGTTTTTCTAAAACAGTTGATGTGTTATAGGATGCATTTCGTGAGTGGTGTGCACAGTTAATTGTATAGAGATTATTCGCCAACGTTCCATGACAGATAAATTTATCATAAAGAGAAATGGTAACAACTTTATTAAAAGTAACCGAATATCCATCATGAAAAAAGTTTAGGAACTAAAATCAAATTCTTTCTAAAACTTCGAACGTCATGAACATCTCTTAAAATTAAAACTCTGCTCTTCAAAAGACAGTGCACTTCTCCCATCGCTTCATTTGCCACTCTTGTAAGACGCCCGATGTGATGAGGATCTCACTTTCACTTAGTTGTCGGGTCCTTTTGAACCCCTCAGAATGTGAAACAAACATGATCGAGTGAATCCAGTATCCACCACCCATAAATGGGAGGCATCTGCTAAACAAGTTTCAACAACTAGTGAGTGAGGATTACCTTTCTTTCCTTTCCTTTTGGGATTGAACAGTCGACCTCCAATGTCCTTTCTCCCCGCAATTAAAACATATTCCCTTTGGTTCTTTCTTGACACCCAACCAGCTAACCGTCTTTTTCTCACTTTTCTTAGTGATGAGTCTACTTTGGTTCTGACCACTTTCCTTTTCTTGAGACTTGCTCGCCATCGCCTAGATCTCGAGAAAAGACTTTTGGTCACCAATGCTTCGTCTTTCTTTCCTAAATGCTTCTCCACTATCTCCAAGGCTTCTTGTAGATTATCCATAGTAAACATGTGATCACTCATCACAAAACCACAGTAAAATCCATCGAAGCTCCTTGGAAGAGTAAGCAACAGAAATTCAATTTGGGCCTCATCACAATACTTAGTTCCGAGATAAGCTAGTTTTAGAAAATGGTGTTTGACTCTGAGAACATGCTCCACTTACTGTGTGTTCCTCACCCATTTTCAAATTTCTAAATGCGTCGTCATTTTTAAACCGACGATCATGCGGTCTTTTGTTGAAAACATTTCTTCAAGACTTTGCATAATTTCCGCAGCGGACTCAACACCTTCATGAATGTGTTTCAAATCATCAGACAGTGAAGTCAAGATTACACGTTTCATGGGTTCATTGGCCTGCTCCCAAATATTATACTCATGTCTTGCCGCATCAGTTGATTCATCAAGAGTTTTACGTGGGCTTGGGTACATCAAGAATCCAATAATGTTTTTGTGCGGGTAGGACAAAGTTCATATTTCGCTTTCCAAACGTTATAGTTTTCTCCGTTAATTGGTGTTCTTTGAGTGTATATAATGGGATTAAAAGGTTGCGACATGATGAACTCAAATAAATAATAACATGCATAAGCACAAATATATCACAAGGTTCGATCACATGCATCATATTAAAATCTCAAAAAAATATGAACATGATCAGCCAACTCAAAATAGTTTAAATAAGCCACGGGTGGGTCATTATTTAAACACATTCAAGAAAAGCTACAAACAAGAACGATTACAAACCTTTAATATCCAAATTAATAGTTGACTTACTTGACCAATATAAAATTGACAGGACTTGGAGAAGTATATGCATATCAATTTTAAACCTAAGTAATAACCAAGATTAAATCTGATTATTATTTAAGCTTTGATCGAGCCTCGTTGGGAGGGTCATCGCCGCCACTAGTAATAACCCACAATCATCCGTTTTGAATTCATTCATGTGAAACCTATCTTTTGACCGTCTCCCGTCTTGGAATTTCTCCAAAAGAATTCACAAATAAATAAATCATGGAGGTCAAAATTAATTCAATTTTATTATTCTAATAAAATTGTCAATTAATTATTTAAACATACTTAGTAATTTTGAAGGTGAGATTTTTCCATTTGGCAACCTCATGCAAACACATTTTAAACAAATTAAATAAAAGCATAAGATAGCACAAATAAATCAAGCATAACAGAAAAAATAAACATATTGGGCACAAATTATCCAATTGTCATGGTTTGATTTTTTTGCTTGATCTTGAAGAAACACGCCTCGAATTTCTCCCACTCGTTTGTCTCGAAAAATACTTCGCCTATAAACGCCACACGCCAAGCGGCAAATAGGATGATGCACGCGCCGATCCGCCCACTTGCCATGCCCTCGATCGCCTCGGCAGTCGCCCCAAAGGTTTCAAGAGTGCCTCGGCAGTGTCCGAGATCTCGGCGAGGATCGCGTCACAAGATCCGCGATCCCTTCGCCCAAGACCTCAGCGATCCTGCGTATCCGCCAGCCCCTCTTGTATTCGCCCGTCCGCTCGGCTGGGACTGAGCCACGGTACGCGTCTTCAAGCGCCGCCTAGCCTAGCGCCCGCGATGCCAAGACCTGCGCGCGCGTCGCCGCCACGCCGTTTTACGATTTCGCCCTTAATTCTTTCGTCTCTTCGTTCCCGATCCAGTTACAATTTATTTACAAAAAATAAATAAACCTAGATCTAGACTAGTCTATTACATTGATCAAATCAAACAAATCTAGTCTACTCGGATTTTCTCACGAGGTAAAACAAATCCGAATCGAATCGAATTAAAAAACCACGCTTTATATGCATGCATAAATAAACACATTAAAATCCATGACAATTGGATACCGCAAAATGATCTAACATTTCTACTATCCAATTTCAAATTTAATGTCCGTGAATTAAATTTCAATTTAAAAATTCAGAGTCTTAAACCGTAGCTCGATACCGATTGTTGGGGAATGAGTTGAATGTGATCTATTCGGGTGAATATTTAAATACAAATTTAATTCATTAATTATTACTAGCATGAATTAATCATATATTAATTCAAATAATAATTGCAACAACATATCATGCATATAAAAAGCCACGTAAAACCTACGCATCGCGAATCTACGGGTTTACGTGAACGCATTCTCTCGGGATGGCAAAGACTTGCCTCGGACGGACTAACCAAAAGGACTTCCCAAGTATTCCTTAGCCCTTGCTCAACTATCCGGTGGAAGGACACTTTGTCGAACAATTAACAAAAAAAGAAAAAATAAACTTTGTTGCACCACTTATGTGGATTTGCTAATTTTTCCAGCACATGGAATTGTACTTGGGAATGAACTAATCATCCCCTATTTATAGGAGAGGAGGGGTCGAAAATTTTAGTAGAATATCAATGTGGGAAAAGACTTTTCTTGGTCACCAAGAAATCTTGAATATATCTCTTATATTCTTTTTCCCATAATTAAAATATTCCACAAAAAATTTCACCTCCTCAATTATGGATATTTTCGAAAATAATATGTGCAAGAATCCAAGATTTGGATCTTCTTGAATTTATGAGATATTCTTCTATTTCAAGAAATACATATCTTCCATAATATATTTTCAAGAAAATCAAGAAAATCTTTCTTGCCCACTATATTTCCAAAATTTTGAAATTTTCTATATAGATAACCAAGTGGGAGATTTCTTGAATTTAATGAGATAATCTTGTATTCCAAGAATACATATCTTCATTCCATAACAAAATTCAAAGAAAAATCTTTTCTCCTCTTTTATCCATAAATTTCGAAAAAATAGAGGAAAAATAAGCAACAATATTTATTTTATTTTAATCACCTTTTTCAGTTATTGGACTATTTGTTGGGCTACTCAGGGGGCTTTTAGGAGAATTAAGATTGGACCTTCTAATGGACCTTGAATATCTAATATTGAGCCACAATATAATTCAAGCCCATAAATATTAATTAATCCCACTACATAATTAATATTGCACTATCCATCTTAACCCATATTACGACCAATATGGCTCCCCTCATTATTTCCCCGTGTTTAAGATTATCTAGCCCATTAATTAATTCAAGCCAATTGAAATAGCTTTCCGTTAATTAATATCTTTTGTCCTTGGTCAAGAAACGGTTCAACATTATTATCCATACCTGAAACAAATTCCACTTGCAAGATTTGGTATGATAAAGCTTATGAACCTCCCAAGGGGCAAATCAAACAAGCGATTTGCACACGATTCTTCAGATTAAATCTTAGCAATCACATGTGACCAATAATATTGCCCAAGATAAAAAGTATTGAATCTCTTTTTGATTCGCTACCCATGATAAGTCAAAGCAATAGTTACCAATCCCACGTGATCCTATTTAAGGGACGAAGGTTAAGAAATAACGAACCAATCGAGGTCTAATTCTTCCTTGTTCCGTTAAAGAAGAATTTATCCTCCCCAGAGGGTCCTATTCAACAAGATCACCATGCACTAGTGTAATCTCTTGGTCAAGACAAACCAATCGAGCCTTTACACCTCAACCTTTCACGATGGGTTGTTCATTTCATCTAGGTCGCGGAATGGCGTACTTTTTAGTTACAAGGGACCGTTAATTTAATCTTCGTGATCTCGTATCACTAAATTAACTACAATGTAACACGCATTTAATTATTGAAATGATTATGCAAAGAAATATATGTAACATTCAATCATATTTAAAGCATCGCGATAATTTTATTTCAAAGAAATAAGTCTCGAAAATTCATTTTTATTATACAAAAGTAAAAAGCATACTTTTCAAGATAATCCCAACATATGCCGATTTGGCGAAATAGCGTATTTGCTCGTTTACGATTGGCAATAATAACAAACTTGCTCATTTCGGGCGAAATGAAATATCGAACAAACTTTGTTTGCTTTCATGAAAGCAATGAAATTTGTGAAAGCAAATATGTTTAGTCGGCAAGCAGCGAGCACACTTGTCCATTGAGCATGATTATTTTATAGTTGATTAATACACGTGTCCCTTCGACGTGTTTGATTAAATTGAATAATTATATCGAACACAACAATACCCCCCAGCCGGGTCGCTTTGTATTCATCATAGGGGCCCTACTGTTATAATTTGATTGGGCCGTCGTGAGCGTCGTTTCGTCTTCTGTGCCGAATTTTCAAAATTTCTTAAACCCGGTATCTATAAATACCTATTTTGCCGCCTCAGTGCCTTTTCTTTCTTTTCATCTTCTTGTCTTTCTCTTCAGCTTCCTTCTCGTCTGAAACTTCCGGCAAGGGCTCTCTTATTTCGGCGAAGGATTTTATTCAGGTAACTATATCATACCCTTTTTAATTCCGATTATGGCTTCTCGTTCTAGTTCTTCTGCTTTAATAGAATCGAACCACCATAGCTCCTCCTCTCCCTCTTTCGGTACTATTTCTCGTGGCGACGCTATTGCGTCGGAGATGAATGCCTCGGGTTCTAGGTCTCGTAGGCAAGTTTGGCAGCCATTTGCCGTTCTTTCATTGGATTCCGATGATGCCTTAAATGAATTAGATAGAGATTTAGCCTGTACCGATTTTTTGGACAATTAGAGTGAGGATTTTTTGCCCCAACCCCAAATTAGGTCTAGGGTTGTAAATAGTTCTGATGTAAATAGGGATGATGATTATGTGAGGGAGGAAATCCTGATGGCTGAGAATATTGATGAGTCGAACAGAGAATTCGACGGCGAGCAGAACACGGAGCTCGATATCCCTGTTGGTCTTCCTCATAGCCCAACATATAGCGAGTATAATGCTCGTTATAATTTTGATTGACCCGAACAACCTCATAGGACTAGGGTTGAGAATGAATACCCGGCGAGCAAAATTGCGAGCGTGATTGATGTTGATATGCTCGCTCAGTTGTATAGAAATTATGAAACTCCGAAAGATGTATTTTTCTGGGCACCTGGTCTCGATGAGCGAGCAGACCAGCCTCCTGAGGGTTGTGTTGCTGTGAATTTGGACACAATGGAAGCGGGTCTTCGATTCCCACTTCATCCGGCTATCACTCGTTTGCTCGTAGAATGGAACGTCACCATTAAGCAGCTGAAGCCGAATGGGTGGCACATGATTATGAGCTTCTTGACTTTGTTCGGCAAAATGAAGCCCGTATATTATCCCACAGCAGCTGAACTCTCACGACTAGTGCATTTGACCCATCCCAAGGGCGAACATGGATGGCTGTTCATGCAGGCAAATGCTAAGTGCAAGGTCATTGAGGATGTGCCGAACAAAATTAGTGATTGGAAGGAAAAATTCTGGTTCGTTGGGGGCGATTGGAAGAGCCCGACTTCTGGAAGCGAACCAGATGCTCGCTTAGATATCCCCATAGATTTTGGGATTTGCCGAAGTAAGTATTTTTGTATTTTTTGTTCTTCAGCTTGAACTGATTTTAACTTATTCTCAATATCAGGAATTCCAGTTGCGACGGACAAAGAGACCAAAGACGGTTATTTTAGCAGCATCTGGCAAATCGATCTCGAGCCTCACTCGAAACAATCTGTGAAAACTTTGAATACCGCCGAACAAAGGAAGAAAGGAGACTTGTACGTGCCCCCTCATCATCTTATCACCGTCAATTCAGCTGGTAAGGATCATTTTTTATCTTTGCAAATGTGTTGTACTCTTTGTTCGCAGTTTCTCTTTCTTTTATAATGAATTGTTTTGTCTACAGCTTTCCCTGCCGTCACTATTACTGTAAGCACCTCCGAGCATACTGAAATGGCTCGAACAAAAAGACCTCAAGAGCTTGCACGAATCCAAGCTGAGAGAGATACCCAGCGAGCAAGTAGGGGGGAGGCGAGCAGAGTGAGAAAAGCTAGCCGACCAGCCGCAACTGAACCGGGAGAGTCGAGTCGGCCGAAGAGGACGACTCGTTCTGCCGAGCAAGGAGGGCAGCTGACGAGCAGGGGGCGAGTGACCAAGCTCAGACAAGCATCAATGCCATTGGAGAGATCCCCACTACTGAAGCGATCAGAGTGGCCGCCTCTGTGGTCGGTCCGGTCGCTCAAATCGTCGAAATGGAGGTCGGTACATCTTCTCCACCTCCTGCAGGACCCCGAACTTGGACCCCTTTGAACCCTCAGCTCCGGTCCCCCGAGGATAAATCATTTTTAGGATGGGACCCTGCTCGGGCGAACAAGTACTTTTGCTCGCCTTATCGGAATATTTCTTTTTTCATTGATTTTGGTCGCTTTGTCACGTTTATTTGCTCGGGTGTACATGCAGGTTGAGCAGATTGGTGCCTTTGATGCCAGAATTGAAAGATTACTACTGCTCTCCAAGTGTTTGCAAAGTTCCTGACATTTCCGAGCACGTTCAGAAGGCATGCGAGACCCCTATACGAGCATGGACTACCGATCTTGAAGAGGCCACCAAGGGTCCAACACCTTTGGAAACCATGCGACTTGGCCTAGTACACCATGGCCAATCTTTGGTTCTCCTCGAGAAAGCTTATGCCGAGTCCGCCAATCTTCATGCCAACTACTTGGCTCTTATCAGAAACTTTGAAGAGAAGGTGAACGAGCTGAGTAAAACTCAGGATGAAGTGAAGTTGGCTCAGGGGCAAATAACCTCAGCTCAAGCGGAAGCTCGCAAAGCTCAAGAGGATGCTCGCCAAGCTCGGGAAGATGCTCACCAGGCGAGGGAGGAGCTAGGCCTTGCTCAGGAGGAAGTGGTCGGCATTAGGAGAGTACAAGATGAAATGAATGTCGAGCTTCACAAACTCAGATCTGGCATTGAGGCCGTGGAATGCGAGAAGGATTTGCTCGGCCAACAACTCCTTATTGCTGAAGAGACCAACACTCGTTTGGGTCTCGAAAATTCAAAGTTGCACAGTGAGGAGTATGTTGATTCCATGTCGAACTTTTCTTACATATGTGCCTTTGCCGATGCCATCCGTTCTGCCAGACATATGCTCGCCGCCGACCAGATTGCCCCGCCCGTAGCCCATTTTGAAAAGTACCTAATCGACAACCCCCCGGATCGCAACCTTCCGATATCTTATTTGAGAGATCTGTGCAATTTCTCTAATCTTCCTGATGGGATCGAGATTGATGATCCTATTTTGGATGAGGAAGATGGTTTGGATGCGGACATTGTTGATACTATCGACCAGACTCACCGAGCCAAGCACAGGTTCGATCAGGTGCAGAACGAACAAAGGGGGCCTCCCGAAATCGAGCAAAATGTGCTACCTGACGAGCAGACTAGGCCTGACAATGCTGGAGGAGCTGTTCCTGAAGGGGCCGAGCAGATGGGGCATGATTTGTTCGATACATCGCTTCCGCCCACCCCCAACAACGAATTTGTTCCTTAGTGTAATTTTTGCTTTGCTGAACAATTTCTTTTGACCTTGTTGTGTAATTTTTTATCTTCTTCTCTCTTGTTCGAACAATTTCGAAGTTGAATGATTGAATTTGCTTATTGAACAATTTCTTCTAACCTGATCGTTGAGGATGAATGTTGTTGCTGATGAATGGTTGATGTTTGTCTTGTTTCCTAGTTTTTGCCTCTTTTCTTCTGAATGAATTCGAACATGATCTTTGTCTATGCTCCACCCTGACTTCTTTGGTTTTTGATTGTCTTATTGAGGTGCAATCAGGTTGATCGTCTTATTTAGCCGCCTCCTTCTGTCGCCCTCGGCTCCGTGGCCGCATCATCAAAACCCCCAAAATCCAAAATCAAAACCCCCAAACAAAAAATCCAATAGACAAACCCACATACCAGACATATATACACAGATACATACGGAAAAAAGAAAAAAGAAAGATGAGGAAGATGAAGAACAGGGCCGTGGAGCCAAGAGATTGCCGCCTCCGCCGGCCACACGCCTTTTCAAGCGACCACTCCAAAATCAACCGAACCAGAGCAATCGGCACCTCAAATCGGCGCAAGCCGCCGAGCCGCCACCGCATCTACCCCAAAATAGACGTCGAGGCCACCACCTTCATCACCATCTTTATCAATCGAATCGGCAAAGCTCCGCCATTGAGCACCGCCGCACCGGCGTCACCAACGATTCAGCCGCGTCCGCGACACCACTCGCCCAAATCGCCTCCAAAAATCGGCGGTCGGTCTGCGCGAGCCACCATCGCCCTTGGCCCGTTACTGAAGCGGCGGCGTCGACCCCTTCACCGCCGCCCGCTGGCGGCTGCTCCGCATTGAATCCTCGTCGCACCAACACCATAGCCGTGGCACGTCATCGATGCTCCACGCAGCAACACAGTTTTCGTGGCATCGATGTATCTATTCGACGCGTGGGGGCTGGAGGATTTCTGCTGATGGGTTCGATCGATGAGATAAGGTATATGGTCTTTGGGCTCAACCTAATTTTATTTGGTTGGGCTCCTATATCAAGTTGTTGGGCCCAATAATAAAAATCGAGCCCGCCTTGAGCTAACGCTTTGAGTTTGGGCGGTTTATTTGATTTTGGGCTGATTAAATGGATAGTTGGGCCCAGTTTTTTTAATTAAATCTTTGGGCCCAATTTTCCTATTTTTAATTATTGGCCCAGGTTTGGGGCCCAAGTAGTTGGACTGATTAAGGCATGGGCCTGGGCTGTTGGTTGTTTTATTTATGGGCCCAGTTTTTTTGGCCCCCTAAAAAAAAAAAAAAAGCGGGCAATGAGCAAATTCGGAAAAAAAAAAAAAAATAATTGAAAGCACCGAGTCCCCATGAGCAACTCAAAGAATCTACGGGTAGTCCTTTTACCCACCCCACCAGGTTTATTATATTTATGTCCTCGTGGCTTTTCATTCATTCGTTTATTTTCATTTATTTTGGCCGTGCCTACGAGAGGTCGCACCTAAGCCGGACGACCCGAATAAAGACGAACGAGCCGAAGTTTATGTTCACCTGACGAAATAGTTCGTACTCAGATACCCATAGCAAAGCGAGTGATGGGTACTGCAATGCATAAAAGATGACTCAGACTTATAGATACCATGAAAAGAAAGCGAGTGATGAGTACTGGTCGCAAATTTAAATAAGACGACCCGAGTACAAAGTGATCGCGCCTAAATAAGACGATCACGAAACAAGAAAGGGGGGTTGCATATAAGTTAACCCATCTGGTCGCAGCTAAATAAGACGATCAACCTGATTGCACCTCAATAAGACAATCAAAAAGCGAAAAGAAGTCGTAGGAACATGTATTACCGTATCATGTTCAAATCATTCAAGAAAAATGGCACTACCGCCAAATTAAAAAACCACTATGCGATTATGCCCGCCTACCGGCGCCGCAATCAGCCTTTTCGGCGACGATTATGCCCGCCTATTCGGCGCTGGCAATACCGCCTTTTCGGCGACGATTATGCCCGCCTACTCGGCTCTGGCAATACCGCCTTCTTGGCAACGATTATGCCCGCTTTACTACTGGCTACCGCACATATCGCTTTTCGCGAATGATTATGCCCACCTATTCGGCGGCGGGTAATACCGCCTTTTCGACGATTATGCCAGCTCTGCGGCTTAATACCTCGCTTCTCGGCAGCGATTATGCCCGCCTACTCGCACCGGCAATACCACCGCACCGGCGATGATTATGCCTCCTATTCGCACGCGCAATACCGCCTTCTCGGCGATGATTTTGCCCCGCCTCCTCACGGCGACACTACCACGCTTCAGCGATGAGATAAATGGGCTTTTCTGGCGACGACCAGACCGCCCTCCTCAACGTCGGTTTCCGCTTCTTCGGTGATGTCGATCCGCCGTTTTAGCGAAATATTCTCTTTCTTAGCGTGAGATCATCGGCCTTCTGGCGATGACCAAATTTCCTCGGCGTCGGCTTTCCGTATCTCGGGCGATGTCGATCCGCTGTTTTAGCGGTATTCTCCGCCTTCACCGGCGATGAGATCGTTAGCTTTACACGGCACGACCCACCAGCCTCCTCGGCGTCGAGCTTTCCGCTAACTTTCGACAATGTCGATCCGCCCGTTTTAGCGAAAGTATTCTCGCCTACCGGCAATAGAGATCATCGGCTTTTTACGGCGGCAACCGGTCGCCTCCTCGGCGTCGAAACTTTCCTCTAACCGGCGATGTCGATCCGCCATTTTAGCGAAATTCTTCGCGCTTCCGCCTTGATAAAGATAAATGCGACTTTCTGGCGACAACCCGCCACCTCCTCCGGCGTCGGCTTTCCGCTAACTTCGGCGTGTCGATCCCATTGTTTTTAGCGAAATATTCTCTGCGCTTCTCGGCGATGAGATCGTCGATTTCTGAGGATGACCCGGCCCGCCTCCTCCGGCGTCGGCTTTCATTAACTTCGGCGATGTCGATCCGCCCGTTTAGCTATATTCTCTGCCTTCTCGGTGATGAAAGTTATGCGAACTTTTTCTGACGACCAGCCCGCCTCTTCGGCGTCGACTTTACGCTAACTTCGGCGATGTCGATCCGTCCGTTTAAGCGTATTCTCCGCCTTCTTGGCGATGAGAATCTGCGGCCTTTCTGGCGATGACCAGACCCGCGCTTCCGGCGTCGACTTTCCGCTACCTCGGTGATGTCGATCCGCCCGTTTTACGCGAAAGTATTCTCCGAAAGCTTCTCGGCGATGAGATGTTGGCTCTTTTGTTTTTGCGTGACGGTCATGCTCTATCGGCATTAACCTACTTGCCTTCGCCGACTTTGGCCCTCTTGTAGGACCGCCTGATCCAATCGACGATTTATTTACCTGGGTAAAAAAATAAAACCGCTTTCGGTAGTAAGTGGTCGGCGGCAATATAAAATTACTCTTATAAATCGCAATTAGTAAAAGCGATGCGGACGGAAGGAAAAGTCGCAAATTGCTTTCGTAGTAAGTGGGTCGATGACGGCGCAAACTCTCCTAGCTCCTCAAGTATCTCCCGCTCTCTTGACGAGCCATCTCAAAAAACTGCTCATTAGGCGGGATCTCGTCGGCTCTCTCTCGAGTCATCTCTGAACCGCTCATCTCGGCGGGATCCCATCTGGCTCTCTCAGGCAGAGCCACCCCCTCAAGACCATTTTCCCACGGACCTGAAAAAAAACAGTCTGACAGGGCTTCCCTGGCACGAAAGCCACAGAAAAAACTTCGTGACGGGGTTCTCTCCAATCAAAAATCATAGCCTGAGACTTCGTCTGTGGGGCTCCCCCACGAAACCGCGAGCCTGAAAGACTTCATCTGACCCAGGCTCCCCGTCTGAAAGACGTAAAAAGACTCGTCTGACGGGGACTCCGGCACGAGCCTGGATCAATATTGTCACCAGTTTATCACCTATCAAAGATCACCAGTTTATCACACATCGACAGGCAAGAAGAAATCGATAGTCCGAGTCAAGTGACCGGGAGGGTCGAATCTCCGAACTTCGTAAAATTTGAACTCGATAAACTGAGTAAATCGATTTCGAGAGAACTGAAGGCTCGGATAACTTGGGGCTATCACATCGCCAAATAGGGACGAATTATCACACGTCAGCAGGTCCCACCAAGACCACATGATTTGTCGTGCTTAGTGATTTGTCGTGCTTATTGATTTGTCATGCTTTATGATTTGTCGTGCTGGTTCTCTTTATATAAATGACCTCACCTTTCATTGTAAAAAAAAAAAAAAAAAAAAACTCTGGAATGTTTCCCTCATTCCACTTATATACCTACACCCACATTTCAGGGAAGAACTACGGTTCTTCCCGCAGTGTTCTTGTTCGATTTCTTATTTGTTTGGTGGTCAAATTCAACAAGCCACATCAGAAATCGTAAATTATTTGACCGTCAACATTTTAGAAGGAAGAAATAAAAAATAAAATGTGCGAATCACTAATATCCCATGTCATAAAATTTTTTTAGAAAGAAAAGATTAAAAATAAAATGTGCGAATTACTAATATCCCATGTCATAAAAAATTTCATTACTAGAAACCCACGTTTAATAATCACTATGATCATCATAACGAATTTTTATGTGACCAAAATATTTATCTTAAAAAATGAAAGGATGAACAAGTTGCATAAAAAATATATGTAAATCTAGTTAAGGTGTATGATTTATATTATTAAAAAATATAAATTATGATAATTAAAAGAGATATCTTTTAACTAAATAAAAAATATTACTCATAACATTAAAAAATGTTACTTATATTACAAAACACATTAAACGTGATAATTGAAAAATTATATCGGTAAGCGGTATGATTTACACCTTTTCTATTCGTAATTTTCTTTGCTTTGATACTCAAGATGCATGAGTTACTGACAGTACTCCTATACTAGGACGTGGATACAGTGTAATATATGCACGTGCGACTGTCCAACAAATAAACGACCATCACCAACTATCTAACAAATAATAAGCCATTCATTTCTCACCAATTTCCAATGATTCTTGGATCTTTTATATATGCAACTTTTATAAAATTAAAAAAACGTTTTCCACTCTTTTGTAGTGTGTTTAAACTCATTCACTCGATGACCAAATTCATTTACTTTATTAATTTTAACAATCTATACATGAATTTATATTATATCATGAGAGAATTCCGTCTCATCTAAATCCGTCTCATAGATGAGACGGAATTCTCTCATGGTATCAAAGCTCAAGTTGTGGGTTCGATTTCCGTGGAAGCACTCCACCCATTTAAATTGTTCACTCTGTTGGGCCTCCTTTTCGTAGAGCAGAGACAATAATTCGGCCCACGAGTGAGGGGAGTGTTGAGGGAAATTAAATAAATAGATTATTCCCGACCCTCTCTACAAGCTCGAGCTCATATCAAAAGGACATCCAACTTGTATAATTTACTGATTCATAATGAGCAACACTTCCGTGAATCATATTTATACATAAATTTTTTCAATGCTATATATAAAAACAGTGATAATTTTAAATTGTACATAACAATTATGTTAAAAAAAATGGAGTTCATCGTGAACTCGAGATCACACGAATATATTGTCATTCATCATTATATATGGAGTCGATTTTTTTCAATTGCAGCACATAAATCATGGCATTGTCATTCACCATTATTAAGTGTTATATATATACCGGGCACGCAGTCGTGGATTATGGGTCTGGTATAGTGTAAAAAGAGAGAGGATGCAATGTTCCAAAAATATGTATGATATAATTCAATTAATAGAGTTGTGGGTACCTTGGAATTAATGCATTGTTAAACAAACGGATTGTTGCTTGATTTTAAAGGATGTAATCTAACATATCCCGAAAATCCTCCTTGGTTGCGCTTATCCTTCCTAAGGCTCATAGCTCTATGAATCGTCAATTTATTGGAAAACAATAATTATGAAATTAAGGGTGTTTTTTGAAAGTTTGAAACCCAATTGCTATAATGAGAAACACTTATTTTTTAAATTGATGTGATCCAATTTTTAAAAAAAATAAGTGTTTCTCAAGTACAAGTTGTGGTTTAAAACACCACCTAAATTGACATCAACATATTGACCATCGTTAAAAGTAGATAATATCTCTATTTTATACTCTTTCTGTCCCAATTAAGGGTCCATATGACACAACTTATAAGCTCTTTAAAATAATTTATAAATTGTTTCGGAACAACACCAAATAGCCTTGTTTAACTTTTCATAAAATGTTAGTGGTTCTTTTTATTTCCCAGCATTTGATTTATAATGTATTTCTTCCGTCCCAAAGTTATTTACATATTCTTTTTAAAAGGTCCGTCCCAAACTTATTTACCCCTTTTTATAGAAGACAATAAAGTATTATACCTTTTTCAACTATCTCCTCTCAACATCTTAAAATTACATTTAATTTCATTACTTTTATCCATAAAAAGTCATCTACTTTAATAATAAAGTACAAATGACTACAATACCCTCAAACAAATATCACTTTATCACTTTAAATACTAATAAGAGTTGGTATGCTGTGAAACTTGTTCACCGTGAAGCTGTTTTTTTTTAACAGACATACACTTTAGTAATATAAGTCACACACTTCAGTTATCACTGCGACACTCTTTGCTATAATATAAGTCACACCCTTCACTTTTATGAGTAATACACTTTACAGTAAAAAGTCACACACTTTACAGTAAAAAATCACACACTTTAGTAATATAAGTCACACTCCTTAACCAGTTTCACCGTAAAACTTGTTCACACTATACTTTGCCTACTAATAAACAGTTTCCATATTAAAATTCGTGCCAAAAGCAAAAGGGTAAATAACTTTGTGACGAAGGGAATTTCTATTTTAAATTGAGAAATATTATTTTTTAAAATTGATAAAATTTAAATTGAAAAGTGATTTTTTTTAAAAAAAGTGATGTGTCACTTTTCACTTAAAATTTTATAAATGATACTTAAAAATGATTTTGTCTATCCTACACTGTTGGACATTGCCCAGCACCCTTTTTTATACCACATACACATGTGGGGGTCCATCATTTTTTTATATACTTGTATTTTTTTATTTCAATTCAATCAATAGTATCCAAATACATAGGTACTTGGCACTACACTGTTGTGTAGCATAGACAAAACCCTTAAAAACATTGTGCTTTTTAAGTTTCAATCAATGAACTATATTCTCTGCTAATTAACTCAGATATTGATTGAGTAGAGCTTGTTTCACACAATTTTTTTTATCATATTTTAAATACACACGGAAAATTTTAATCTAGTAAAGAGCGCATTGTTGTGTGTGTGTGAAAAAATGAAAATAAATGGCTACGATGCATGGATACTCGGAATTTTTTAATAATACAGTGTCGGATACTTCGTGGGTATTTGGGTACGTGGATACGGGTGGGATACACACCCGATACGTCACGTGGTGTGTCCTAATTAAAAATATTAATAATAATTTTGGGTATCGTGTCGTGCACGGATGATCAACATGTCGGACAAGGATAAGGTACACGTGGGGTCAAATTTATAAATTTTATTTTATTTTTTACCTTGAAATAAATTTATTTTATATTAAATTAACCCAATTTAGTCCACAAACAATAAAAAAAATATTTACTCTCTATTGCTCACATGGTTACACCACTATCAAATGTTAGTCTTTCACATATTTTATTACGATGTTCATCTCGTTTTGATTTTATATTTGTTTAGGTGTTAAAAAAATTGCATAGCTTTTAAAGACACATATTTAAAAAAAAAATTGTGAAAATATTTATATATATAATAAAAATATAAAATAATTTGAAAATTATAATCGTACCAGACCGTATCTTACCCAATTATTTTTAAAAATCTATTTTTCAGTACCCACACCGTATCGTACCCATATTTCCGTACCCGTGCAACCTAGATAAATGGAGATTGATTCCCCCTTTTTTTTTACAACATGGAGATTGAAATTTTTAATAATAATGAACTAACAAGTAAAGCTTGAGGATATAGACGGGCTTCAACTCTTTATAACCCAATAAAAATTTGGGCCGGCTATTAAAGATTTGATAATTAGTCAACTGGGCCGGCTCACTCTAATTTGACTGCGCTGGACTGCATAATAATGTAATTCTTCGAACAGAATTTTCAATTTCGGACAAGGGTGGATGATACAGCATTATATCATACAAATTGAACGCAATCCAACATTTTGTCTTGTGTTGTATTTCTCTCATTAGTTATGAGCTAAACTTATCTTTAAAAAAAAAAAAAAAAACCTTAACTTTTGACAAATATAAAATACGATAGAAAATCATAACTCCATTTAATATTAAATAAGCAAAATACTAGTGATGACTAATGACCAATAAAATAATCAAATGCAATTTATTTTTTATACCAATTAATATCATCCATATATGTTATGTATATAAAATGGTATCTATATATCATATAAAAATAACACGTGGGTAATAACTTTGACAACTTAAATTTTGCATTTCTTTTGCACTTCAATACTTTTCAAAATTAAATTTAATTATAAGGTATTAAAAAATCTACAAAATATCCACACTCATGCAAGTATTTTAATATATGGTTTCATCAATGTGTGCACTTTATTTCAAAATAAATAAAATTACGTGAGTAACTAGTCAGGTAAAGATTATTAGGGAACTATATTAAAAAAAAAATACAATTTCTCTATAAGTTCAAATTTTTAGACGAGACAAAAAAAATTCATGATATCAGAGTCTTCAAGCTCACGCCCACCTCATGGGTTCAAACCCTTCTGACCGTCCATATAATAATTCAGCACACAAGTGAGGAAGAGTATTAAAAAAGAACATATAAAAGAATTAATTATTCACCAATTTCATGGAATTCTTTCAAAGATAGAACAAAAGTTTTAAAATTCATATGTACAGATTAAGGTCAATGGGATTGGTGGGGAGATGTCAGTTTGTATGTACATATTGGGACCAATATCAGTTTTCCTTCACCTAAAAATGGTCCCCTAAAATTCAGGAACACCAGTTTAATTTCTTTAGTGGCTTCAGTAAATAATTTCGATGTGGTTTTTACGAGTTTACAATTTTGAATTCATAGGTCATAGGCATATGCTCATATCATAGCAAAGCAGTCTATATTAAGCTTACGTAGCAGAAGAAGAACTCCAAGTTGGATCATAAGAGCTTAATTAAAATATTCTGAAAAATCACACAATTATATATAATGTGTGTCGGTTACGAGATACTCCCTCCGTCCCAATCTTCGTGGGATATTGATTATTCATAAGCATTTAGTGTAATATTGATAAAGTAATAAAGTGGTGGGGTAGAAAGAGTTGTTTATTAGTATTTTATATGATAAAGTGATAAAGTGATGAGTAATTGGGGGTAGAAAGTGTTGTTTATTAATATTTTATGTGTTAAAGTGATAAAGTAATAAAGTGTGTAAGTAACTTTATCATAAAGATTGAGACAAAAAAGTGGGTACTTTACCATAAAGATTGAGACGGATGGAGTAATAATTATGTGAGTTGGTTTTATGTAAAACAAATTTACTGATTCACAAATATAATTTTACAACATAATAGTTATTACTTTTAAATAAAATAATTAATACTACTGTTTAAAAATATAACAAAATGCAAATTAAGTGCACGATGAAATTGATTTACATAGTATTTTGTCGTGGTAGAACCCAAAATAATCTCATAACTTTTCACATTTTTTAAAATGGTCCCAATAAAGTTCGATGTACGTAATTGGTTCCAATTTTACACGAATCGTACTATTTTTTGTCCCAAATTTTCATAATTGACAAAACGACGTCGTTTTTTGTCATGCACCTTACATGTGAGCATTCAATTTGAAGATTTCCTGCTGAAATGCATGACAAAAAACGATGTTGTTTCATCAATTCCAATAAATTTGTAATGAAAATGGTACATTTTGTGAAAAATTAAAATCAATTTTGTATCTCAATTTTTTTTGAAATATTTTAAAAAAATATAAAAAATTATGGGACAATTTTAAATTTTAACCCTTGATTTGTCCACATAATATTTTTACCGTATCACTATAGGATCATGACGTAATGAGTTTGATTATATAATAAGAGACTGATAGTTGTATTTTAGTCCTCTCAACAAAATAATAAATTAAAAATATTTCTGAATTGTATGCCTAAAAATATTAAGTCACGCCATGATTTGCAAGCTGAATCAATATTGGAGTAATTTGTGTGTTGTGCGAAATTACCATCAAATGGTGTGCGAGAGAAATGAGAATATTACATCATTAGGTCATTAGTTTGGGTAAGAAAATAAAATTGACCTTTTAAAAATAAAATCGAATTAATTTACAAGTTCATTGACGGCTCAAGCCATTCAGATTTGGCTCAAGCTTCAGCTCCAAGTATTTGATCGTTTCAACACCTCTCAATTCTATAGATTTTATAGTATTTTCTTTCCTATAATATAGTAAAAAAATATGAATATATATATAAAAAAAATTAAGTGTCAAAAGCAGGGGATGGGCACGTTCTGCACCGGAGAGTTTTTTTGAGTTTTATTGCAGATAGAGTAAAAAATGGATGACGACTCATGAGCATTGAGGGACCCACTTCTGCTGGAGGGGCTGTTTGGGTGTGGGTTATTATCTTTTCAGATTAAAATTCTGCACAAGAATTTTTATTTTTTTTTATCTATGTGGGACAGATTAAAGCAATTATATTAGTCATACCATATACTACTATTTAACTAAAAACAAGGTAAATAATCCCCTAGAGTTTGCTTATTGACGTAGGCTTTAGACTTAGAAGTGTGTTTCTTTTTAAGTTTCAGGTTCGAACTCCCTCAATTGCGATCAACTTTTGAGATGGACCCGTCTATACAGAGCTTATCCTCTCCCGCATTAGTCAGTCATTGGGCCGGGTATCGAATATATATATAAAACTATCAAATAGTTGGATAGCAAAATGAAATATAAATGAAATTATTATAATTTACATGTATTGGTAATATGGGGTAAAGAAATCTAAATTTAGAGGGAGACCAATCTTTCCCAAAGGATTGCAAATTTGCAATACAATGTGGTTGAGGGAGTTTCTGCCGAAATTTGCACAAAAATAATATAAAATACATAGATTTGCACAAAAAGATGATAGTAAAAAATAAAAATAGGGGAAGCCCTTATTCTACAACTTGTGCAAGTTCGTGTGAAAAAAAGGCTAAAATATTCTCATTTTCTTGCCCAGAAAATATTATCCAGCTTTTTCTTGTTAAAATTGTATTAAATTCTTATTTTTCCCAGTATTAATTTTAATAGTCTTTGTAATAATATTACATTTATTATTCTTAATTAATAACTAAATTAGCAATTTTTTTTTTGAAAGGAAAAACCGATAGTATTAAAGAGTCAAATCGGCCTCAACAGTAGCAACAATGTTGTCCGAGACACGGACGGAAAAGAAAGCAGAAACACAAGAAAAAGTAAAAATAGTCAATCTATGGGCCACAAAATTCCCAGCACGCCTAGCCCAGACGAACGAAACCCGATCAAACACCTTCACAAGCTCCAAAATATCACGAACCACATTAACTAAATAAATTAGCAATATTAAATAAGGTAAAGAATGTTATATACATCTTTTAATCCATGTATAAATTCAAAGGGTGTTGGTGTTACTTTGATACTTCACATTCACAACAATCTTGACCCAAAAAATGATGATAATAAAAAGAATCAAAATCAATCTTCAAACTACAATAGGGCAATGAGGAATATGCACGTACCTAGTCACTACTTCTTTTCTATTGTTTTTTTCTTTTAAGGAGACCAGTCACCCAATTTTGCTTATTATTTGGTGAGAATATTTAAGCATGGTGTTTCCTAATGGGAATCCTACCCTTATATTTAAGATTTATATAATCAATTCGAGATTTATTTTAGGATGATCTTAATATTCGCATTTAAGAAAAATCGAGAATGTAAAACACCTTACATAACTTCCAAAAATAAATGGTAAATATTACAATTGGTTCTTAGACATTAAACTTAAACTAACACAAATATCCCATAATATTTTGGTCATCATGAAAAACATGTAAACACTCACAAAGAGAAGGTATAAATAAATCTGCAAAAAGTATATCGGAGATTAATGTATACATTTTTTTTTCCTTGATTCGGTTTTTAATATAGGGAATTTTATGGGGTAAGGTTTTAATACACCGATGCTTAGAGTTGGCACCCTTTATCATCAATGCAATTAGAGCTAATACACGTCATCCTTTATATCTCCACCTCACCTTGTAATTTAATTTTTTTGACTATATATATAGTACTAGTAATTATATATATATATATATATATATTATTTTTTTAAAATCGTAAAATTTTGTTGTGCCGCTTTTGTTGGGATATTAAAATTTTCAGCCTCTATTTAATAAAAAAATTCGCCCCTTAAAAGAACATTTGAATTCGACCCTGCATCAATCTGATCCGACTTGAAATTTGATTACTTTTTTTTTCTGAACATACTTGAAGTCTGTTTAGTACACATTGGTATAAATCTTCTCTTATTTAAATTTTGTATTCCATGTAATCTGGTAAGTGGTAACTGACCAACATGGTATGTGATCAAATTTGATGTCAAAACTATCTACCACATTTCTTAAATATAAAATCAGTTATATCTGAAATTAACTCTGAATTTCTTTTGGATTCGAATTTCAAAACAGCTTGACAAAGTTACCACAATTAGATTTTAGATGTTCTTATATTAAGGGGGTGTTTGCAAAAATTTATGGTTTTAAAGAAGTGATTAAAATTAGTGATTATGGGAAAAATAAATAATAGTAGAAATTGATACTGTTTGTAAGAAAATTAAAAAAAGAGTTGATAGTGTTTACAAAAAAAGTTAAAAGTTTTTAAAAAAGACTAATAAGCTACTAAAAGTATCCTCTTTGAAGCTTATAACTTATAGCTTATGAGAGTTTATTTAAGCGACTAAAAGAGTAATAAAACACTTCAAATTACTTTTGTACACAATTATAGGTGACTATTATCACTTATAATTTTTTAAAACACCCCTTAAATAATATGCAAAAATTCAACAAGGACAAATTTGAAAATGAAAACATTGAAATCCGACAATACGGTGGGTGGCCACTTGGGCCATAGGCCCCAAACTAGCCTACTAGCAAACTTACCTTTCACTGGGCCCATAAGTAGTCACAGGACCTACTAAAAGCCACTTTTTCTTATATTTAAACTGGGCCGGGCCCAGTGCCAGGAATCTTAGGAGCCCACAATTTGCTACACAAAAATTTATATTCTTAGTTTTCCCTTTATCAAAAGAACAAGTAGGGGTTATCAAAAAAGAAAATAGCTCATTTTATTTTTTAAATCTTACAAATCAGACACCTCGTATAAAAGACAAAATCATAAAATTTTAAAAATACGTATACTAGCTAGATTAATAAATAAATTGAATTGTCCCTTTCAGTATTTTTTTAAATAGTAATTAAATAAACGCAGACGACATTGGCTTAAATTCTTGAATTCTTTTTTAAAAAGTTCACATGGGGTGTCTGTTAGTAAAATCCTTTGATACCCTATTAAATTAAAGATCAGCTGGAATTGGAGCATTCGAGATTTGATTTCTGAAAACAGTCCTATTCTAAATTTATGTTGATTTAATTAAGAACCTTAGTAAGTTTAAAATCACTGACAAGTCCATAAACCTTTTACGTTACTTAACCTATTTTAAACAACATGTGTAAATTTCATTAATATTAAAAAATTACCGTAAGTACATTAAAAGTTTAACCCATATACGTTGAATGTTTAATCTACCAATCGTCTTATCAAACTGCCGTGTTTTGAATTTTATTGTCTCAGAATGTTCAAATTAGCATAGTAAATCAGTGTAAAAGTTTATCATCAAATGTTCGAATTTTGTACAGGCAGTTTTTGGGCGAGCTTGTATACATAATTTTTCTAGTGCGATTTACCTCTCTCTTATTTGTTTATCAGTTCTTGAGCAAGACAAAGTTTATTGGAAGTATTCGGTGAAACTTGTTCATATTATCAAATTTATATCACTATATTTATGAACTGATACCATACACTTATAAAATTATAAATTAATAGATCATAGTATTAAATGCTAGATCGAGGTTCTAATTTGCAAGAATAATGGTATCAATTTATAAGTATTATGGTATGAGTTTTTACATACTTTTATGAAATGTTTTAATTTAATAGTGAGTTTTGTGTTATTGGAATTGTATTATCGGATAGCAGCTGTATATATATCTTGTTATTTTTTATTTTTTTCTAAATTCCAGTATGTTTTTGTTGACAACTTGAGAAATTTCCTTTAACTTGCCAATATGCCATATCACATTCAAGGGAAGTTTCATGGCTGTTATATGTTGTAGATCGATTTCCTTACTATTAGCTAGGTCAACCTCAACTCAAATTAATTAAGCAAGTTTGCATCTGTATTAAAATATACGCATTAATAAAATGGAATTATTTCAAAAACATGCAATTCAAAAATACCAAATTTCTATTAAAAGCATTGTTTAATATTAATTAGTTAATTTAGAATCAATGTCGATTCAAACAATTCTCGATCTATATGGTTCAAGAAACTTTAAATTGGCTGCAAATTTCAGTCAAAACGCAACCTAGAGTCATGTTTTGCTATGCGAGATGACATTGAAGTGTATTTATGCATAACAATGACGCTCGGGTGTCATTTTCGTAATTTTGTCATGCACGGCGGCCGTCTTAATCTTAGAGAAAAAGCTTTTCAGGTCTAGTGTCACCCTCAAACGTTGCGTTTCCTTCTAAGCAATTCCCCCATGAGAAAATGACCTTTTATTTTTCTTTTCAATTTTGGCCAAATATGTTTTGATACTTTTATTTCTTTAATCACTTTCTAGCTAATTTTCTTGCAAAATAGTTGGAGATGGATTAAATAATAATGACTTGATATTTTGTTTCCATAACTTTGCATAAGTTTGAAGAAAAAACTCATGTAGTGCTCCAAGTTGAAGAATTCCATAAACATTATAAGTGTAGCTTCTTATTTGTTTTTATAAGAATTTCGCAATATTTTTTAATATTAATCTCATGTGTCGTGAGAGATTTTTTATGAGAGAAAATTAAGGGTGATTTTTTATGTGCACCGTGTAATTTTTGAAACATAAAAACTATTTTCACCAAGATACATGTTTCAGTATAAATAATTTACACGTTTCAAAATATACTTAAATTGCACGTTGCACTTGATGCATACAAAAATTTAACGTAATTGATCCTTAAGAACTCGAAAGAAAATATAAGAAACACTTAATAAAATCTAACAGCGTGTATGTCCCTTCAAAATTGAAATTGGAACCTTCCTTTACGTCGGCCATATTATACGCAGGATAGGTGGAGTACTAATCTTCTGATCATAAAAAAATTTCAAATTCAAATTTTTCGTAGCCCAATTTTATATGTTCATGCAATTAAATTCTAAGCATGGATATATAAACATATTGAATCATGTATATATAGTGTAGAAATCATGTCTTATCACCATTTCATAAGGCAATTTTTGTTCATTAATTTAAAAACATTTCTTTAGATAAGAGAAATTCTCTCACTCACATTGATTGACCCCTCAATCGGTGAATTATAAGTTGAGAGAAATATATGTGTCCTGGTAGCAAACATAAGCAACTTCAAACGAGAACATTGTTGATATAGAAAATTAAAATAATATCTCAATTTAACTTTGATCCTTTAGGATCCGCTAAAATTAAGAAGGTGGTTAATTGAAAATAAAAAAATAACATGAAATATGAAAGAATTCCGTCTCATATAAATTTCAAATTTGTGGGCGAACTATTGTCTCTGCCCTTTGGGAAGGAATGAGTGAACAATTTTAAATGGGTAGTCCAAATCTGTGGGCTGAATTATTGTCTCTGCCCTTTGGAAAGGAATGAGTGGACAATTTTAAATGGGTGGATCGCTTTTCACGGGAATCGAACCCAAGATCTCTGATACTATAAAAAATACTCGTCTAATTTAAAAGTTCGAACTTTTAAAAAGGTGCTGAATAAATTTATTTATTTAATTTTCCTAACAAAATGTCTATAGACCAGAGAGAATGGATTTCCATTTCTCTCAATCGTAGTAGACAAGACCAATCTCATAAAAGAGCAGTTATCGGGTGTAAGTATAAAATTATTCCTAAATTATAGCATATTTTATTTCTTCATATAGATTATGAATGTTGGAAAAGTTCCTTCTAGTTCTCCCAACTCATTATGGTATGGAAAAACATGATCATTGAATAAACAGAAAACACATTAAATATGAATATATTTGGAAACTTATTTTGTAATGCGTCAGAAAGACGAGAGTGCTAGCCTTATATGTGTGAGTCTCATAAAAATTTATTTTGGTATTTTAGCCGTATTTTTATTTAAAAACAAGATGGGTTGTGATCATAAATCTATAAGTTATATAATACTATAGTTGATCACACAATTATCAATTGTGCAAATTAGTCCGAACTATATTAGTAAAAGAATGGAATATCAAATGTGGGAGGTGGGCAGTTGGTGTATACACCAGGTACACCATGCACTTCTTCAGAGTGAATAAGTTATATATTTCAATGCAATAAGTTATATATTTTAAAATACACTATAAAATGCACAGTATCTTGATGTACACGAGACTCACTCCTATGTATTTAAGACCAATGAAAAATGTACTGTTTGGGTGAGTACTATATTTATCTATAATAGAGTTCATGTATTATTTTACTGTGCAAGTAAACTAATTATTCATTGTTATTCCTAAAAATGTGTACTTAATTTTTTTTGATCGGTGAAGAAAAGTATTTTATTAACGGGTATAAAATATGTACAAAGAGTCAAAGAATGGAAAATACGGACAGTAACAACAAGATGGTCAACATCCAAGCACAAATCTGGGGCTAACAAGCTAATTAGTAAATGTAAATTTACACTTATCACTATATCTAACAGAAATTCAATTCCAAAATCTAGATTTAATCTCGACAATTTTTTCCAATACAACCTCCTCGCTTCTAAAAATAACAGAGTGCTAGAATTTAAGATAAAGAAAATTTAAAAAACTACCAGTGAATAATAATTTCATCCAAATTGCTTTAACAAAAGTCATCCAAATTAATAAATTATTTCTCAATCACTCAAATACTAAAAGTTAATATTATACCATATCAATTGAAAATAAGGAAAGCAGCATAAGTAGCAACCACAACGGAAACATCGAATTACTATTTAAATTAGTTTGAAACTTGAATCCAAAAATCCAAGTTTTGATTGTCATAAAGTTGCATACTTTAAAAACATAGATCATAAGCATTAAAATTGAGTACTTAAAAAGGAAAATTCGAATCCACTTTATTTCACAGAGTAAATTAATTAATTAAGCTGGACAAGTGGAAGAAGGTAACATCTAGAATTAAGCTGATAAGATTAAAAAAAAATTAAAAAAATCAGACCATATCTTTGGATGCTCACGTATTAACAGCAACATAAAAATCCTTGATTTAGTTCGTTTAATATAATCTTCCACCAAAATAACTACAATATATGCTAGTCTTTATCATAATACTATACACTAATTATTAATCATTTAATTAGTCCGCGTTCTCTATCATTTCAATAGGATATGTTCAGGCTGGCTGACTTATTAATAAATTGATGGGAGTATTATTTAGAAAACCAAGTGTGGTGGGTACTACACGCTAATAATTAATTATGCAAACATATCTTTCGCAAAATAAATATATAAATCACTTTTAAAGTAAATAAATAAGTAAACGAAGTAATTCAATTTAGGAATTTGTGAATATTAAACGATCTCAATTCAGTTTACTTGATAAAGTTTAATATTGGTGTCAACTATGATAAGTGAATATACATATGCTGATTATAATTCGAACTTGTCACGACGAAAATCCATCATATTTTATTCAATTGATAATTAAATGAAGGTTTCAGGCTTTAAAGCATATATGTCTGAAGATTGAGAAATGCACAGTTGGGCCTCATTTGTTCAGACCGTGTTTCCTGCAATAAATAAGTGTGACCCATATATAGAGTACAAATACAAATATATAATACTCCCCGTCCCGAATTGGAAGGCTCGTTTACTCATTGCACGCGTTTTTATGAACGAGTTTTGTATTAGTAACTAAAAAAATAAATTATTTTTTAAGGAGGGGTATGATAGATAAGCGGCTCATCTATCATATCTCTCCTTAAAAATCAATTTATAATTTCAATTACCAATAACTCGCTTGTAAAAACACGTATGAAATGTAATTGTGACTTCGAATCTGAGACGGAGGTAGTATTGAAATGAGTGGGTCTCATCGTACAATTTATAATACCGAAAAATGCAACTTATTTATACTGAATCGTGCAATTATTTTTTTAAATTAATAGTTACACTATTCAGAAAATAAGTTGCACTTTTAATATATTGCATGATTTTAAAATGTATTATGAATTCACGTGGCACCTAAATGCATACACGGCTTATATAACCTATTGGAAATACATTGAGAATCAGTGAAAATCAATCTCATGGTATATTTGTCATAATATATTACTTTTTACACTTGACACATCAGATGTCACCATTAATCCACAACTAATCGAATAAGAGCATTTAATTACCATTAGTTTAGTGATAGTAGTTGATACAAATAAGTGTATATATTAATTTATTATACATGTAAATATTTTATATACAAATGAACAACTAGTCTATATAAAAGTAACCTATGCCACTTTTGGTGAAACCTAAACCTACAAAATATTATTTCATTAAACATTTATTTTATTAATTAAGACTGTAACGTTTCAAAGTGTAGAATCAACAAAATGGAAAAGACAAAAAGAGAAAGTTTAGAGAAAAGAAAAGAAGCAAATTCACGCCTATTGGCCTCGCTAAAAGCCCCCCAATTTATACTATGAGTGAACAAAGTGGAGCATGCCACCTTATTTGATAGCTGCTTCGGAATATCAAATTAAAACATTAAAGTGATCTGAATTATATAAATTTTAAAATTGAATGGCTCAATGAATAAAGTTAGTACTAAAAGTTAATCATATAAATTTAATTAATCATGCGAATTTAAAGTAATAATTGAATATGATAAAGAACACTTGTGGAGCACCTGAATCAAACATTTATGAGGGATGGTAAAATACCTTGTGCTGCCCAATGTTTCAGAATGGATTCTTTTATCAAATTAGTTTCGGTTATAAATCTTTATTACGCACATGGATTAGTATAAATAATGGTCGTCATATGATTAAATAAATGGATTTCATCTCCTTTCTTGCAATTAAAAATTTACGATGAGATAAATTAATTTGTATAAAATCGTCACATGAATCTCATTTTATGAGACGGGATTCCATTTAATCGAATATCACATTCGATTAATAGAAAATATAGTCAATTTTCAAATAAAACTTTGTAATATTGATAGACCATTGTTTAACAAAATAAAATGCCTTGTATCTTACTCAGGAACTACAAGTCACAGCTGTCAGTATCATAGACGAGAGTGGCCATTTACTTTGTCCAATATTGTATTTCTATTATTTTTTAATCTATATGTTTTGTGCTTTTATTTATATTATCTTATTCGTATATTCATTTATAAATTTAAATTTAATAATTTCTTTTTGAAAATGGACGAAAGAAGAACCAATTTAGGAATTACATCCAATTTAATTTGACGAAAATTCAATGTATAAAATAGAAAGATTCGATGTACAGAAATTTCAGAAAAGAAGTAGATATAAAGAAGAAAAATGGAAGAAAAGTGATGGCAGCAAAAATTGGTGTGGGGTGTGTGTGCTACTTACTATTGGTTGCGTACATTTGGTCAGTCGTAGATATAACTAACACCAATCAAAGCTCTTGATCATAAACAAGTGTACAATTGGATTTATTGTTTTTTATTTTGGTGATGTGACTTTTTGATGGGACCCAGGTCACATGCCCCCACCTAAGCCCATATTCTTTAAACAACATTGGGCCCCACCTTGGGATGGGAACCATACTTTCACCTCAAGGAAACATATAGGGGGTAGGGGTATATAGGGGAAAACAGGAAAAGAAAAGGTGAATATGGGAATCTCACTTTTGTGTTGTTTTTCCACCAAATAAAACATGCATACGCTATATTGATATGCTGAACTATGAGAATATGCTGACTAATTTTGAATTAAAAATAAGGCAAGGAAATTAGAATAGAGAGCTAATGAAAGCTAGTGTTTTATAAAAAAACATGGTTAAAACCTAAACGGGGGGTTTGTAGATTCTACTATAGAGATACAAGAAGCAGTTATTTATAAATTTTTGAATGGTGCTTCTAAATTACTTTCTGCTAATAGTTGCAAACACTTCTAATACATTCTATACATTAGATTGAATAGAACGTATATTATTCAAAAAAGACATAATGTATCAAAAAATTCTCAACTATTAATTTTTATTTTAAAAGTCTCTTAAATTATTTTTTTATTTTAAAAAATCCTTAAATTATATATTTTTATTTCATAAAATTCCTTCTTTTTTTTAAGAACCCTTAAACTATATAATTTCTGTTTCATAAGATTCTTTTTTTTATATCATTCATAAAGAGACTTCTTTCTTTTATTTAGAGTTTGATTTGAATATAATTACAATGGAATTGAGATGATGTATCATATTTAACGGAAAACATTAAGATGATTTAGCAAAATCCATGAATTTAAGTTACCCCAAAGACCTCATGAAACAAAAATGTATAATTTAAGAACTTTTAAAAAAAAAAAAAAATTAGGGCCTTTTTGAAACAAACATTTAGTTTAAAGGTCATTTAATGTATTATGCCTTCAAAAAACATGTGTGTGTTGTATGAGAAACCTCGGACCAAGGTGAGACCTATTCCGAATTACGAATAACCTCGGTTGGTCGCTATTTAAGGAAACTCGAGGACAAACGAAGTCGATGAAGAAGGAAATAAGAATTAAATACGATAGGACACATAGCAGATTTTCAGACCAGGATATCTTCCTTAAAAGACCAGGATATCGATGCATATTGGCAATGTGATTGTTCCAGGTACATATTTCTGGGAATGCACATAGACGTCAGATGGAGATCTCGAGATTTGTCCTAGTGTCACTCATCTGATGATCGAGTTACGATGACCTCCCGTAGGAAACCTGACAGTTAAGATTTCCGGAGAGAAATAGTATCACGAGCATTTAATGAAAAATTATAGCTAGCTGGAGAGTGAGATCTACGGTTCGAATAAATAATAATAATAATGGTATATGATGAAAAAAAATGAAAAAATAAAATAAAATGAAGAGAGCATATTGAGTTGAATAAATAATAATAATTGAAAAATTTGCGATAAATGATTGATAGTGTATTGAAAATTGTATTTGAAAAAAGTAAAATATATGTATTATATATATTATGGGGTATAATTTTATTATAATAAAATTTTAATAAATAAATAAAAATTTGAGATTTAGTGTGTGTTTGCAAGCATTAGTATCTCTAAAAAAATGATATTAAGGGATTTTTGTAGCAAAATAAAAAATAAGAAATTTTTTAATATAAGGTGATTTTAAGGAATGATTAAAGAGAAATGTGTTTACAAAAGAAGTGCTTTTAATAAGAATATTAGGGTATTATTTTTTTGGGAGGTGTGTAGAAGTGTTTAAGGAGAAGTTAAAAGCTAAAAATTATTGCTGGATCAAAAAAGCTAATAAACACTTAAAATAGTAGTTGCAAACATATTTTAAATGATTTTTTTTTATTAAAAAGAAACACTTTAATTTTTTTGCTATGGAGTTCGCAAACGGGAACTTAAAATCGTGATATTGACTTCCCACACTATAAACAAACCTTGGGAGAAAAGAAGAACACATAGGATAAAACACATCTCAATTTGTTCGATTATAATATCTTAAAACAATATTTTCCCAATTATTTGGGTTGAAAACTTGAAATATAAAACAATGCATGCACATCTCAATTTATCTATTTCCAAGTAAAACATAGTAACAAATTATTTTTGTCTTCGAATTTCAATATATCACATCAAAAGGTTATCCTATAATTTTATGCTAAAAATCCCGTGAAACATAACCCCAATTGTAATTGGCAGCCGCCCGGCTAGCCCGTGTGGTGTGCGTAAGACAATGACAGACTGATGCTAATGCCATGTGCAAACTCCAATACATGATATCATCCTCCCTATTTTCTAAACACCTTTCAATTTATTTAGTTGTTGGAACTTTGAATATAGGAGCCTTTTTTAAAAAATAAAAACCGTTGGTGTCCTGCGAATTTTTATTCATTTTAAATTAATTTCATATTTATAAAAACGCTTTTTCAACTATCATGATTAATAACATTTCAGAAAATATGCAAAAATAACTTTTATTAATAATTAAAACTTTTTTTTACCTTACCTTTGATAAAATAAAAATAAAAAATTATCATTTTATAATATTTTTACCCTTGCTACACTATTGTTTATCCATCCCACTAGATCGTGCGATCAATGTACGACCCATGCGCGACCTACGCGCGACCCCTATGTAACGACTCTTTTTAGTAAGGGTAAATATGTCATAAAAGGGCAACAATGAATTATTTTTATCAATGGTAGGACAAAAAAGAGTGTGTCATAACAATTTGTAATATAAAGCATACTTTCAGTTATTATTATCTATACCCTACTGTAATATGAGACATATTTTTCAGTTATCACGACTAATACACTTTAATAATATTAGTTATACTCTTTAATCAATTTCATGTATTCCTTATGTGAAACTTGTTCACCATATATACTATATTTTGTCTTCCCGTTGAATACTCGCCTCTAAAAGGGCAAGTTTAGTGTGTGTGTGTGTGTGTGTTTGTATACATATAGAGTAGTGATATAAAATTCATTATCTGATTTTTTATGGAACCAAATTAATGAGGTGTCATGCCAACTCATCATCCACATAATTTTTTTTCCAGTTCAGTTCAATTTTTTTTTTACCCAGCGCGGACCCAAACCCGGCCTGAGTGATTCATGGTTCAACCACCGACCCGAATGTTTCATGATTTAGGGTTTAAGGTTCAATGTTTAGGGTATAGTATATTAAAAAAAATTCTATAATTTATTTGAGTAGAATTAATTATGTGGATGATAAGTTAACATGACACCTCATTAATCTGGTTCCATAAAAAATCAGATAGTTGGTTCTATATCACTACTCTCTCTATATATAAACCCTAATGTCCCCACAAAAAAATGTGTAATATTAATTATCAGGGAACTATATACTTATAAAATAATTAATTCCAAATATTTTTATAAGTTATGAGAAATATTTTTTTTTCATGGTATCAGAGTTTTCAGGCTCATACACATTGGGTTTCTGGGTTCAAATTTTGCTGACAATACAATTCTACCCACATTAAATTATACACTTGTTAAATCTCTTCAGAGTTAGGCTCACGTCCACATTTTGAGCCTCTGATATCAAACCCTGCTAATAATCTCTACTCATATTAAATTATATATTTGCTTAACCTCTTCAATCCTCCCCCACAAAAGAGTTGTCACGTTTCGTGACAAAAAGAAAAGAACTCATCACATAATTCAGAATGACAAAGTCTCATATCTGTTACGATGACAGATTTCTGAATCCGCCAAGACTCACTTTTGATCATGCTCATTTTTTTATTGTGGATCTTATTTTTCACTAATAGCAATGTCTCATTTTCTTAATGAAATCACTTATATCCGAAAAATAAGACGGTCAAGACTTTACAAGACATGAAGATCCACTCATTCATATTAGCTTGCACTATAGATTTCACGAGAATAATATTTCTGGCTTGGGATAAGCCTCTTCTCTTCGAATCTTTCAACATTTTCTCAATATGGTTTATAATGTTCTGAAACGTCTCCACTTTGACCTCTACCCATTTGTAAAAATTCTCAAATATACTGAATGTCGCTTTAATCTCAAAAATTGAGGGCAATGGTCATATAGTTTTTGTAATATTCAAATTTGTCCTATGTAATTTTTTACATCCATAGTAGACAATATTTTTTCTTGTAAACTTAGATGAATATTTAATTGTAACTAAAATTTCTTTTATAAAATTAGCTTTCGGGAATAATAATGGTATTAATGTTCATATTATTACAGTGCATGACCATCTAGAGTAATAAATTTACCCCTATCCCTTACAATTAATGCAATAATGCTTACTATTTTCAGACAAAAATGGCGAAATTCACAGAAAGCCTAGTACAAAGTGTAGGTGCTTATTCGAATCAGTTGGTTTTTTTCCTATTAGCCCAACAAAGTACTACCAAATTGCCATATCGTGCAACAAACAAAATCTGTTTTAACTTACTGGTCATCATTAATTACATTATTAATTTTCTCAGAAAATTGGGATACAGTAAGTTAATCATAGTTATCCTAACTAATGGTCAAGCCTTATGATGCTAACTATAATTACAATCATTTAATCAAATTTGGTAATCATGATATTTATCATTGGCTAAATTGGAATTATGAATACAATAGGAGAGAGAACAAGACCAAGAAAGATGGGGAGAGTCATTATCCAAGTTCACGTGACAAAACTCAAATAGGGATCAAGATAAAGATCATGGGGGTGGTCTCTATGAATCAAGTTTCACCTGATTTTTTTTTTTAATATTAATAATATTTTTTAGTCTATGAAATTAATTGTAAGTATCTTTTAACACATAAATTATTATGTTTAATTTTTAAAAAAAATTAATTATTCTTTTCAAAATTATTAAAAAAGAATAGTATTATTTTATACTTTAAAAATAATTATCTAATTCAAAGTAAATTTTCATGAGTCAGGTTCACATAAAATTTTGTCATGATCTAATCGCCAAGCCCTAAGTAATAAGTGAGACTACATCACGAGAAATTGTGAAAAGTGAAAGTCTTACATGAGATAGTCTCATGTACAAAACATGATACTCTTACAAGTATAATTGTGGAGTTGGTATGCTGTAAAACTTGTTCACCGTGAAACTGATTTTTTTTACAGACATACTCTTTAGTAATATAAGTCACATCCTTTAGTAATATAAGTCACACCCTTCAGTTATATCACTACAACACTCTTTGCTATAATATAAGTCACACCCTTCACTTTTATGAGTAATACTCTTTATAGTAAAAAGTCACACATTTTATAGTAAAAAGTCACACTCTTTAGTAATATAAGTCACACTTCTTAACAAGTTTCACCGTGAAACTTGTTCACACTAACTTTGCCATAATTGTGATATTACAGAAATTTTGAGTATATTACATAAATATGTAAAAGTATCACATTTTATATAAATTTTTGTGCGGTGAAAAATAAATAGGACTAAAAAGGAGGGGTGCAGAAATAGAAAATCAGTATTCGAGCGGATTCGGAACGCTTGACACCTAGGCGAGGACTAATCGGTCATTTTTTTTATTTGAATGAGTTTTATCTACTACTTATCGATATCTTATAACAAAAATACACTTTAAAATTAATTAATTAACAAATTTACTATATAACTGCTTAATTCGAGATGACAATTCAAACACATTTTCTTAGATTCATTATCCATTATAAATTACAAGAAAATTGATTTAACATAAGAAAGTAAACAAATCCGTACTTTAGAATTTTAGTGTAGTGAAAATTATCAATCTTAATTTATCTTATCATCTACTTATTTTAAGAACAAAGACTCTTATTATCAAATAATAAATTAATGTTGGGCGCCTGGGTGGGCGGATAAGTAAATGATGACCATGACGACAAGCATACACTTCCCTCAATTTGAATTTGAGCAGATTTTGCTTATATGAATAGTGTTAATTTTTTTTTTTAAAATAATAATCGAAACCACACCTTCTCTGGTTGAAAAATAAAATAAAAAAATTAAGCAACCTCCTTGGCTGCCAACTTGGCCGCTTAAGCAGCGCCTAATGCCCCCAAACGTTTAGAAATATCGTTTTTCACAAAATTGGGGTGGGCTAGATTGACTTTTGCATCATTCCTAAATAGTCTATATTTATTTTAAAAATATTAAAATATACAACATTAATTTTATGGATACCGATCATCACCTTGACGTGTAACGAATTCATATAGAGTAGGTCTAATGTAAAAATTTTCATGTATGAAAAATTATAAAATCGTCCTAAATCATGACCTATTCTGGCCGAGTGAACCATCTATACTATTAACACTAAATAATAAATCCTAAATCATGATATATTCGGATCGAGTGAACCATGAATCACTAGGGCCGAGTGAACCATAAACCACTCGATTTTATTTTACCTTCACCATATACATAATTTATTTATAAATAAAAGATTTTTCATGCATGCAAATTTTTATACTAAATTTTGTTATCCATATAAGTCTATAGAGTATTTAAAATCTAAGTATAACACAATGCCGTCATATTCAACTAAAACTACACTGTATACCCATATAGTTTTACAGTTTTACAGAATGCTGTAAAACACATGATCCAAATTCAAATTTTATAAATGGGTCAAATTCTCTATCTTTCAATAAAAAAAGTTGTAAACCATAACTTTTATTTTAGGGACTTAGAACTCACTCTAGTACTTTAATTTTGTATAAAGTATTCAAAGATACATGAAATCAACCCCAAATTGATCCTTGAAGAAATACCATAACAAATTGGCCTAATTCATGCAATTTCTCTTTCTTTATTAAGAACTCACCCCGAATCATTCATGCAACTGCCTCCTTTAAAAGGTAAAATTTATTGCAGAAATAGGAAAAAGAAAAAGGAAAATTAAAGATTATTAAAAAGGCAACATTTAACTGCAACAACTTTAAGCTACATAGGTGAAAACACCTTTTTACCCATAATGAATGCAGAATTTTTCCCCATCCTAGATGCATCTACATTTTCACAATTCTTTACCAGTTCCAATTTCCACCATTAAAGAAATTTCCCAGAACGGATTTCTTGCATTACAGATCTTGAAAAAAAGACTCTAATGGCGATACAAAGTTCGATTTATTCCTGCAACGATTTTTTTGCCCTCCCCCCACCCGGTTCTCTCTCTTCAAAGAGGAGAGAGAAACTGTAACTTGATGATTCATTAATTTCACTATACAAAATTGTCTCAAAAGGGGGTGGATTATTTTTTTCACATAATTGGGTGAATTTCAGTTCCAATCATCGTTGGAGTACCAGTGAAGAGTGGGCGCTTGTTCATCGGAGAACAAATTGCTGCAGGATTCTTCACCAAGGAAATTGTGCTCCTCGATTTTAACAAACTGCGACTGGAACGCCCTGTTTGCATCTGAAAACTGGAAATTCACATTCATGGCGGAATTGTCCAGCAATTGGTGGCGGAAAATCCCGCCGGAGGAAGAAATCGCCGCCGCGATCGGGCTGTTGTTGTTTTCTTCGTTCAGAATCGCGCTCGAATCGCTATCGGAAGATCCATCCTTAAAATCGCAAAAAACAGAGGCTACTGCTGGAGTAATTTCGTTGCAATTCTCCAGTTTGAGCTCAATTGCATCTTCCGTTTCGATTTTCTCCTCCATATCTGAAATCGACGGCTCTTCTTTCACTGAAATTTTGCTATCGTCCTCATTCAGCTTCGATTTCAGCTCGCGAATCTGTCAAAATTAACACAAAATTATCACCTAATACCTTTCAATGAAACAACTAATACTATTGCATCAATTAACACAGATCTTGTTCAAAAAATACCTCATTGAGCAAAGATTCGTTCTCCTTTTGAAGAGATCCATATTTCAGTTTCAGGGCATCATGATTAGTTTTAAGGACGCCGTAATCTCTCTCCAACTGCTTCGTCTTCCACCGGGCGCGGCGGTTCTGGAACCACACCGCCACCTGGCGCGGCTGCAAACCGAGCTCCTGCGCGAGCTTGACTTTCCTGTCAGGCTCAAGCTTGTTTTCGACCTCGAAATTCTTCTCCAGAGCTTTGACTTGGTCAACGCTGAGCCTCCTTTTCTTCTCGGAGAGTTGACCCGATTCTTCAACGCAGCCTTCTTCATCCAAACCCTCCAACATTGTCTGAAACTCCCTCGGGTACATGGAATTGTTTTCATCTACAACAGAAAAATAAAAAATAAAAACAGAGCTCAAAAAATATAGTAATAGGTTATAGGGACAGGAAAACATGCAATGCTTTAATCTTTTTTCACAACATGATCCATTAATAATGAAACTAGTACTAATAAATTGCAGATATATCGCACCTGTGGAATTGGGACAAATGGAGATTAAGCCAGCTAAGGAATCAGAGCTGAGTCTCTTCATGCTTGATGATTCGGTAATGGTGTTTTTTTTATCAGATCTTGTTTAAATTTGCAGTTTTTGGGGCGAAATATATTGTTAAAAACAGAGAGAGGAGAGAGTGTGCGTGTGTGTGATTCAGAGCATAAGAAAGTAATTGGGCGAATGGTTACAAGAAATGGAAAAAAAAATCTCGTGAAAACAGAGAATCCCAAGAAAAGGCAGAGTTTTGTATGGTGTAATAATCATTGTGCAGCTTTTTCGCTTTCTTATGTACTCCATATTCCTTCTTTTTTATCACTTGTGTATCCATCAAAACCCAAAACACAAGATAATTTTAATTCAAAAGCTGCAACTTCTTTTTTGATGATGATTAAATTCATGTATGAGAGAGAAGATGTAAAAATGGGGGGTGGTAGTATCAGTGCCCAGCGGTGTTGCACAATTTCAGTGTCTTTAAATAAAAGGAATTGTGGTTTCGTACGTGGTTAAAATCTGACTGGGGTTAAGCTGCATTTGTTTGCAATTTGGGGGGTTAGCTTTGGGTTTTCCTCCAAATGCAAATGAACCTCAAATTCAAGGCAAATGCAACTTTTTTGGTGCACCGGCATAGCCGGTAATTTTGACCGTTTTTGCAGGATGGGCCGTGGCGCGGCTTGTCATGGCTTCAGGACACGGCTTTGGTGGAGCCGTTTGTGGATTTGGGTTGTGTACGCGGATCCTGACACTGATTTTACAATGAGGGTCTTTGCAGGAAGAGACATGCATCATACTTTTATTTGTTTGACTGATGAGGTATAATTTAGGAACTGATGGGTGTTATTTGTGTTAAATTTATACCCGTCTCATTTATGAAACTGTATCATATGAATTTTTGTCTTGCAAAGAAATTATAAGTGATTATAATTATTAAAAATTATATGCATAAACAATTTAAAGTGTTTTATACTACCTCTGTCCCGAAAAAAGTGCACACCACCTTTATTATCGAATTTTTGTGAGCGAGTTGTTTATTACTCCCTCCGTCCCAATCATAATGACATTTTTACTGTTCATAAGTATTTAGTGGAATAGTGATAAAGTGATAAAGTAGTGGGGTAGGAAGAGTTGTTTATTAGTATTTTATATGATAAAATGATAAAGTGATGAGTAATTGGGGGTAGAAAGCTATGTTTTAAAAACCGGAACCGGAAGTTGAGCCCCCAAAAAAAGGTTGGACCAGGGTCGGACCGGTCGGACCTGATTGAGCCGGATTGAGCCGGTATGACGTCATAATAAATATTATATATATATAATATGCATAATTTTTTAAAAATTCAAAATATAGAGTATGATAAGTGAATATAAAGTATCTAAAGTTACTTCAAAGTTCAAACTTCAAAGTTCAAAGTTCAAACTTAAATTTCTAAACATAATAGAAATGTCCATTAACATAAATAGTTCCAACTTTCAAATTCTCGGAGAGCACAAAATCACTGGCAAAACATTCATTTTCTCCACTAATTTTTTCTGCACATAATCAACAGAAATAAAGTGGGAAATCTTGTGCCGGTAACTTACAAACCTCGTCGGAATAAAAATTCCAGGAAAATAAATATAAAAATCCTCTCTACGAGGACCTAATAATAAATAAAAAACTAAAAAGGAGGAAAAAATAAACCTCTAATTAATTAATTAATTAAACAAGTTTAGAAGCTTTATTTCCGCATCGGTTGGTTGCTCCCCACAATTCGTAGTCACAGATTCTTCAGAATTCATCGACGGGCTTCCTAGCCGTCGTTTCTCCGGTAAAACGCTGCGTTTCATGCCCGAAAACCCCAGCGTTAAGCTCAGATCAAGATCGTCCTTCAAACCACGCCGTTTCTGCCCCAAACTCGACGAATCCTCCGGCTCCGATTCCATTAACTCCGCGATTGGCTTCAACGCGCCGCCACGAAGAACCGTCTCCACCGCCGCCTGACACACTTGCCAGTTGCCCGTCCACAAAAGCCCCACTGCCCCGTTCACCGGGTTCACCGTCCTCCCGGGGAGCAATCGATTTCGTTTGGGTTGAATTTGGTTTGCCTCTGTGCTTAGCCGCGAGCTTATGGCTTTTCTGATTCTCAATTCTCAATTTCTGAAAGAAAGAATCGTTTTTGGGTTAAATCGATTTCGTTTTTTCAGTAATAAAAAAAAAAAAATTAAGTGAAAACCGGTCAAAACCGCCGGTTTACCGGTTGACCGGTTTCCGGTTTTGACCGGTTTTCAACCGGTTTTTCCATTTTTCGGGGTAGTGGTCCAATAGCGGTTTTTATACCTCTATTGGACCGGTTCAGGGCGGTTCACCGGTTCGACCGGCCGGTCGGACCGGGTTTTTAAAACATAGGTAGAAAGTGTTGTTTATTAATATTTTATGTGATATAGTGATAAAGTAATAAAATGTGTAAGTAACTTTACCATTATGATTGTGACGAAAATATGGGGTACTTTACCATTATGATTGGGACGAAGGGAGTAGTATTTTAAATGATAAAGTGATTTTTAAAGAGGGGTATTATAGATCTACATCTCATCTATTGCATGCATCTTTAAAAATTATTTTATCATTTCAAATACTAATAAAACACTCGCTCGCAAAAATATGGGAAAACAGTAAACGTGCACGTTTATTTGAGATGGAGGGAGTATCTTTTATTAGATTTTTTTTTAAAGATAATCAATTATAATAGTTTACTAAGATAATCAATTACAATAGTTCGTTCGACCACCGGGCATATGACAATATTTTTTCGTCTCGCTGTAGAACGGAACCGCAACCACCACAAGAGGGGGACCAACCGAAACTGCAACTCAGACTCGTAATCACACCGCAATTGGAATCGCAACCACCACAAGAGGGAGAACTCACCCCACCACAAGAGGGAATAAATTTTCTCTCTCCGTCTCTTGAACCCAGAACGTCATGGTCCTAGGTGGTCTTTTATTAGATTAAATAAGCTTTTAAAAGTTAATATTTATCTTTAGTTGCCTATGATCATTTTTTTTAAGTATTATCTTTTTTAGTTGCTTTTGAGCATTTTTTTTAGTATTATCTTTTTTATTTTTTTGAATTTTTTACAAAAAAATCTAATTTTAATCACCCCAATGTTATCATTTCAATTTTGTTTCAAGTTTTAAAAGTATCATGATGAGAAAACTCGTTATGTGAAATAAATTAACATGTGAAAACAATTTTTATGCATTTAATATGGATTTTTCTTTTCTGGGTCATATTAAATAAGTTTCGGACATAAATATACTTAAATTATCAATATCCATAATCTGATAACCATATTATAACAACCCAACAAATTGTATACTATTCTGTATAAGTGAGGCTAAACTTATTTATAATATAAAATTTATATATTACATCTATAAATTAATATAATTATAATAAATAATTGATATTATTATATTTGTAAATTAAGATCATAGTGTTAGATATTAATGATATTAATTTATAGGAGTTGTAGTATCAATTTATAGATATAATGATATCAATGGAACAAGTTTCACGTATGAGTTTGTGTTTATACAAAATGATTATATGAACTACCGTGTTTCATACTCAATATCCTATACCATTATTATTATTATTATTATTATTATTATTATTATTATTATTGTGTATTGCATATGTGATTTCATGCATGAGAGGGTACAACCAAACACAAATCACACTCATCCCTCTCAAAGTCTTAAAATGCAAATGTCTAATTTATGTTCTGTCTTACTGTGAGACAGTCTCATGGAAGTGTGTCTTTTTAATTAATTATATGACATGAAAACATTTTATAGTACACATGCATGTTGGAAAAAAAATTATATTTTGGATGATCGGTCAAAAGAATGGGTAAAACTCTTATGAGCATGAGACCACACTTTATGTTCGTAAGTGGAATGGAGCAAATCAAAATTTATTATATTGAAGAAAAGATCTGTTACTAAATTCATTAAAAAAAATGCAGCAACAAGAAAATGAAAATAAATTCAATGGTGTAATGATGAAAGATTTCATGAGTACCTTGATGGTTGTAATTGTCACAAAAAAAAACCCAAAGTGCCCAATCCATAAATTAAATTAATGTGGTCCATTTTACTTTTTACTTGGAAAAAATAATATTGGACCATTCTTGATGACAATTTTTGCCCAGAAATTTTGTAACACGGTCACATTCAGATTAAGAGCACTACATAAAGTTATGGCAAAAAGTTGATTTTTTTTGCTTTGAAGGATGGTGTTAGAAATATTGCACCCTATGAACAAAAGCACATATTTCATCTTATACAACATCTTACTTATATAACACTTAGAATGATAAGTCAATTTTAATATTTAGGAACCTAACAACATTATTTTTCATTGCAGTACAACTTTGTAATCAGGTGATTCAAACGATGGGTTAATCCCAAATTATCAAATGGATTGATAATAATTTAATAAATTAGGTCTCCTGTGCAAATTTATAGTGATACATCGTATAATAAAAAGTATTCCCGAGTCACCGTAATATATACTTAGATAAACCAGGTTCATGATAAGTTTTTATATATCTTATTTCAGGCATATCAATCGCTCTACTCTTATCATGATTTTGTCGTGTATGAGTTATGGTACTTATGGACATAAATGATCTATCATCTTTGCTTGTCCAAAATATCTTAAACCTCATGTTTACCATATAACTGTAAAATGTAACAATATGGTGAAGCCTGTCACGATTTGGCTATACAACTATGAAGATGATAAAAATCAATGTAACACAAGAATGGTAAAAAAGAAAAATTAACACTTTAGGGCTCATGCTATATTAATTAAAAGATTAATTGACATCCCAATAATTCTGATAACAAGAATTGCACCTAATACATGTGACACTAGGGATTTTATTCCCAATATCCTATTGATGCTTACACCAAAATTGGTTGGTTGGTTGCATATATAGGTGCATCATACACTCATAATTTAATTTAGAATTATGTAACTTTTTATAATGAAAGATACAATTTGTTTACATTGAACCGTGCAATTATTAATAATGAAAAAACACACGGTTCAGTGTAAACAAGTTAGTTGTTAGTAGTTAGTACACCAAGCATTCAAACACTCCACAAATTCACCAAGCCACCTTATAACTCCATACTCCAGTTCGCTCCCAAAGGGAATCGAACCTGGGTCTCCCACTCAATTGAGGAGCCCAGTGGTCAGGTGGGCTAAGCCACCTGGTTTTAAACTCTTTCTATTGTTATCATCAACTATATATAACTTAATTGCCATATCGAATCCCCTATATTCCACATTCATAATTTTACCATGTTTAGTACGTGTATTGATTTCATAAAAAGCCACATACATTATTCTATCTAATTTAATTTATTTGTAGATCATATAAAATGGGTCTGTAAGTATTAAGTAGATTTAGGTGCATTTACAGCTGTGAAGAAGGATATATCATGTCATTTACTTAATTTTATCTGAAATTTTTATAATTGTTGGGAGATGAATTTAATAAAAGATATATGATTTTGATTTGATCCAAAAAACCCCGAAAGTATGACATGTTCGTAATGATCTTGATAGTTGAGTCGAGATTCGGTTTGAGAGTATTCAGATGTTATCTCGCAAAATGTATAGTCGCCAGATATAGTTCAGATAGGTTCAAGACTCAAGAACTCAATACGCTTATGAAGAAACCAAGTTTCAAGATGAAATCAAGATCTCAAGACTCAAGATAAAAACCGAGATATCAAGACTCAAAAGAGATATCAAGAACCAAGACTCAAAGACGAAGATTCAGTATCGGGCCAATAGACTCGTAAGACTCGTAAGACTCAAGACCCTCAAGACTCGTAAGACTCAAGACGCAAGATCAAGACCGAAGATTGAAGATCAAAAGAATACTTGAAGGCACAAAGAATTATCAAGACTCGAAAGAAGGTATCAATGCTCAAGATGAACCAATGTTCCGAGGCAATCGAATATATCTATCTCAAGGATGCAATACTTGATAAGATCGCGATTCCTTAGAAAGTTAGATATTGCCAAGACATTCAAATGCGCATAAAAGGAACTAAGTCGGTTGTTGTTAAGGTTATATCAAACTCGAGTTTGTAACCAAAAGAGCCGCTTGAAGGTGTCTACCTTTAACCGGAGACAAAAGTCAAAAAGAGGAAGACAACATCGCACCCATCTCGACATCGACAAAGGATGTGTCGTTGAAAAATAATGTCAGATGTACAAAAGTTTCAGACTGCAAAAAGTGAAGACCGGCTACATGAAAGGCTATTGCCTAGAACGTGTTAGGGAGTTTCAAACCCTAAATATAGTCGTTTCTCACACACCATAAGAGGGAACTCACGAAGCTATCTCTCCAACGGATAGTTTTCAAGAGTGACCTTGGTGTATGCCTATAAATACTGGTGACCCTCTACATTGTAAGGTCACGGGAAATTTATACGCAACTCAAGAGCTCAAACTTATTCTTGCCAAAGTTAAAGCACTCGAAAAACTTAGAATTTCTCAAGTGCTTCTACATTGAAGAGAGCTCACTATACTAAGCCTAGCTTGATAAGGATTATCCAAAGCTTAGTCAAGATATCCTAACCCTTTGCATTGTGCTTCATTGTAAAGGATATCTCATCCTAGTTGGAAACCAACCGAGAAACCCCAAACCCTTGAGAAGGTAGTTGGAGTGTGTTTGTTGGTGAGAAGAGTTGTAAAGAGTTAGTAAACTACGCGGGAGTAGTCGTAAAAACTCTGTAGAGGAGAAGTTTGTAAGCTGACAGGGGTAGTCCAAAACTTGTTTGTGTTTCGAGTAAGTAAACTACGGAGGTAGTCGAAAAAACTCAAGGTCGGGTTGAGTAAGTAAACTACGTGGAGTAGTCGAAAAACTCGTACGAAGTTGAGTAAGTAAACTACGCGAGGTAGTCGTAAAGCTCATAAGTTGATAGTGAATTTCTCGAGGATCGAGAGAGAGCGGATGTAGGAGCTTGAGTCTCCGAACCACTATAATTGCCGTGGTTGTTTATTGCTTTCCTTATCTCGTGCTTAATCGCTGCATTGACTTGATTTTGAAAGCATACTTTTCAATCGATATTCGGTTGGAATCAATCCACCGGGTTGCATAACCAATCACAACCTAATCACTATTTCATAAAGGGAAGGTTTTCAAAGAAAGCTTAAAACGAGTATAAACTAAAGCGCCAACCATTAAGACGACGACCGAAAGTAGCTAGAACAGATAGTTACCAAACCGAACTCTCTTCCGAGGATTCAAGAAGTTAGTTATCTCGATCCAAGCAACTCAGGATCTCTCGACACTCGTGACTCGGTTGGGATTATCTAAGGTATCTCGAAAGAAATTTCCGGGATCACTGCCTCGGTGAGACTTTGACTCAGAGCGATCTGTGCTTCTCGAACCTAATCTTCGATGATTATCTCGACCCAAGCCGACCTCGATGAAGAAAAAAAAAAAGTTTTAAAAACACCGAACACGTGTATTCCCCCATACACGTGTATGACTTCGCTTTACACGACCAACAAGTAGTATCGGAGCAAAGGGTTCATCTTGACCACTTAGCTTTGTTGACCAAAAGTTTTATTTTTCAAAAATACTTGTGGTCTATCTGAATCGATCTTATTTGGTGAAATTTTTTTTTTTCAAAAGATCGGATAAAAATGTCTTCTAAAAACTTCCCATGTTCTCGATTGAGAACTATGATCTTTGGAGATCGAGAATGCAAGCTCATCTCAGATTCCAAACATGAGCGTATGTGGAGAGTGGTCTCTCAAGGACCATTCCAATTTCTTCGTGGTGAATCCTGGAGAAATGAAGATGAGAGAATTGATCCTGCAGCAGATTTCCTAAGTCCGACCAATCAACTCGAGGAGAGAAAGTTAGTCAATCTAGACTACATTGCAAAAGACACACTATACAAGAGATTGATTGATGATGTGATGGGAATGATCTCTCACCGTAAATATCTTGCTAAAAGAAATTTGGGATACACTACCAGAATGTGCGCAAGGCACGATCATATAAAAAAAAACAAACTTTCAAAGGGCAATTGGAAAGTTTGATAGTTTTGAAATGGATGATGGTGAATCAATAGACAAATTGGAAGTCAGATTCACTAGCATCATGAATGATCTAAATGCACTTGGAAAGAAATATCCACAGAGAGAAGTTGCATTGAAAATTCTTAGAGGTCTTTCTAAGAAATGGGATATTCATGCAGTGGTGATTGAAAATACCAAGAACATTAATTCAATGACATACCAACAAGTCTTCTCTGAGCTGAAGGCCTATGAATTTGTAATTGATAAGAAATCCAAAAAGGCTGACAACAAAGATGATTCTTCATCGAGTAAAAATGTGGCTTTAAAAGCCAAAGATAAAATCTGTTAGACTAGAGAGTTTGAGAACCCCATGCCAAACATCAGGATGAGCTTGAGGAAAAGCTAGACTTGATGGCAAGGAGGTTTGACAGACTTAATAAGAGATTTGGAAAATACAAAAGCTATTACAGAACCACAGTACCGAAGAAACCCGAGGACAGATCAACCGGTAAAGAAGAAGGACCTGAAAGTTGAAGGATCTTCATCCAGAAAGAAGGACTCCAAGTCCAAGGAAGAAAATGATCAGGATGATGATACCAACAGATGCTATAATTGCCAGAAGAAATGTCACTTCCAGTATGATTGTCCAGATTTGAGTGCTAAGGAGAGAAGAGAAAGGCAAGCTAAAAGAGACCAGAAGTTCTCAAGCAAAAAGGCCATGATTGCAGAAGAAGAACACTCTGAGGAGGGATCTAGCTCTTCAGATGAGATATTCTCGCATGCGAGGAAAGTGATGACATCTGCCTGATGGCCATTGAGGAGGTAAACTCTTCTTTCTCTGTTGTTGCTCCTACACTAGCACAAGAGTTTTCAAGTTCCACTGAAAATAGTCATTTTGACCTGATGGATTCTTTTGAGAATCTGATGAAGGACTATACTGTTTTGCAAGGACTGCTAAATAGAACTCAAGAGCAGAATAAGGAACTGGAAGCTGAAAATCTAAAATGGAAAGACTCTAGCAATATTGAAATCACTTCTCAATTAATGGGAGCTACTGATGAACTAGATGTTCTGAAAGTACAATTCTCAGAGAAAGAGAAGTTGATAATGTCCCTAATCGAAAAGCTAGAGAAATCCATCAAGAAATTCACTAATCGGAATCGAAGTTCAATGACCTCTCTGAGAAGCATAAAACTCTACAGAACTGTGAGGGTAGTGCACAGAAGAAGTTAACTCTATTGAATAATGCATCTAATGTAATAGATGAAATTCAGAGTTACCAGAGATCTGTGACTATAAAAACTGGATTGGGATTTATTCCAGGGGGAACCTCACAAGGTCATCTAAATGCTGCATCAAGTAGCAAGAAGACTATCTTTGTAAAACCAGTGGCACCTACACTTCAAGCTGAAGTAATGCCCAAGGTTGTAGACAAGGGAAAATGACCTATGGTCTCAAAAAAACGAATGATCGGGGTTAAAAGCCCAAACCTCGGTGAAGGCTAGAAAACCTGAAAGCGATCGGTTGAAAAGTTTCGAGCAAGTACTTCAAAGCCTCAGGGCTAAGAATGCAAACCTAAAAGGCTCCACACTGAACCATCGAGGAATCCTCGATGAGAAACACTCACCGAGACATTCTCAACTCAAGAGACCAAGTCCTCGAGATCTTTGAAAGACCAGATTTCAAAGATGACAACCTGAACCCCACTTGCCTAAGGGTAAAGGTTACCTGAACCCGAGTCAACAAAGATTTAGACCGGCTGCACAAAAGCCTAAGCATCCAATGTAAGGCCTGAACCAAAGAAGAATTCAAAGGCACATGTTCATGCTAAAACGAGCACACATACACAGAAAGCTGCTAAGGCACCTAGAGTTGTAGATGTGTATGTTGATGTTTATGGAAGACAAATTAGCCACTCTAAAGTGATTAGAGTTGTCAGGCAGATTTGGATTCCGAAAGGTACATCTAACCTTGTAGGACCCTACACAAACTGGGTACCTAAGAATTGATCTGTTTTTCAAGAGGAAAACAAGGGCACTGAACTGACTAAAGATCACATGGCACTGATGAGCAGAGATGAAAAAGCTCCTGATATATGGTATCTTGACAAAGGATGTTCAAGACATATGACAGATATACAAGAAGATACTCAAAGGACTATGTTGAACAAAGAGGCCCACATATCACTTTTGGAGATAACTCCAAGGGACAGACTGGGGGATATGGAACTTTGAAAATCGACTCAGTTCATATCCATGGTGTTTCATATGTATCTGGATTGAAGCATAACTTGCTTTCAATTAGCCAATTCTGTGATAAGGGTTTTAATGTTGAGTTCTCTAAGAACTTATGTTTTGTGAAAGATGATACATCACGTAAAGTATTACTTGGTGGTACAAGAAAAGAGAATGTGTATCTTGGCCGATTGAGTTCAACTCCTAAAGATACATGTTTAGTTGCTAAAAGTTCCACAGATACCAAATTGGTTATGGCATAAAAGAATGAATCACCCGAATTTTAAAACCCCGAACAAGCTTGCAAGATTAGCTCTTATAAGAGGGTCATTTAATGAAGTGTTCAAGAAGGAACATATTTGTGATGCGTGCGAGAAAGGAAAACAGATAAGAGCATCATTTAAAAGCAAAATTGAGGTTTCTACTGAAAAAATACTTCAGTTACTGCATATGGATCTTTTTGGTCCTATAACACCTGTAAGCACGAATGGCAGGAAGTACACATTGGTAGTAGTTGATGGCTACTCAAGATACACTTGGGTCATATTCTTACTCAGTAAGAAAGAGACTCAGATAAAGCTGCCAGAATTATTGAAAAGGCTCAGTATTGAGAAAAATCTGAGTGTGGTCAAAATCAGATCTGACAAAGGAACTGAGTTTATAAATCATATCATATCTGATTATTGTGCATATAATGAAATTTCACATGAAACATCAGCTGCAAGGACCCCTCAACAAAATGGTGTTGCTGAAAGAAGGAACAAGACTCTAAAAGAAGCTGCAAGGACAATGATTGTTTGGGTTTACATTCCTAAAAAGGTTTTAAATAAGTCAACACCGTGACGCTACTCTCGAGAATAGATCCATGCCGACCAAGAGTCAAGGCAAAACACCCTATGAGCTTTGGAATGAAAGCGAAGCCTCTTGTTTCTTTCTTTTCGTGTGTTTGGTTGCAAGTGTTTCATACACAATAATGGTAAAGAAACGATTGAAAACATTTGATAGTAAAGTCGATGAAGGAATAGTCTTAGGATATTCTCAAGTCAAGAAAGCTTTCAGAGTTTACAACTGTAGGACTCTTATTGTGGAAGAAACACCTCATGTTGTTTTTGATGAATCTACTTGTGTTCAGAAGAAACATGAACATGATGCAGATGAACCGACTAAGAGGATCACCAGATTAAGCCCGAAAATGAAAAGATAAATCATCCACTAAACTCGAAAAGAAGAAGTCACCACTATCTATGATTGGGTGACTCGGACTTCGAATAAAGAAGTTCAGGATGGAAATCGTGATGGTAAGACTCGAAAACCAACACTCCAGGTGACCAATCCGAGCAGACACCGCCTCGGACTCGTGTATGTGATGCCAATGAAGATGTGGTCACAATGAGGCAAATTCTCAATCTATCAACCAAAGGGAACAAATGTCTCGATAATGTTCTCAATAGAATTTCCCTTGAGGAAGATGATTCCTTTCTCCTTTTCTCGTTGTTCCCCGAAGTTTACGATTTAATCAACCTCGACATTTCAAATGTTGAGGATATTATTGAAGGGGAACATCAAGAAGGAAATAGTTAGATAGTCATCCTACAAGTCGATTGTGGGTGATCTAACCTGAAGGTGTTAAAACAAGAAGGTTCCATGGTGAGAGTGCACTATTCTAACAACTTCCTATCGAGAAAAAGAACCTACCGAGATTGGTGAAGCTCTACAAGATTCTCATTGGATTATTGTTATGCAAGATGAAATTTGAATCAATTCTCAAGGAATGAAGTATGGAGCCGGTAGATAGACCGAAAAAGGCACAATGTCATTGGAACCAAGTGGGTTTTCAAGAATAAAAGAGATGAAAACAACAACATTGTGAGAAACAAGGCAAGGCTAGTTGCAGACAAGGTTATTCCCAAGAAGAAGGCTTGGATTATGATGAAACCTTTGCACTGTTGCAAAGACTAGAAGCCATCATATTGTTTCTTGCATATCTTTGCCACATGAAGTTCACATCCTATCAAATGGATGTGAAATGTGCATTTCTGAGCGATTGCTTAAAGAAGAGGTTTATGTGGAACAACCTCCCGGTTTCAAAATGAATGACCAAGTTTACGTGCTCGTAAAAGCTTTGTATGGTCTCAAACAAGCACCCGCAGAGCATGGTATGATACTTTTTCTCGGTTTTCATCGACTGACCATGGTTTTGTCAAAGGGATCGCTGATAGAACTCGCTCGTGATAGAGGATGGGAAGATATCTTACTAGTTCAGATATATGTTGATGACATCATTTTTGGATCTCCAAACCATCAGCTGTGTGAAAAGTTTTAAACACTGATGAAAGGCAAGTTTGAGATGTCAATGATGGGAGAGATGAATTTCTTTCTAGGTCTTCAAGTGAAACAATCAAAGGAAGGAATATTCATCAACCAGGAAAAGTACACCGTAGATCCGATTGCCAAATATGGTGTATGATTTGTAATACGCTTAGATTCTAATGAATACTAACTACAAGATGGATCCTCGATTCAAGGCAAATCAAATGAGTCATATACGATTATAGAGAATCATTGATCATTGCTCTATCTCACGTTAAAGTAGGCGGATATAACATTTGTTTGTTGATATGTGCAAGATACCAAGCTAATCCTAAGGCTTGTCACATGGAAGGGTTCAAAAAGATATCAAGTATCTTAAAGGCACGATGAATAAGATTATGGTATCCAAATGATGATAACCTCAATTAACCGGGTTACTCGGATCTTTGATTATGGAGGTTGCAGAATTGATGAAGTCCACTTCGTGAACTTGTCAATTTCTAGGAAGTGTCGATATCTTGGTTTTCGAAGAAATGCACCCTCGAAGAGCAACAAGTACTATCGGTTTAATACATGGTCGCGAGGAAGTCGCTGCGGCCTTTTCTTTGCTCGCATAACAATTAAGGGATTATAAAGTTGTAGCCAATGAAGTACCAATATTTTGTGACAATAATAGTGCCATTGCTATTTCACAAAATCCGTTATTGCACACCGATGCAAGCATGTGGATATCGACATCACTTCATCGAGAGATCATGTCGGAAGAAGGACATAAAGATGGAGAAAATTCATACCGATAAGCAAAGAAATTGATATCTTGACTAAACCTTTGGCTGAATCAAGATTTCGTGAACTTTCGGTTTGAATTAGGGATGTTAGAACCAGTGTATAGAGTAAAATCTGAAAATTGAAGGTTTTCGATGATGAAGTTTTCTCGGAATTCTTTCCGAGAAGTTCGAGATAAAATGGAAATATTGAACGAGTCTCGAAAAACTCAGATTCTTCAAGGTCAAGATTTCTGAGAGATATTGAACCAATTCAAGATTTCTTCGATTATACTAACATTTTATCAAGGTCGAGACTCGAAGAAGACCGATAGAGGGAAATTAGTCCGAAGAAGTAATGACTCATGCGACCCATTTATTGCTTAAATGAAATTCAAAGAATCATTCGCAATAAATATAAAACACCGAGGAATGTTTTTGGGCGGATCATTTTAAATTCGAAGAAGGTCAATACCATTTAATGCTCGCTACATTAATGACCAATGAGGATGTTTAAAGCGCTTTACTTTTTGGAGATCGCTCGGTAAGATAATTCGATTAATCTGAGATTAATCTCAACCGTTATTTTTCACCTAACCAACGGATTCTCCACGATCTCGGGCTATATAAACCCCAATAAGCCATTCAAGCTAAAATTTTATCAAACCCTTCGTTCCCAAATCCTCTGCAAATAAATTCCATTTGCCCAGAAATTCCCAAAACCTAAAGCTCCATTTCTTCAATCAATCTCTAAAATGGCCCCAACCTTGTTCGAGATTAGCCAAAACCAACAAGCCGGGTACGAAGTTCGTTGTCTCACCGAAAGCACAACCAACTCAAAGCCGTAAGAGGAGGCTCTGATATGATTCGATCAAGCTAAACTCACCCAACTAGTCGCAAAACCCACTGCACCAGAGTTTGCTAAAGAGGTAATTGAATTCATCTATAACTCAAGATAGATGAAGAGGGTTGTATGTATTCTAATTTAATCAGATCACATTTAGAGCAAATGTCCAAATACATCGATTTTGAGAGGATCTCATATATAGTTCCAAAAAATCAAATGATGTTTTTTGAGCTCGCGGATGAGAGAGGATCCTACGATGTATATGCCGGGTAGAGAGCAGAGTACTTAGATAGGATTGCCGAGAATCTCGTTAAGTTTGAGGCGACATTGCATAAGAAGCACTTAAAGCCACAATATCGTGTGTTGATGGATATTGTGAGCAAGAGCATCATGAGTCTTCGGGGAGTTTTGAAGCGGTCGACTCCGGCTCAGATTGATGGCGGCAATCGAGGCCTCACCCACCACCGACTTCAACCGCTAAAATTTTTGATTCGGACGGTGAGTGAGCGCGGACCAAAGTTTTGAAGAAGGTTGACGGGCGATCTCAATAAAAGGCAATATCCACCATGCCACCAAAATTGCTTATATTTTGGAGATGTGCAGAGAGAAGGAGGATATCTTCACCAATTCGACCCCATTCCCTAAGTCCAAAATTCTCTTTAAGCCCATTCTTTGCAAAGAAGCTGTGCCATCGTGGGAAGAGAGAAAAAAGGAAGAATCACCAATTCTTGGTGAAAAAAGAGACTCGGGAGCGTCTGTGATCAGAAAGAAGATAGACGAAGAGCAGAAGCGAAGGAGTGAATTCAGGAAGTTTGCGAGCAAGAGGAAATGAACATCAAAAGCACTAAAGTGGCCCACGTTGATAAATGGATGCCCATCAAACTCAACGATATGTGGAAGAAGTCAAGAGAACCTTCGTTCAATTATGATGTTCTCGTGGAATGGAGAGGGAAAAGCTCGGATCGTAATGAAGTTTTCATTAAATATCTCCTAATCTTCTATCCAAAGTATCTACAAGGCTGGATTAACCTTGCGGATGAAGGAGAGGTACAGATAGTAGCCCCTGGTCCATACTCATATCCTCCTCCAAGACTTGGTAATGGCTTGGTGAATGAGAAGGCCATTACTCAAGAGATTGCTCAAGATCTTTGGTCATTGGGTCTAACAGAAAACAATCCCATTATCATCAAGGAAAGAAATGAGTCAAGAAGAGATTTTTCGAATGTTCGACTTGGAGGTGCCTACCGATGAAGTTGAGAATGAAGCAAATCAAGAGCGTAAGACCAAGAGCCAAATCAAGATCAAGATCAAGACTCGTAAGATTCTCGTAATCTTTAAATTTTTGTCTTTTTGATTTTGTTGATAAACTCATTGTAATCTGTAATGGGATACCAATCATCAATGAAGATTTATCATTATGCTCAAAAGATAATATCTCATTATCTTATTTACATGTCTTTTATTTTGATATGCCTGAATGAATGTCTCTGAACTGATTGTATGTTTATATGGGAGAAATTGTTTAAGTATTTGGTAATGAACTATTTAAAGAGATTCATTACTGAAGAAATTGTTAAATGATTTAAATTGATTGGGAGACTCTCTGAAATTGTTGGGAGACAACCAATCTTGTAATAGGACAAACTGAAACCTGAGTATAGGTTATATGTTTGTAACAAGATAGGTTTTAGCATCATCAAAAAGGGGGAAATTGTTGGGAGATGAATTTAATAAAAGATATATGATTTTTATTTGATCCCAAAACCCCTGAGTATGACATGTTCAGAATGATCTTGATAGTTGAGTCAGGATTCAGTTTGAGAGTATTCAGGATGTTATCTGCAAAATGTATAGTCAAGCAGATATAGTTCGTGATAGGTTCAAGACTCAAGAACTCAATACGTTCAAGAAATTGAAGTTTCAAGATGAAACCAAGTATCTCAAGACTCAAAGATAAAATCGAGATATCAAGACTCAAAGAGATACTAAAGAACTGAAGACTCAGCACGAAGATTCAGTGTATCAGTCAATAGACTCGAAGACTCAAGACTCGAAGACCTCAAGACTCGTAAGACTCAAGACGCAAGATCAAGACCAAGATTGAAGATCAAAAGAATATCAAGGCACAATAATTATCAAGACTCAAGAAGGTATCAATGCTCAAGATGAACCTCAATGTTCCGAGGCACCAATATATCTATCCGGCGGATGCAATATCGATAAGATCGCGATTCCTTAGAAAGTTAGATATTGCCAAGACATTCAAATGCGCATAAAAAAAAACTAAGTCAAGTGTTGTTAAGGTTATATCAAACTCGAGTTTGTAACCAAAAGAGCCGCTGAAGGTGTCTACCTTTAACTCGAGACAAAAAGTCAAAAAGAGGAAGACAACATTGTACCATATCGACAATCGACAAAGGATGTGTCAAAAAAAGAATGTCAGATGTACAAAAGTTCCAGACTGCAAAAAGTGAAGACCGGCTACATGAAAGGCTATTGCCTAGAACGTGTTAGGGAGTTTCAAACACTAAATATAGTCGTTTCTCACACACCATAAGAGGGAACTCACGAAGCTATCTCTCCAACGGATAGTTTTCAAGAGTGACCTTGGTGTATGCCTATAAATACCGGGTGACCCTCTACATTGTAAGGTCACGGAAATTTATACGCAACTCAAGAGCTCAAACTTATTCCTCTCAAAAGTTAAAGCACTCGAAAAACTTAGAATTTCCCAAGTGCTTCTACATTGAAGAGATCTCACTATACTAAGCCTAGCTTGATAAGGATTATCCAAAGCTTAGTCGAGATATCCTAGCCCTTTGCATTGTGCTTCATTGTAAAGGATATCTCATCCTAGTTGGAAACCAACCGAGAAACCCCAAACCCTTGAGAAGGTAGTTGGAGTGTGTTTGTTGGTGAGAAGAGTTGTAAAGAGTTAGTAAACTACGCGGAGTAGTCGAAAACTCTAGAGGAGAAGTTAGTAAGCTGCTGTGGGTAGTCCGAAAACTTGTTTGTGTTTGAGTAAGTAAACTACTGAGGTAGTCGTAAAAACTCAAGGTCGGGTTGAGTAAGTAAACCACGGGAGTAGTCGAAAAACTCGGGCCGAAGTTGAGTAAAGTAAACTACGCGAGGTAGTCAGAAAGCTCAAAAGTTGATAGTGAATTTCTCTGAGGATCAGAGAGAGTGGATGTAGGAACTTGAGTCTCCGAACCACTATAATTGTTGTGTTGTTTATTGCTTTCCTTATCCGTGCGGCTTAATCGCTGCATTGACTTGATTTTGAAAGCATATTTTTCATCGATATTCATTTGGAATCAATCCACCGAAGTTGCATAACCAATCACAAAATAATCACTATTTCATAAAGGGAAGGTTTTCGCCAAAGCTTAAAACGAGTATAAACTAAAGGGTCAACCATTTCGCGACGATCGAAAGTAGCTAGAAACAGATAGTTACCAAACCGAACTCTCTTCCGAGGATTCATGAAGTTAGTTATCCGATCCAAGCAACTCGAGATCTCTCGACACTCGTGACTCGGGCCAGATTATCTCGAGGTATTCAAAAAAAACTCGGGATCACTGCCTCAAGAGACTTTTGACTCGAGCGATCGTGCTTCTAACCTAATCTTGATTATCGACCCAAGTTCGACCTCGAAGAAAAAAAAAAAAAGGTTTTAAAAACACCGAACACGCCAGATTCCCCATACACGCCAGTAAAGACTTCGCTTGATCGGGACCAACAATAATGAAGCATTATTATAATGCTAGTTGTTTTGTTCAATTCGGATCATGTTTCTAATGCTACATTTCTTAGTATATGCACATGTGACATGAGAGAATATTCAGAGCATGCACAGTTCGAATAAAACCGACTAGATATCCCAACACTATTTAAAACCAATTTGACCAAATTTGGGGCCCTAGATATTTTATATAAATCGATCTAATTAAGTGTCATATAATTCTTTTTCTTTTTTTTTTTTTTTTTTTTTTAGGTTAGGCTAAAAAAAAATTAGAAGGTGTAATTTTCCTCCATTTGAGGACCACCGCAGCATTTGGTGTTTGACTTGATCATATTTCATAGTCGATATATGGGAATCTTTCTCCAGCTTTAATTAAAGAACTGAAGTTGCTTTTTTTGTAATTAAAATGGATAACAAAAGTGAAGGTGGAAGAAAAGTTGTAACAGAAGCAATCCCAAAATAAATAAATAAATGCATAGAAATGAGTTGTGAGGCATGTGGGATTCGTAATTTTGCATTCATTTTCATCACAAAATAGTTCAAACATATATTCCTATCAAATTTCCTCAACTTTGGCCGTTGCACAAACGGGTGATCGTTTAATATGTTGAATCAACGTCTTATTATTAACTAGATTATTCCTATTGTAATTATTCACTTAAGGAGTGTTGAATCATGATACTCATTTAACTTTTTATTTATTTTTATTTTTTAAAAGAATTTAACGTTTTATAAATTAATCATCATGTGTAAAAAATACTAAACTAACTGTAAAAATACGACAGAAATAAAAATTCACCTTGAATCTTCCTTCACAAACTGTCAAATAACAGTATCTATATAATTTTTTATTTAAAATATTACTTCTTTATTTTATTTTTTACACATGCTCTTAATCTATCTCTATATTAACTTAAATTACTATTACTCGAATTTCATATATCCATCTTCGTTGTGATATGTGGCAAAAACAGGAGAGCGATTCAATATTTTTTATATCACAATGTCCTTCTTCTTCCTTCTTTTTATCAATCTTATCTCATTTCTTCTCTATTACATGCTCTACAGCCTAATCATCCCTCTTGTCTCTCTTATTTTGTTTTTCTTATTGGAACTTTCTATCTCGTGCTTTTCTTCACCATGCTTTGGCTCATTTTTCACCATTGATTTGGTTTCCAGTTCCTCCTTTGTATTTTCTTCTGCTTTATAAACCTTCTCAATTTCGATCTTAACTGCGAGATGAACTTCTTATTTCTCCAACTTCTCGGATTCTATACGATTATTGTGAAGTTAGTCTTCAATCTCAATCCACCATCCTAGCAAAATAAACACCCAAAAGTCATATTCATCATCCAGTGCAGAACTCAATTACAATTAACATTAAAACCTTAGTATCACCAAAAACCGTTTGTAAGATAGACAATAATCTCATAACTCACGCAATAATGCTTTGCAAATGAAGAACTCTGTCACAAAAATCGCCTTTTGACTGAAGTTTTAAGAACAATGACTATCATCACAAAGAAAAATAAACACTTACACCTAATGGTGGATGGGCGATGGCCTGCTTCACGAAGGCTGACAACTACAACCCTCACAGAGATGACGGTAGAGCAGCGAACAGTGGCGGCAATCTGGTCGTACACGGAGACGGCTGAAACTGGTCTACATAGACGACGAACGAAATCTGGTGCCTTGGGTCACTGTCGTCTTACAGGTCAAACTCAAAAAGATCACAATATTAAGGTTCCAATAGAAACCAATCTACCATCTTTGAATTCACCTACTTATTGTTTACAGGCATATACACATTTCTGGATATAAAATTGGTTTGCATGGGCCACATACTCTGTTAATCTTGCATAATATACACAACCAAATAAAATTAATCTGCATTTAACTAAATAATCTGTTAATCTATTTTCTAAAGTTGTACTCAATCAAATTTGTATTTTTTTACACCTACAAAATAACAACTACTGTCTCCGTCCTATTTTTGATTATCCATTTACTATAGACACGGAGATTAAGAAAAAGTAGGAGATAATAGTATTAAATAGTGTAAAGTGGGTAAAGTGGATTTGGTGGAGGGAAATAATAGTATTAAATGGTGTAAAGTGAGTTTGATGGAGAGAAATAATAGTATTAAATAGTATTAAATGTTGCTTTATTACCTTATTTGGAAATGGATAAACAAAATTAGAACGACTATTTATGGAAAACTGATAATCAAAATCAGGACGGAGGGAGTATTAAATAAGAAAAAAAAAACCAGAAAATTAATCATTAAAATTACAAATGAGATAGATGAGATGCGACCACCAACACAAAAAGTTTCAGCAGCGTCAATTTTACCTGCAGTCTCCTCAGACATGCCTATTTCATCAACTTAAAAAAGTGACATAAATGCAACCTTTGAATCCCAAGAGCATATTTTCACTAATTCAAAGCACATATAAGAATAATAGAAAAATAGAACATAGCTTTCTTAGCACATAACATTACATATTTTTACTTTAAAAAACAGTTGGTTCTGCCTCTACATAGACTTCTCCAAATACTTACTTGACATGAAAGATTGTAGAGTAGAAGATGTTACATATAGTTCAAAAAATTTATTGTGGTTCTCCACAGATAGCCAATATTCCATCAAGTAACTTTCAATGAATCAGCTTCACCTTAAACAGATTTAGAAATAACAGTTACACATGAGAGTGGTTGGCCTAACTATAATTGAGCAAACAAAAATTGAAGCGGTGACAAAACCAACCAAACTCTTATATAACCACTGCGTAAAAGTTATCACATATAATGCAGAAAACAATCGTTATTGCAATGTATCATTTGTGCCTATACTTTACACAGTAGTATATAGAAGAATCACAAAATTTGATGGAGGCGAAGTGAATTAACCTAAGAAAAGATCACTAACCTTCAAGTCATAGTAAACTCTTAAATTACTTACAGAGTTACCTGGCTCACAGAAATTCTCAACCCACGTATGGGAACAAACAATGACACCATCCTCCTTCATCAGGTTTCCAGGTAACGCAAAGCTGTTGAAATAAAAACATGAATCATAATTTATTTTAAATTTCAAAATAGTATACAAAAATAAAAGCACCCAATTGGCCAATCCACATGGCCTTCAATATCTATTGAGACTCATAAATAACGGGTTTATTGAAAATTCAGTTACCAAACCTCTTTGGATGATTCTTCTTCTCACACGTGTTGAACTATCAAAATATTTACCTTCGGCTCCAAGAAAGAAGAGGCAATTTCGTGTATATCTTCTATCTGCAGCACATTGTTGGGATTTCATTCCCCAACACACATAAAATGGGTAATTGAATTCCAAATCAGATCTTCACGGATCAGAGGCACATTGTGTCGATGATTCATTCTATCTGGCAGAAAAATCATAGGAGCAATTAATCAAAGAGTATTTTGTTTTACCTGTATCTAAGAACGAAATTCATTTGATCTTGAAAAAAAATCAGCGCCATTTTCTTCTTTCTTCACCCAAATGCCGATCAAGATTCATTAACCTTGACATGAAGAAACTCTCTATCTTATCTTACCATTTTTCAGTATTCCATCCCAGCTACTCAACAATCTACATCTTAAAAAATAAATAAGAAAATAGGTACAATTTGCAAATTGTCAATTGCAAACAATTTCAAACCTGCAAACTCGCGCATAATTTTATTTAATTGAAGAGAAAATTTGAGTTCATCCCGATCTGAGAACTAATATTAAATATAGCAGCGGGTTAAAACTCATAAGCTCATATAAAAGGTGAAATACCAGTAGCCAATTTTAGAATTTTTAAACCAGAGAAGGACTACATGGTATGCTCGTGCATTCATGCACAAGTTTTAATTCTCACATCTTATCATATTTTGGTTAAATTATTATGATGGCATATGATGCATAATGTTCATTTTGGTATAAATTAAAATAGATCTTGCAGATTCTTGAATTTTCTTTCTTTTGATGAATCATTAATTGTTGGGAAATGAATTTAATAAAGAGGATTTTGATTAGATCCCAAAACCCCGAAAGTATTTACATGTTTAGGATAATCTTGATAGATGAATCGTGATTCGGTTTTAGAGTGTTTCAGATATTATCTGCACTGTATAGTAGGCAGATATAGAACATGTTAAGCCAAGACTCAAGAAGAAATCGAGATATCAAGACTCAAGAGATATCGAGAACCTCAAGACTCGTAGAAACCGGGGCTCAGAGAAAATCAAGGTTCGAGAACTCAAGACTCGTGAGAAATATCAAGGCACAAGAATTATCAAGACTCAAGAATATACCGAATGCTCAAGATATCCCGAATGTTCCGAGGCAATCAAGTTTAGGAATATAAATATGGAATCCAAAATGACGCGACCAACGAGAGGAAGACAACCACCGAAAAGTCGCAGAACTTATACAAAGAAGAGTATGGATTTGAATGTAACTCTCCAACTGGTAAATATTCAAATCCACACTATAAATACAAGTTCTTCCTTCATTATCGCCATGGAAGTGAAAAAGAGAAAGAACAATGCTACAGAGCCAAAGAGAGCCGCTATAGTCAAAAGATTCCCACCCTAGAACACAAGTCTATAGATATACAAATATATTCAAAGAGTGTTCTAGAACCCAATCTAAGAACCCACGATGTATCATAAGCTTTAGAGAGATTTTCCCAACCTTAAAGATTGAGGCTAAACCATTGTAAGGTAAAAATCTCACCATAGTTGGAGACAACACCAAAACCCAAACCCAAAGGGTGAAGGGTAGTTGTTAGGCAAACCCGAGTGAGGGTGATAAGTCCCGTTAGAGTGTGAACTCGTTAAACATCTCAGAGGCGATCCCGTGGAGGGTGATAAGTCCCGAGGCGAACCCGAGAGGGGTTATAAGTCCAATTCGAGTGTGAGCTCGGAAATATCTATTGGCAATCCCGTGGAGGGTGATAAGTCCCGCTTGAAGGAATTTCCCTAGAGAGGAGAGAGTGGATGTAGGACCGGTTGTCCGAACCACTATATATTGTTTGGTTGTTTATTGCTTTATGTTTATACTTGTCATACGATTCGCTTATAAGCAAAAGCACACATGAGCTTAGAAATGCAAAATTGGAGCACTCGCCCTCATCCCCTTTTTTTATATGCACCGAAATTAAAACGCCTTTGCTTCAAGACGCCAAGAAAATAGGTTTTCCCCCGACCAACAAGTGGTATCAAAGCAGTGCTCAAAAGATTACTTTTTCAATGTTTTCGCCGAAAGGATCTTTTCTTTTTTAAACCTATCTCGATCGATATCAACAAGCGGTACAAGGAAATGAAAGTTTTACACAACAATGGAATAATAGAACTTTTCATTGATAAAACCCAAGGTCGTTTACATTACTAGTTAAAATGCAAGAAAACCGGAGGTCAATACATAACTCTAAACCCTAAACCCTTAAGCCATATCCCTAAACCTTCATCCAAACCCAAACCCGATCTACGAGGGGGTGATTAAGAGGAGGAAAGAGAGAGATTTTAAATCGATGCTCTCATTTTCCCCACTTAATGATGAGGAGGCTTGAAAAATAATCCTATGCCAAGAACCGATGGACTCTCCAAGGGAGTGAGAGCGGCATTAATAGGATTTTTAAGCCGAGAGCCCCAAGGAGGAGTAAAAAAAGGCGCCCAAATTGTTAAAGGGTGAGTTTGATATAGGAAGATCACCGTTTAATCCGATCAAGATCGTATATCAAACTCACGCTCATTTTCGACTAAGTCTCGTTGATGGTAGTCACATCATAACGATAGACACACAAGGTGCATACGGTTAGGAGAAGTGTCTTCTCGGTTGCAAATAAAGAAAGTTCGCCGTGGTGGTGGTAGAGAAGCTTTGCAACAATCGATGTGAAATCGTTGACGATGATGAAAACAAAGAAAAGGATGAAACAGAGTTGATTTGAGAAGATGAAATCATGGAAAAAGGGGTAAAAGTGTTTGCCGGAAGTCTCACCGGAAACAAGGGTTCACCAGATACATGATTCTCTGAAGAAGATATGTATGGTGAATGAGTTATGTTGTGTAAAACATTGGTCCAATTTATAGAGGCCAAGCAAGGCGCAGATGCAAATTTGAGTTCTCAAAGCCTATTTTAGAAAAAATTTGCATCACAAGGACAAATGTAGAAATCACGACCGATAATTGGATAAAGTTACGGCGGATTGACATATCGAGTGTATCGATTTATATCTACGCATGTCAAATCGCACTAACTTAGGAAGAGAGTCTACTACTCTGTACTAAGCTCGGGCAAAGAATATTTTCCAAGAATTGTCTTAATCTGAGAAGAATCGACAGGTCAACAAAAATCGATTATATACAAAAAGTCGATCAAATGAAGAAAATCACCGAGCTTGAAAACTTCACCAAATCGATATATCGGTCTATATCACCTGAAAGGGAACTTCAACTCGAGGGAACCTCACGTAATCAAAAGTAAATGATTGAGATCGACGAGGTCGGTCAGACAAGATCGATCAAGATCGATGAGTTAGATGAGTTCCGAGTGAACCGATGAGTCAGGCGTAATCGAAATGAAGAAAAGCTAAAGCCAAAGAATCGGAAAAAGGTTGCATATCGAAGATGAAATAAAAGAGATCGATCAAGATCGACGCGATCGAGATCGATATGATAAACCCGATATGCTAACCTGATATGATGACCTGATGCTATTATGATATGTTGATCTAAAGATGTGTTGATCTAATCAATCGAATCGACGATCAAGCAAAAAGGAAATCAGATAGCATGAGTGAAAAAGGAATATCAAGGCTCAAGAAATAAAGTGGATCGAGACTCAAGATAGGTCAAGTGACCCGAGGGTCGATGAAGCAAAAGAGACCTCGAGGGTCGGGGATGTCCGGAAATCGGAAGAAACCGAACTCAACAAGATGAGTATCAAGATGCGGATCGAATAAGGTCCGTAGAAGAAGAGGAATGAGGAGTCGAAAGCGTAAGATTTAAGATCAAGACCAAGACCAAGACTTGTAATTCTTTATGTTTGTGTCTTTATTTCTTTGATAAGTTCATTGTAATCAGAATCGATAACATACAATCAATGAAACTTTTATCTTTATGCTCAAAGATAATACCTCATTATCTTTTTTTACATGTCTTTTATTTTGATATGCCCGATTGAATGTCTCGATCCGATTATATGCTCATATATAAGAAACTATATGATGCTATAAGAAATTATTTAAGTATTTAGTAATGATCTATTTAGAAAAGATTCATTACTAAAGAAATTTGTTGAATGTTTTAAATTGATTGAGATTTACCTTTTCTTGTAATAAAAAAAAAAACCTGAAAGAGTATAGGTTATATGTTTGTAACAAGATAGGTTTTTGGCATCATCAAAAAAGGGAAATTGTTGGGAAATGAATTTAATAAAGAGGATTTTGATTAGATCCCAAAACCCCGAAGTATGACATATGTTCGGATAATCTTGATAGATGAATCGAGATTCGGTTTTAGAGTGTTAGGGATATTATCTCGCACCGTGTATAGCCGGCAGATATAGAACATGTTAGTTCAAGACTCAAGAAAAATCGAGATATCAAGACTCAATGAGATACCGAGAACACCGAAAAACTCAGAGAAACCAAGGCTCGAGAGAAAATCAAGGTTCAGAGAACTCAAGACTCGTGAGAAATATCAAGGCACAAGAATATCGAAGACTCAAAGAATATACCAATGCTCAAGATATCCCCGAATGTTCCGAGGCACCGGCCGAAATATACCGCTGGAATCCAAACCGACGCGGGACCAACGAGAGGAAGACAACCACCGAAAAGTCAGAATCCTACAAAAAGAGTATGGATTTGAATGTAACTCTCCCAATCGGTAACATTCAAATCCACACTATAAATACAAGTTCTTCCTTCATTATCGCTGTGGAAGTGCGAAAAAAGATAAAGAACAATGCTACAGAGCCAAAGAAATTATATAAATTAAAGCATTCCCACCCTAGAACACAAGTCTATAGATATACAAATATATTCAAAGAGTGTTCTAGAACCCAATCTAAGCAACCCACGATGTATCATAGCTTAGAGAGATTTTCCCAACCTTAAAGATTGAGGCTAAAACCATTGTAAGGAAAATCTCACCATAGTTGGAGACAACACCAAAACCCAAACCCAAATGGTGAAGTGAGGTAGTTGTTAGGCAAACCCCGAGTGAGGGGTGATAAGTCCTGCTTGGAGTGTGAACTTCGTTAAATATCTCAGTAGGCGATCCCGTGGAGGGTGATAAGTCCCGAGGCGAACCCGAGAGGGGTTATAAGTCCGGGCCGAGTGTGAGCTCGGTAAATATCTATTAGGCAATCCCGTGGAGGGTGATAAGTCCCGTTTGAAGGAATTTCCTAGAGAGGAGAGTGGATGTAGGGGCCGGTTGTCCAACCACTATATATTGTTTGTGTTGTTTATTCTTTATGTTTATACTTGTCATACACATTCGTTTATAAGCAAAGCACACACATGAGCTTAGAAATGCAAAATTGGAGCATGTTGGGAAATTTATAGTTTTGATGAAAAGTTCCAAAAACACATGTAATAGGACCCGGTCGGACTGTTAGGTGATCGATGTTTCCATTATTGCTATAGGAGACCGTTGATAATGATTGTATAAAACAACCGATGTAATAGATAGGTCACATATTGAGGGGGAACTCAATATGTATAGGTCGATCCAAGAATCGAAGAAGTTCGATATCCCACCAGGCGTAACGTTAAACCGTAATCTTAAGATCGATCGAATCAACTTGTCGATAACTCACAGGTCATGAAGCTCAAACCTCGAATACTAGAAGATCGATGACTTCCGAAGATAAGACCGTAAGACCTACATCGCCGAGTCACCAGGTTGAAGCTAAGTCAACAGCGCCGAGAAGACTTATCGGATAGATCGATCACCAGACGATCGAAAAGTCACCATAAGATGAAAAACCGATGTTTCATCTTATCATACGCCTGCGATCTAAACAAGAAGAATACCAACCTTAGTTGGAGGAACAACACCGCAAAGCAAGGCTTCCATCCAATAGGAAGAGACACGTGAAACAGAGCCGATATCATGGATTCGATGTTGCTCTCTCAAACGGCTATAAAATACACATTCACGCTTTTCGCCATGCCGCTTCTCAAGACGCCACATCAAGCCTCCAAAGTTCTATTTAAAATAGCCTGAAATTCAAATTGCTCTCCAACGGCTCTTTGATTTCAAGGTCTATAAATATGGGATCACACTTCGAGAGTGAAAAACTAAATGCTTGGACAAACAAAATAATCAAGAAGCTCAAACTATAGTCGATTTCCGCATCGAAGAACACAACAACAAGCTTATTTTATATTGTGTTCATCCCATAAGTTCTTAGCAAGAAATCTTTTCATCTAGCTATTAGGTCATGGTAGCATGCAAGGAAAGATTTCATAGTTGAACTTAAAAACCTTACCCAAATCAGTTTGATAGGTTAAGTTTGTAGGTGAGTGGGAACTCGATAAACATCTAAGCAATCCCGAAAGGGAGGGTAGGCAATCCCGTGAGGGTGATAAGTCCCGTTTGAGTGTGAACTCGGTAAACATCTGTTGGGTGTTGGACTAACACGGTAAACTAAGTCCAGTTGGTTAAGTCGGTGCCCCATGAAGGGAAAGAGTGGATGTAGGGCCGAGTTGTCCGAACCACTATAAAATTGTGTGTTCTTTACTGCTTTATGTTATTACTTGCCTTATGCATTCGTTTATAAGCAAAACACACATCGTTCTTAAAAGCAAAAAAAAAAAATTGGAATCACTCTGCCCTCACCCCTGTTTTTATATGCACCGAACTGAAACGTTTTGCTTCCGCACGTGCAAATGGGTTTTCAAAACGGGACCATCAGAGCACTCTGCCCTCATCCCTGTTTTATATGCACCGAAATTAAAACGTCTTGCTTCCGCACGCGCAAAATAGGTTTTCCCACCGGGACCAACATTAATGTTGGAAATGTGGTTCGAAAACACAAAAACATATATAATTCCTGTTTTTCTTGGTCTATAATTTCATTTCCAACTTACAAATGAACCAATTGCAATTAACTGCAGGCAAATTCAGCATCTGGAATTGCAGTAGGGGATGAATGCAAGGCAACATTCCATGAGCTAAAAAGGAAAAAGAAACCACAGATTCATCACTTTCAAGATTGATGATTTGTTCTAGAAATTAAAAAAACGATAAAAAAAAAACAACCAAGCACATCAAGGCTCATAACTGTAAACATTTAAAAGAATAAGCGATATACTTTTCCAGTGGCGGTTGAAGCCATAGCTTTGCATTTTCATTTAGGAAAGTTTTGTAGAAAAGAATAAAAGCTTGCTGCTTCACTTCACATTGATTAATCCCATCAATCAGGTTAACTGAAAATTGAGCTCTGCCAAAGACATAGGGGCTTAAAGATGCTAAAATAAGAAGGTAAATTACCTTGTAAGGGGAACTTTTTAATTTCCTCAAATTTTACTGCATGATCCTCCCCATTAGTATAAAATATGTGCATGAACTACATATTTTGAAAATGAATAAATTGTCAGAATATAGTCTTCAAATATATATAACCGAAAATAGTGGCCCGTTGTTCAGTACTTGTGTGTCCAATCCATCATATGACATATAAATAGGTTATAGTTGATGGATACAAAACATGTAGTGCATTAGCCAAAAGTAAATTATGTAGTGACCTGTTATTTGTCAAACTTAATTTCCTGATCTCTTATCAATCTTAAGGGTAATAATTCCTCATGTAACACCTATTGCCATGCCACTATATAAGCAACTATTTTTTCAAGAGTTCACTCGAACAGAGCCATGACGTTCTTATAAAAGCTTTCCTGAATCAATTCATCACTACTACACATTTAGGCTTGCACAGCTGCACTTGGACAGCTCTCCAAGTTATAGCTTGGAGAGCGGTTTTATTAAAAAAAAAAAGACAGCGGTTTAAAACCGTTGTCCAAGAATAAAACTTGGAAATCGGTTTTAAACCGCATTGCAAGATCACTTACACAGCGGTTAATAACCGCGGTCTACGTAAACACTTGGACAGCGGTTTCGAACCACTGTCCAAGTCGAGTTATAATTTTTAATTATCAGACGCGGGGGCGTCCAGAAACTCTTCATTTCATTATTTCTCCCTAAATTCCCTCTTCCTCCTCCTCTCCCCCAAATCGCGCGCCGCAAACCGCCGTCCGGTTTCCTCCTCCAACCCACATCGTCCAAATCGTCGCCGTCCTAGCTTCTCCCCCCCCAAATCGTCACGCCCTCCTCCCTCCCTCTCCTACCGGCCTTGCCTCCCCTCCCCCTACCCCCCCGTCGCCATCCTCCCCTCCCCCGCCCGCGCCTCCTCCTCCTCCCATATATAGGTATTTTTTCTTTTATATATATATGTATATATATTGCATGTGTTTATATATATATATATATATATATATATATATATATATATGTGTGTGTGTGTTTTGGGATTAATTGTTATGATATATATATATATATGTTTGGGATTAATTATTGTTAGGATATATATATATATATATATATATATATATATATATATATAAATGTGTTTATATATATATATGTTTGGGATTAATTGTTAGGATATATATGGATTAATTGTTATAAGCTACAATATATATATAAATGTGTTTATATATATATGTTTAGTATATATATAGCTAATTTGTTATGATTAATTATTGTTAGTGTGGGAATAATGTTGGTTTAATTATATTGTTGTTAGTAGCTTGGATTAATTGTTATTAGTGGCTTGAATTAATTTTTGTTAGTGTTAGAAATGAACATTTTGTTAGAGATGAATAATGCATTTAAGGTGTTTGATAATATGCTTGTGTGAGGAGTTACGCATAAATTAGGATTAATACATTAGGATATATTTTGGTTATTAATTTAATGAATGGATAGTGTGTTTCTTTAATTAGATGATTAATGATGATACATTAGGATACATATTGTCTTGAGAAGCAACAAAAAATTGCAATGAGTAAAAAACAAAAAAGAAAAACAAGTGCTAAAAAGAAATGTACGACTTTATTGAATCTTTGTTTCTCCCTTTTATTAAATGTTGTTTCTTCCGCTTTTATTAAATGTTGTTTCTTTTGGTTTATTGAATATTGTTTGTTTTTTGTTTATTAAATATTGTTTCTTCTGCTTTACAGGATCATGTCTCGTTTGCCATATCCCGGAGATGATGGAGATGATGATGGATATTCTGATGGAGATCATGGCGCATATGATCATGGTGCGTATGATCGACAAAGATCCTCGATGACTTGGGAGAGTGTGACAATCGATGTTCCCACCATCACTAGTAGCTCAGGGAGAAGCGACTCGGGTATAGTCACCATGTCATCTATTAAGAGAGGTCGTAGCAAGGAAAAACACTTCGTAATTTTATTACAATTGAATGTTTTGAAATCGATAAATATATTGATTGATCATTGAACCTAATTAAATACTATGTTATTGCAGTTATCGTTCAATGAGTTTGGACATGCAATAGGAAAAGAGAGTGAGTCGTTGTCCTTCTACATTGAGCCAAGTCGGGAGGCGTGATCCCTATCGTCTTTGCCACCAAGACTAAGCGTAAAATTTCAAACCCGACTCCTTTGAAGGAAAGATTATGGGACGAACTTACGGTATGTTAATTATATATTTATTGAAAGTTGTAGTATGACCCTTAAATTTACTAAATTGTTATGTTATATGCGTATAGAATACATTCAGAGGTCTTGACCACGCAAAGAATAAGCAAATATTGTCGCAAGCTGGAGTAATGGCCAAGAATTTTCGGACTTGGTTGAGAAGTAACACACGAGATTAGGAAACTGGTCTTTACTCGGCTAGTCCGCCTCCGGCGTATCAGAATAGCCCTATGGTGGCTCCATACTGGGAGGAGTTTGTGAGCAGAGCTATGGAGGATGATTTCCAGGTAAAATTGATCAATGTCATTTCAATTTCTAATGCCCTAAGTTTTTTCAAATTTTTATCATATTTCTATTATACTGTAGAATCGAAGTAATAAAAATCGCGATCAAGCCAAGTCGATGGAGGCGCGATATCGTGGATTGAACAAAGGTTATGCACGAATAAGAGAAAATATGGTGAGATCAAAATCCTAACTTTTAATTTTTTTTTATATATTCACTTTTAATATATCTAATAAGGGGACACGTTCATCACTATCGTGAGAAAGAAAAAAAGAAAAAAAATTTGAGAGAGTGAGCCTATTGTTACCGGTTTGACTTATTTCGCATCACCGTAAAGGGTCGAGATGGGAATATTCACGATCCCAAAGGCATGCATCATCGAAGAAGTGGTAATCTATCCATTAATTTATCTTTCAATTACAAACTATTATTTATAAACAAATAATTAAATAATAATCTTTTGTTTTTGTGATTCAGGAGCGTCTATCTCAGACCATGACGCCCGACGACTTCCGCGATTATCGGCCCTAATGATCTGTTTTTATCGGCTATAGGTCGTCAAGAGCATCCCGCCGCTTCTTGAGTGTCGGATATGGCATGACGAAGACATCATTAATGATGGCACCTCGGTCTTCAAGCCATGAATATGGTGGGTATACTAACGGAACAAGTTGCCAAGTTGTCTAAAAGATGTGAAACGTTTGAGGTCCGAGAGAAGAACGAGCCACGTAAATGTCGCCGAAAGTGGAGCAAGCCGTGAACATAGTGTCGCTTAATGTTATGTTTTCAAATAACCCTGGGGACGACTTTATTGAGGCACTTCAAAAACGTCTCTCGTGTATCGATATGCATGTCTCACATTTGTTTTAATTAAAGACTAGTGTATTAAAATTTTCTAACTAAATATCTTATTCAACAAATCACCACCTTTTGCTACCTTTATTTTGGAGGATCCCGACGGTTGGTGGCCACAGAACGCTGCCTTACAAATCCCATGAAATGATTCATGGTCATCCTATCACCCCGGTTTCGTGAGGGTCACACTCGATGTACCCGTGTCGGACAAGAGGATTCAAATGGTGCCAAAACCAATCGATGAAGCCGCCACAATAATAACGGCCGGACACTTCATCGAATGGCCGAACAACTTGGTCTCTAGCACCATGAGGGTAAAATATAAGTTATTAAAGTTTATTATCTTATTTGTGGTTCTAAATAATATTGCAAATTAATTGTAGAATCTGCCGACACCACAAATGCCTCGGAAGAAATCACCACAAAAGGCTAAAGAGAAATCGAGGGGGGTCGTAGACAAATGGAGGGGAGAACGAGGGACTCCACCGTGTTCGATTTGGTTATCCCATGACCGGAGACTTAGATCACGATGATTATGTACAGTCTAGGTGCACACCTGATGGTATCGCCTAATGCTTTTCGAGATCGCCACAGTTCCCATGCTTGCTCACTTTCATCAGAATACTTTCCAAGAATTCGTCAGTGAGGAACATGTGAGCGAAGTCTTGAATGACGAGTGGTTGAGTGCAACCACCATAGTCCTTTACCTCAGGTATGTGTTACTAATTCTCAATATTCACTTTCTGTATAGTTTAATTTTCTTTTTAAATATTAATTAGCGTATATATGTTGGTTAAAGATATTTGGGTGAGGTATATCTCTCTAGAGATGTCCGAGCAAGTGGAATGTATTCTTCGTCTCCCCCAAGTGTCTTGCATATTGGGTGATAGAGTCATGCACTATGGATGGGTTAGTTAATCATATCTTTGAATCAAACCGGGAGAGCGAACATCTCATTTTTTCGGCCAACAAATGTGGGGTGAGTGATAAACATTTCGTTAAAATTTGTATTCATGTTTATAATATTTGCACATATATATGCTAAATTTGCGCTTAATTTTAATATTCTCAATATATTATAGGAACCATTGGGTCTTTGTCGCCATACATACACAGAATACATTAAGTGTGTATTTTATGGACCCAACTCGAGATGGAGTTGATTCAAATTGCCCGATCTCGCTTTCATATATGGAAGCGTAAGTTCATTTTAATATTCTATATAATGATTTTTTTTTTACTTTTAAAATTATGCATATTTAATATATTTTTATTTTTTAATTATAATAATAATAGTGTGATGACGATGTATCGGAGTCGTCAGCCAGAGTCAAGGTTCAAGATCTAAGTTAAATAAAGTGAACTGGATTAACATTAAGGTAAATTTAATTTAGTAAATTATCAAATTAATAGAAAGAAATCATAATTGTAATACGTGATTATAATTGTTAATCAACAGGTTCCGAGGCAACGAGATAATGAACATTGTGGACATTTTGTGTGTTGCTTTATTGAAGATATAATCCGCGACTTCTCTAACAAACATTCCTCTCAATGTAAGTCAATTTATCGATTTATTTAAATTATTATTGATTGAATAAAAATTCATACTATATTGATTGATTCGTTGTTTGCAGTTTGTCTATGAACGTAAGCTCAAGTCTTACTCTAAGAAAAAGATCGGAGAAATGGAAAAAAACGATTGATTGAAGGTACCTTTCAATCGATTCTTATATTCATACGATATTGTGTGATCGTTGTTTGAAATTTTGGTAGCATGTAATGAAATTATATATTTGTGATGATATATATTTCATGTTTTTGGTGTATTAATTGGACGTATGTTTATGATGTGTATGTTTATTTATTTCATGATGTGTATGTTTATTTATTTGATGTTTTGGTATTGGACGTATATGTGGTATAAGTTTTGGTTTATGGTTTTATTATAGGATTTTTGGTTTATGGTTCATGGTTTATGGTATTGGACGTATATATAAGTTTTGATTTATGGTTTTATTATAGGATTATTAAAATATAAATTAATAATTAAAAAAAAAGAAAAGATGTTGGACAGCGGTTTATAATCGCTGTCTATCTAACATAACAAAAGAATTTATAAAAAAAAAAAAGTTAGGTTATTAAATCGTATCCCAAGCCCCTTCTTGAATGCGGTTGAAAACCGGCTGTCAGTTTCAATCTTTTGGACAACGGTTTTTAATAGTTGTCAAGTTTCTCTACAAATTGTTATAACCGCCTCTCTAAGACTATTTTAACAAATTGTTATGCCCAAATGTGATTAGTAAGATTGACCTAGAATTAATGAATAAAAGCAAAATTATCAAGTTAAAATCTGATAAGTACAAAGAAAATAGGAGAGGTTAGATAATAGAGTTGGATACCTTTTCTGTTCAGCAATCATTATTTCTATCTTTGCAATTTGAGGGTCGTCCAGGTCATTCATAAAATATTTACATCACGAAACATAGCTGTAAAAAAATTACTATGGAAAGTAAGAGAGTAATTCTGGGGTACGAACCGCTGTGTTATCGCCTTATCGGGCTGAAAGCATAAATCTCGAAGTGTAGCAGAAAAGAAAAAGAATAAGAAGCATCACCGTGAAAACTCTAAAATTAGTAGAATGAATGAAGAAACCGTAAACAAATTAAGAGATCAATTAGTATCCCTAAAAATCAGCTACATTACCAAATTATAACACACAATCAATTTTTTCAAGAATTAAGCCCAAAATATACCTATATATTGAAACTCCATAGAAATCTTTTAGAGACACACACTAATAGAAATATATATTACCAAATTCACGCTGAAACTGATGAAAAGATTGATTTCTCGTTCTGAAAATCTGCACAAATCTGATGCTGGCTGGCGCTTAAGTCTGGTTTCTTAAACACTAAATTTCCTAGCTTGCCTTTAATCCCAGTCGTCCCCCATCCCATGAATCATCGGGTATACCGTAAAATTACAACGATCAAGGATTGTCCAGCGTGTTCGTCCCCTTCTTTTCTCTTCCATTAATGTATGCAAGTCGCTTAGCCTTCGATCCTTATGATCGGCCTTCGATCTCCCAACGAAATGAAGAGATTACTTCAAGCCAATTTCAGAAATATATGGCCTCAGTTCTTGGTGGATTAGTGACATTGATCAGAAAAACGACGACATCTCTCATCTTCTCTTCTGAGCAGTTTCAGTTTGCAGTAGTTTTCTCTTCAATCAACTCCGATCTTGCTTTGGAGACGTAGTCACAGTGATGGGGGAGTCCGTTTTTGCGTTAGGGAGAAAGTGTTTCTGCACTAGGAATGCGTTTCACTTTCAGTTAATTATTCAATTAATTAATAATATAGAATTACAAATTAAATTTTGGGGATTATTAATAATATAGAATTACAAATTAAATTTTGGGGATTATTTTATACGTGGCAGGATTTTAGGGGGTGGCATTTGTCATCATATAAGAACTGACACTTGTCAGCATTTGGTGAGTGCACTTCTCCTTTTAATATATAAGATTTCCAAAGTGGGGGCCCAGATATTGTTTACTACTATTAATTTGAATGATTTGAATTCAACTTTTAAAGAAAATAGAAGAGATCGATTTAGATTTGTGATTGTATTATAGTCACAATTAATATCAAGTATGCAGTTTTATTCTATAGGCGTTTCAAAAGTACGTACATAATGGACTTAAATTAAATTGATATATTTGAGAGAAAAAATTGGTTTCAAATATGAATACAATGAATGCTAAAAGAATGGTTGTGTTCTTGAGGACCCATAGGCCATAATTAGATGTGAACACAAATTTTGGGCTTACATTTCCTTTTCTTCTTTTTCACATTTTCAATTTTGAGTTGATATGTGTCTATATTTTCTGCGACAATAAATGATGGGAAATGGACTTATAGGAGAAAAAAGAGTGAGAATCTTTGTATAGTTTCCTTTTTTACAAATAAGCTATGCCTTTTTGAATAATCGATTATTGATATATGGATTGTATCGACCTTGTGCTTATTTTGACAAATGCATGCTAATTCTTTTACAAGATATACTATGTTTTCTTTTCTATAAAGCATAGGTGGGGCCCTTAACTAGTTAATTAAAATTACATAAATTATGTCAAATGTGCAATTGGCTTTTTATTCAATAATTTTTTTAGGAGCGCAAATTATTCAATGGTTGTTCCCTCCAATCCACGAACACGGGAAAGTTAATTATGTTGAAAATTGAGCTTTTAATTAGACTTTAGAACGAAAAAGTTTTTTCTAGTTTGTTTCTAAGCATTGCATTAGAACTCATAGCTAAGGACTTTGATGCTACTACTATTTCGTAGAGTTTTGAGTTTGACAATGACTCTAGTACGAAATAGGATATAAATTAACACAAATCAACACTCATTTTTATAAAAGTATTAATTAAAGTGTCATTTTTAAATTATATCTCGCCTCATAGTGAGACTGTCTCACATAAATGTGTCTTTTTAGGCATAACGCTTTAACACTTTAAAAAAAATGAGAGTTGATTTATTCTAGTTTAAACTTTATCTCATATGAGTTTTTGTCTTATTTTATTATATCCATTTTGTTTTCTTAAAGTGGGTACATAATGAAACGGAATTATATTTTATACATTTAAAGAGAAAAAATCACAAATAGTCCTGTATCTTTTTTCGAATTCAATATTAATCATTTATCTTTTTATTTTATCACATATAGTCCTTTCATTATCAGATGTAGTCCTTCCTGTCGGAAACGTTAAAAAGTCGCCGGGAATTGACACATGCTCCATCGGAAACCATATTGCTTCTACTTGCACCCATACTACTTCCACTTGCAAAAACAAAATTCACTAAAGCAAAATTATTAGAGTTCAGGCAATGAATTTGAGTAGATAAATGAGTAACTAATTTTTCTTTTGTCACTTGCAGCTCTTCCTATTCCATTTTCACTCCCACTTGCACCTAAATTTGATACATTACCAATTCTTCCTCTTCCACTTACAATCATATTTGACCCACTTCCAACCAAAGTTGAATTATTCATCACCTAACAATTAATTAATAAATTTAATTGTGATGCATTAATATATATATATATATATATCCTCATTAAATAATGCAAAAATGGTTTGTAGAACTATATATTTTTAGTTTATACAATGCTGACTCCAATACCTTTTTTTCTTTAAAGAATTTGGGACCATTGACCATTTAAATAAATGGGATTGCTAGGCCTAGGATGCGCTTTTATTGAATTTTGAGAAATTCTTCCTTAATGAGAATTGTTAAGTGTGTGTTTTTGGTGTTTTAAATCATTTTGAGAAAGGTGTTTTATTTTTTATTTTTTTTGGTTGTTGACGGCATCGTTTTGAGAAGAATTGAGTATTGTTAATTTTATCATACTATCAATCATCAAATTAAGCTATACAAATACGTATATAAGAAAGTGAAGTTAGCTCATTCATTAAAAAAATTAAAAATAAAGATCAAGAGATGACAATGAAGCGTAACGAATCTGAATACAAATTAAGCAATGATTAGATGATAATGATTTTTAAATATTGTACACGTGACGAAAATAGTTGAGAGCTTAATTAATTGAGGTACACTTGTATGAGACCGTCTCACGGTGAGACGGGGCATAAGTTGGACATTGACTCTTTAACACTTTTGGAGGGGTGGGTGTAATTTGTGCTAGGTTATACCCTGTCTCATGCATGAGACCGTCTCATATGAGTTTTTGCCTAATTAATTTAGTTAATTAGAGGTGCAATCCTAATTAGTAGGAACTAATTGCTGTCCAGCTGTTCAATAGCTGCAGCAACCAAATCTCTGCCGACAAGTATTAATCACATATCAATTTTTTTAAAAAAAAATTATGCTTAATTAATTCGTATTTCTACTGCAATTTTTTTTTTTAATAAACTTCAATTCTAGTTTTGGATGGATGTACTAAAGTTATTAATATGCGAACATTGTAGTGAGATGCACAAAAACAAATGAATATAATTTAATGAGAGTGTGGCTATACCATACACCTCAACCTACGAGGTATGGATGGAAATGGAATGATTTAATTGGCTTGTGATTTCGACAGTCCTCCATTCTCACCTCCCCTCAAACATCATTGCTCATAGTTGTTTGCTCAAAGGGAGGAACGAGAGGCTCTTGTCTATTGCTATGTGCCAATGTGTGGTTTGGAACTTATGGAAAAATAGAAATGCTGTTATTTTTAGGGTTCTATTTTTTAGGTGGACAAAATTGTTGATGAAATTAAGGTTAGACTGTGGAGTTGGTTTTGTTAAAAAAAAACTTGGTTAGACGCGATTTGGCTTACAATGTTTGACTAGTTAATCCTAGATACTGTTATTTGTTAGTTATTTCGTTGTTATAAGTTGGGTATCCATTATACCCTTTTGCTTCGTTTTCAATAAAGTTTAGCTTTGACTGATTAAAAAAAAAAAAAATACACCTCAACAGATTTGCACTAAAAATTGATCTGTGTATAGATTTGATAACTTTTTGAATGTGCATTGTTTTCACTGAAATTGTAAAGTTGAGATAAGATTTTGTAAGTTATATATATATTTTCTCCTATTACTATAAAGCCAAAAAATTTAGAAAAGAACAAAATTCTCTCCATGCACTTTTCTCCTCATGAGTTCTTGACAGCTTTTTTTTTTTTGATCCAATTATTTAATTATTTCAATTCAAAAAATATTTTTATTATTTCAAATGCGAATTAGACCTCGTGAAATAGGTCAAGGTGGTTGAGATGCATGTTTTGGTGTTGGCTACATTTTCTCATGCATTAGACTTTTTGAATTTGTCCTTAGTACAAGTTTTCCATCGCTTATTTTTCTTTGTTCGAAGAAAAAAACCTAGTAGTTGATGGTACGTACTACAAATTGGCAATTATCTTGATATTTTATTCATCCTGTCACTTATATTAATGATATGTAAATAATGGTTTGATAAAATACATGTTTTTACTATGGAATTATTACAAAAGAATTAATTCTCCATCTCTCTATAAGTTCGAGTTTTTAGATGAGACAAAATTCTTTCATGGTATCAGAGCCTTCATGTTCACGCCCTCGTCTTGGGTTCAAAACCCGCTGACAATAAAACTCCATCCACATTAAATTATAACCTTGTTGGACCTCCTTTTCGTTAGCAAAACTCTAACCATTAAATTATACAATTCAACCCACAAGTGAGAGGGAGTATTATAAAACTATATATAAAAGAACTAATTCTCCACCTCGAATGAGACGAAGTGAGAGAGAGTATCAGGAAATTATATACAAAAGAACTAATTCTCTACCTTGAATGAGACGGAATTCTTTCAGTTCTAACTTCATTTTTAAAACACACACGACTAATTAAGTCAGTTTTTCAAGTGTAAGTAGGGGCAAAACAGTAATTATCATGTGATAGGTGTATTTGCATATCAATTACTACTACTTTATAATTTTTTTCATGTGTAACTTTCAAGTCTTTTCACGGTGACTGACTCGATTCAATTTAATTTATTATCAACAATATATTGTGTTTTTCTTTTCTACATGATTAACAATACATTGTTGATTACAATATAATTGATTGTGATTTTCTCAACATTGGAGTTAGAATTAGAATGGTAATTTGGGCCATTCGGCCAAGCACAACTCAACAGGCCAAGTGCCAGTCGAGTTTTACTCACAGACAAAAAGTCCAAATTTGTTCTACATAATTTTTTTTAAATTAATTAATTTAATAAAAATGAAATTATAATAATATGAATTAAAATATTAAACTACTGTATATAAAATTATAAAAAAAAAACTCATATAATAAGACTAGCTGTTCAATATTGGGTCAGATTGAGTCACATAACAAGTATTACTTGTTTTTCTATATAATATTACATTAAATAACAGAATAGTATCACATGCAATATTAATTTGTTATTCACGTAGTATTACTTTTTAACGTGCATGACTATACAATTCGATCCAACTTTTTACTCCGATTTTTTATTAAGTGGGCTTATTATTAAGCCAAACATAAATCCATTGAGGAGGGACTCTGTGCTGTCTAGAAGGGCAAAAATTTTAAATTACGAAAATAGTGGGACTTTTTATTAAATTTGTTGATTGTGATGGAAAATGACACATGATAACAGTTACTTGAGAGTTCCTACTTTAAAGAAAAGGAAATGTCTATTCGTGTGTTTAAATTCCATTAATTTATTTTAGATAAAAACTCATATGAGGCATCGTTTAACGTATTTTGGCATTTTACCTCATATTTGATCCATCATATACATATTTGACCCGCGTATCCACTTACATGTTTTGACTCTTGGTCCAATAAACTAAAATGTCTAATTTGCCCTAATTCATCTCTTTTGCTCCTCTCATCCCGTTGCTTCTCTAATTTGCCCTAATTGCATCTTTTCTGCTCCTCTCTTCCCGTTGCTTCCCTATTCCCGCTCTTCGCCGGCTTTGTTCTGTAAGTCATCGCACAAGGCTGCCGGCGTTTTTAGCTTCTCTCTTCGCCGGCGTTGTCGCACAAGGCTATTCTTCAGTTTTCACTTTTCAGAATAGCGCCTCATCTCTTCCTCTACTTTACTTTCGCTTCATCTCTTCCTCCTCATTGATTGGCCGCCTCTCCCCCTACTTTCTTTGATTTTGTCAAAAAATAGAGTATCAACACAGTTGGTCAGTGATTTTGATACTTTTATGCTCTATACAATAATAAAAGATTATTGTCCAAATATTCAATATTATGATTTTAGTATGCTATATGAATTACTGGCCTGAAATATATACTTTTGATAAACATAAAAGTTATTGATACTCTTGACCATATATGTGATACTCCAGATGATATTGTTGATACTCTTGACCATATAATCACTAGCAAAATACGTATCAGTTTCCCCTGTTTTGCAGATCTGGGAAAGAAAAATGAATTTGTTCTTTTCGATCATCTCTAGTTCATAATCAGAATCCTGTTATTTTAAATTAGCTCAACCCAATCAATTTTACATAACATTAAACAATTACAACTCCCAATTCATGCTCTAAAAGTTGGATTCTCACTTCATCAATCAATTGAAAAAAAAAACCAAAGTTGGACGAATTGACTGGCTACGACAAGATTCCAACGTAATGGAAATCGAAATTCAATTCAAAACAAAATTCATAGCAACAAAAAACTGATCCAAACACATAAATAGCATACAAGTCAAATCGATTCAAACAATTAACTTAAGAACGAAATAGAATCGCCTTTGGTGCTACCATCTCTCGCCGCAATTTGTCCTTCCGCGTCAATTTTTGCTACAATTTCTGCGTTTTCTCGGCAATTTCTCTTCCCGCATCGCCTTCTCTTCGCGTGTATCGCCTTAGTCAGATAAATCTTCCATGCACGCTGTCTTGGCCTTCTTTTACGCCCATTAAGGGCATAAGTGGGTTTTCATCCTATTATTACAATGCGGGCGGATTTTTTTTAAAAATGGGTCAAGTGTAATACCCATCTCATCTACGACACTGCCTCATACAAGAAATCATCTTTATTTTAAAAAAAAAACAATGTTATCTCTAATGATGCAATCACAATATGTATCTATATGTATATATATAGATGCCAAATACACAAAAGCTACATCTTTTTTCAATTTTCACACATCGATGAAACTTTGTATAGTGTTGGACAATAAGTGTAGAAATTGATGAATTAAACTTCATCTTTGTTCATAGTAGGTGAAAGATAAGAAAGAGTGGTAGTTACAACCGTTTATACAATGCGGATAGAATAGGAAAAGTAAAGTAAGTGAAAGAGAGAAGGTCCTCTCTTATTTATACTAAATTAAAAGAGCTAATGTGAAAGATATTAGTTCTAATACTGAAAAGTATTAGTTGACTAATTTACCTATTGAGCCTTAAGAATAAGACAGCAAAACTACATGGGGAAAGATAATGTTGAGCAAGTCGACAACATTTTTTGTAATCCATAGTTTAAATACGTATAATTCCCTGTATTCTTAACGATAAATAAATGGAATATATTTTTTTTTTTATAGTATCATGATATCTTTGCCAAAAAGGTTTTTATTTTCTTTTACTTCGGATGCTCTATTTTAAATTTTAAAAGAGACGTTATTAATCAAATTTAGTGTGTACGAGAAATATAGAACATGTATATATACTGGCAAACTAGGAAACTTCGAATAAACCGTGAAGAAAATTTATACCTGTACTGCACATTTTCAGTTAGATATCAAGCAAAAAATGCAATTATTCATATACATATATAAGCGCAAACAAATACATACACATTTATTTTACGAAAGTTATTAATACATATGTACACAACCAGTTAGCTCCCCTGTTCCAACAGGGCATCATATTGTTTAGTCAATATTATTCAATAAATGTGGGTTTTTAAGAAGGGTTAAGATAATGATCTTTTATACAACACGGGTCAAGATAATGATCTTTCATTGGATTCAATCTAGCCTAATTTTTTTTGGTAAAGAGTACGAACCCGAATCATTTGGTCTCAATAAAGCCCGATAATTTTCCACCACGCAGCTCCAGTTAACCCCCACACGACAATGTTAAATACGGCCATTGCTAAACCTACCTTGAACGCATCACGGAGATTTACGTAACCAGCTGCAAAAGCAAGTATATGTTATAATCAACATCAACACAAGATCATGTCAATTCAAATGCATACCATCATCATCATAATAATAAGGGCAATTAGTTTTTTTGTCCCACCGACTTTCACAAATTGAAAATAGCCTAATAACGTGAAATATACGGTTGACGCTAACGTGACAGGGTTTGATAGTTCAATTGAATGTTAAATCTTCTACAGCCGGACTAAAATGTCGAAAAATTGGAAGTTACAGGACTATTTTCAATTAAATGAATTTGACATGACTGAAACTAAAATAGGGGAAACTTGAATGATTAAAAAAACTATTTTCCCTAACAATAATGATAAGAACATTTTGTAATTAGAAGAAAGATCTATTTACCTCCGAAATACACAGCAGCTTGACCACTGCTATAATGTGTTAAGGCACCAAAAAGATTGGTATTATAAGCCAAAGCCAAGGCAGCTAACAGACCAGGGACCTTAGCGGCCAAATGCATGGCAAGAAAAGCAGAGTATAGAGCTCCAACTTGCGCTGTTTGACCAGCAAATAGATAATGGATGAAGAAATAAACCAACTGAAGGAGACTAAAGGCACCGAACCAGTTGAGTGATAGAGATTTCAGAAAGTGAGCCACACATTTAGACATCCACGGTATAATGCCAAGAGTTGTGAGTTGTGTTGCCATCCCGATTAGGACACCGAACCAAATTAAAGTATCCCATGCTTGTTTCTCACTTAAGCAATCATCCCAATCGAGTACTCCAGCCAGTAGAAGTATTGTAAAACCCAGCATTGCAGCAACTACGCTTGGCATTTTGATAGCTTCTCTACATAAAGAACAGAGCTGGTTAAAAAAAAAAAAAAGAGCAGAAAAATGTCGTGGCATTTGAGGTATAACAAAAAAAAATACTTTTATGCACCAGTTGAACCATGCAACTCAAGTGTATATCTTAAATAGTACTACCTGTTTTATTAAAAGGTATAAGTTGGTTTGTATTAGTTGGTTTTACTAAACGGTATCAGTTGTTTTACTAAAAGGTATTTATTGGTCAGTATTAGTGTATTTCACTGAAGAGTATTAGTTTTTTTCACTTGTACTCTTATAGATTTGGTGAAGGTGAGCATAAGTTAGTTACCCTGCAACCCATAAAGCAACAGTTAGAAAACAACGTTATGATCATTATCCACTGCTTCCTTTTGATGGGGCCCATCTGGTCCAATTTCTCTTTGGCCATTTTGGGAGCTTCTGGGGTGTTCTTCATTTCAGGAGGATATATCTTATACAGAACATATGGAGTTGCTGCAAGAGCAACGAGAGAAGGGACGATAGAGGCCTTAAGCCAAGTGATCCATCGATTTGGAACTTATTCAAAGGCTTTCTGCTAATTTGATGCACAACAGGTTTTGAGCTGCTGCCGTTAGAAATAAAGCGCTCGTATTGTTGCAACTCTGCCACACAACCACCAAAAATATGAAAGGTTATTCAAGGGACATATATGGTGGATAAAATGCATATATGATTGTTCAATGTACTATAAAGTGTTCAGGTTGTGGAGATTTTTGTAGAAAAGGTTGATCTAACAATAAATAGAAAGATTGGTCCCAATGTTCGAGCGAGAGATTTTCAACCCAAAATTCCACCATCTCCAAAGCAATGTTATTTGTTCATTTGATTAGCCAAAAAACATGTTTCCAAGAGCTCTAATTGTACCTACTTAAACTAATCTCTCTAAGTTCAACTGAAGTTCACAGCTAGCTATGAGCATTCAGCAATCACGTTTCCCTTCACAAAGGAGTCGAACATTCTATTTACTGACATAAAATTTGAGTTATCAAAGTTCAATAAATGATACTACCTACTTCGGAATAACGTGTGCCGTTTATCGTTTTTTTTGTATTTTAGCGGCGAGTTTTTATTTGTATTTGAAATGATAAAGTAACTTTTAAGGATACATATAATAGATGAGAGGTAGATTTATAACACCCCTCCTTAAATATCACTTTATCATTTAAAATACTAATAAACAACTTGTTCGCTAAAACTCAATAAAAAAGGTAGTGTGCACGTTATTACGGGACGGAGGTAGTATCACTGTACTGTAGTTCAATATGTGGAGAAAAAAGTCCTTTTGCAACCTTTAAAATAAAAAATGATGCATTAGTCTTATAACGTTTTCAACAACCATTTCTTAATGCCCTTATACCATACAATGAAAACCTCAATGTACGGTCTCTACTCTCTACAACGTTAAATGCAGATAAAACAACAGAGCACAAAGCTGAAATTTTGCAGAATATTGAATAGGATTCAAGATTAATTCTAGCTTTTTTCATTACATGCTCATTCATAACGCTCCCCCAGGTTCCGAGACTAATTCTTGAAGATACTGAATTCTTATACTCCACTTCAAACTTTTAGACGAAACAGTAATTCCACATATCAGAGTCTTAAATGTATATTAAAAATCTCATTGCAAACAGAGCATGCTACACTTTAATCCAAAAAACTGGAGTAAAATTAATCAAAAAGACTCTGAATGGCACAAAACAACCGTGTCAATTTAAAATTAAACCAATACTCCAAAAAGAACATCAAATTAAATAATACTAACAACGAAGTAATATAATTACCTGATTCTGGGATTGAATTAGAAACGCTCCAAGCTTCCTAGACGACGGATGGTTAGGGTTTACTCTCAGCACCGAGCGACAAGGACTTAATAATGGGCAAAAATCCCACCGGCTCTGGCCGTGGAACTCGGCATTCCGGGGAGATAATGAGCTCCCCCAAACCAGGCCGTACGACAACGTCAGCGTCCTCTTACCCAGCAATCGAACGAAAAACATGGCGACCCGATCTCCGAGCCCCGTTTTCACAAACCCTTTCGACAGGAAAAACGACACCACAATCAGCCAAATCACCTCATTCGTGAAGGCGGCGACCGCGGCGGAGAATGCTAGGGTTCTGGTGACGACGGCGAGCGTCAAGCACGCGAACGCCCACGCGCCGACGGGCAGGGGGCTCAGAATTAGCCCCGCGACGGTGACTATGAAAATCGCGAGTAGCGACCACGCCTGATGCGTGACCTCGTCGGGTTTGGGGACCGCGAATCGGAGAATTACGCCGAGGACGACGCAAATTACGAGGGGGACTGGCCGTACGCCGTTCCAGTTGGGGAATTCGCCCCAGCGGCGGCGGGCGGCAGGGGAACGGCGGAGGTGGGGGGATTCGGAGGGTTGGCGTGGGGCGTGGGGAGTGGGCATTGCTGGAGTGGGGAAAGTGGGGGTGGAGATTTGGATCGGATTTGCAGAAGGAAAGCATGCATGCTTCGATTCGATTGATAAAAGACAAATTCACCACCCAATTTTGTAAAGTAGAATGATTTCATCAATTTTGTAACGCCTTGTTTGATTGCGAATTTCTATCTTCGTCTTTTCATTCTTATCCATCCTGACTATTATTTTCA